>CM076578.1:997011345-997611345 GCA_034641835.2 Pinus albicaulis
AGTCATTTCAAACCCAAAGTGCAGCAAACTCAAACAACTGCAGATTATGTCAGAACCAATTTTGTAGTCATGGTAAAGGATATTCATGCTTTGGATCAGATTGAACTGCACAAACAAACTGGTGAAATGATTTACTCAACTTTGACTGATAAATCAATGATGGCCCAAAGATTACAGAATTCCTTGGATAATACTACTGCTCAATTACATCTTAAAAAACCTCTTCCCAAGCTAAGGACAACAGAATAAAGACTTTGGAAGAAATAATTATTGGATTGGGTCATAATCCCAAAGATGTTAAGGCTATAGAAGCCTTGATTAAAAAGAAAGATGATGATATTGCAGCCTTAAGGAAACAGCTAAAGCTACCATCTTCAAGGCATCCACAGACTACTGAGGTACTAAAGCAAAGCTCTGAAGAAGAATTGATGGATTTGCTCTTGAAACTTAATGAGCAACTAAATGAGACTGAAAAATAACTTGAAAAGGCATTAAAAGATAAGCAACCAAACATTCTAGCATTAATGAGCAACTAAATGAGACTGAAAAAGAACTTGAAAAGGCATTAAAGGAAAGGCAGCCAAACATTCTAGCATCTACAACAGAGGTGATTACAGGTACAACAACAAATCAGTCAACAGGACTATCACAGGGCAACACTTCCAATTTAAGCACTGAAGAATTAATAAAATAAATGGAGGAATTGAAACTCCAAGTGACAGAGCTCTAGAAAACAAAGGTACAATTTACCACTTTAAAACAAAAATATGATCTCTCAAAGATGAGTGTTGCAGAAAAAACAAGAGAGATCAACATACTAGAAAAATTGGTCAAAGCATTGGAAAAGGATCTCACATTGGAGAAGCCTTTGAAAGAAATAAAATAAATTCTTTGGGCCAACATCATTCAGTCAATAAATGATGTCTGGACATCAATTCAAATAATGTATGAGCAGAATGATTTAGTTAAATTGGCTCTGGAAGAAGTTCAAAAGGCAAGAGAAGAATTAGGAAATATGCCTGAAGAAGTCGATGAGCTTATACAATTTTTAAATATTAACAACAGATATCAACTTGAAGAGTTAGGCATCCAAGACAAAACAGGAACAATTTTGGAGGTAAAAAGAGTTTTCACTAAAAGAACTTTGATGCAGAACCTAGAAAGAAGATGCTATGATATGCAGGAAGAGATCAATGCCTTTACAAAGAAACTGGGTATTTTGTAGAGTAAAGGATTGCCAAGTATTTTAGTTTCAGATGATAAACTAATGAGCCTTGAAAGCTATGTTGAGAAATTGAATAAGTATGCTGACAACCAGGGCAGTTCATCGACCAGCTCATCAGTAGCAAAAGCATTGCCTACAGGAAAAATTCTTCATGACAGTTTGGAAAATTTGTTTTTATCTCGAACATGAGGTAACGCACTTATTCCCAATTCAGCCTACTTTCTTCAAATATACAGAGACTGATGAGACTCTAAGGAAACTTCAAAGAACTAGAATACCGGAAGCACAATGGTGGGAAGAGATGTTAGACTTTCTGTAAAAATTATCCTTGCATGAATTTTGATTATTTACTACAGTAAGTCATGATAAAAAGGATAAATAGAGATCAAACAGGTCAAATTGTATCAGTACAGGTAAAGAGTATCAGTAAAACAGAGCAGCCATCACAGAATTACTAGAGAGGATAGCAGCAAGCCAAATCATAGGGCCTGTCTCTAGCACATTCATAAAAAAAGGAAACAGCACAACATCGGTTATCTTTTCTCTTATCCACGAGACCATCTGTCTCTATTTTCTTGTAGCATATCCATGAGTCATCCTAAATTATATCTCACCTTGTTAAGAGACATTTTTTATAATTTTTTTGTATAAATACTCCCTCAATTGGAGTATTGAGGGGGTGGAATTCATAGATTTTGCTGTAATATTGATTACTTTGGAATAAAGTGCTGTTGGAAAATTTTTGCATGGCTAGCTGGATGAGGAATTGATGCAAAGGACTTTTCACAGGATTCTTGAATCAAAAACCAATCAATAAATCATCTATCTCTTATGTTTTAAAGTTTTAAATTTGTTTATTATACCATTTATGTTTCATATCTGAATGATAAACGAAAAGGAATAATTCAGAAAGTGCTCAAGTGCAATCTGTTTTCAATCGTTATTATTCTTAATGTTTTCTTTTGAACTAGTATAAACAGTGAATTCTTAATTGCTCTTGTTTTCTCGTTTAATCATTTTGATTATTTGGTAAAGAATACTTAATTTCTCTTTATTAATAATCATTCAAGTTCCCTCTTTCAAATATGTTGAAGGATTCTTAATTGCCCTTCACCCATTTTGAGTCCATTTCATTCATTTTAGATATTAAATTTTTCCCTATTTGATTACCTCGCCCTGTGAAACCATCTCTTGTTAAGAAACTTAATCGAGTTAAGCCATCTTTCTTTGACTCCATTAGCCCAATGGCCTAAACAATTCAGTCATACCCTTCTGCTATAGAATTTTATCACCCAAACACAATTAAAATCTTTGTACTTTCATAACTAGCCTAATATCTTTCAAAACAAAGCTAAAAATTAAAGAGAGAGCCCTCTCTGGGTATAGATTGGCTAGATTCTGTACCTAAAATTTGGTTTGTGGTTACCTCAGACCCCTTTCCTCTTCCCTACAACTTCAAGGAGAATTTTAGTGATAACATAGTGGCAACTCCACTAGGGATCTGAATAATTTATTTGTTATTATTGTTTACTTTATAAACTACAAACGGAGCCTGAAGTTAGCCAGGTAGCCTTTGAAATTTCTCTTTCTTTGCAATTGCATAAGTAAATAAATGTTGCTTCAGTCTATCTCTGGTCTAGTTTATGAATTGAACATTCGGTTTCAGATACTTGATCAATTCCTCTAGTGAAATAAATATTTAAGAAAATCTAAATCCAATATCTAAAACTTCTTAAAGAAATTGTTGAAGTTGTATTGTTGATTCCATTTTAACAAAAACCAAAAAAAAATCACCTAGAAATCTGGCTTCAGAAAGGACTCATTACACTAGGGCTAATCCTGATCCAAATCCACCGCCTGTGTTTGAAAATCCGAATCTGGTCCCCAGAATTCTTAGGAGACAAGAGAGCCAAGAAATTTCTCCTAGTTCTCGACCTTTCTATAGATCAATATCCTGTCCTGTGAAGTGGATTTACCTTGAGGATGAACCTTTTGATGAGCAATTTGAAACATCGTTATTTGTAAATTTTTCTGAATCTGAGTTGTCCCATTTGGTTCAAGACCTAGTATTTATTGAATATTTACAATTTGAATTTGCTATTTCACATCTTGATGAATATTTGCGAGATTCCATACAATCTGAGCTTACATCTAAAGGAACATCAAATCTTTTTGTGATCACTTCAGCCTCTCCAAGTTCTTCAACGTTTCCTCAAACATCTCAACCTCAAACTACCTCTTCTACTCCTCCATCCACCACACCCAGACCAACCTCAATTGTTATTTCATCTCTCCCACCTACAATGGAAAATAGATATGCTCCCTTAGTGTTACCAGCCAATCCAATGGCTATTCCCCAAGACTATCAAAGTAAAATCACTCCTTTCAATGGTTCTGGAACCTACACTGCACAACAGCATACTAAAAAGATGACCGATTATTTTGAAATTTATGAAATAGATGCTGATGATGTAAGAATGAGAATATTTGTTCAAAGTATTACTGGAGAAGTTAGAACCTGGTTTAGAGCCCTTCCTGCAAATAGTGTCACTGACCTACAAGCTCTTTATAGAACAATTTTAAATAGATGGGAAAAGAAGAAAGATCCTCTTCAAATCTTATCATACTATGGAAATCTAAAGAGAGAAACACAAGAAACTGTGCAAGATTACTACACCAGGTTCAATTATGTTTACAATTCTATTCCCCAAAACCTTATACCTCCTCTGGATTCAGCATTAATCAAATTCCCTGATGGACTTGATTTTGAAATGGCGTATCAGCTTAGGGAAAGATCTCCTCAAACTTTAGAAGATATGCAAAGTATAGTTGTTAGTGTTGAAGCCAACCTGATAGCTAGACGAGCTAAAGCCAGAACTGAAAGGAGAATGCCTTTAAATGAAGAACCCTCAGCTTTTGAAAAGAAACTAGATGCTATTATTAAAGGGATGGAAAGGCTAGGAGATAGAGTAGAAACAATTGAAAGGAAGTCTCCTTGGGATGGTCAACAGAGCAATACTGGGAGAAATACAAATTTCAGAAAGAACCAAAACCAAAATACTGGAAAAACTGGTCCCGACCAAAATATTAGGCCCCCATTCCAGGAAAATTATGTTGAAGCCTCAACTTCTGATGAACCAACAGAAGATGCTCAAATAAACACCTTGACTGGATGCAAGAACGAACCAGAAATTTTCTTAACCCAAGATGATCAAGAAGCTTACATTCTTAAACAATTCCAAACTCATTCAGGAGAATCATTTGAATTCAAGGAGGGATATGATACAGTCATTTATGAATTCCATAAGAAATATAATCTGAGGAGTAGAAGAATTGATGTCCCAGAAACAAGTAAACAGAAAGCTACAAAACAACCCCTCAAAGGTAAAACCAATATTTCCCATGTACATATTCTTTCTAGATCAGATCCTAATCCTGCTAACCCAATAATTGAAGATGTATCTGATAGTCAACTGAATAACAGACAACTTTCCAATACTCTTCCTTCTAAAGGAAATGTAGAGGAACCTCCAGAAGTTGATTTGGAAACAACTTCAGCCCATGACCCCACTCCTGAGAGAGAAAAATACCGAAAACACAGAAGATAAGGAGAATCCAACTTTTCAAAATACAAGAACTCAGACTGAAAAAACTTTTAATCTGGAGGCTGAAGTAGGCAAATGAAAAAAAGTTTTTCTATTGTCTTAATTAGCTAAACATGATGTCTACCGAAGTCAAATCAATAGATCACTCAAAATCACTGGAAGTGATGATTCAGTAAATGTTTTTGATGACAAACCTAGATTACTCTTTGGCCCTGAAGTAAATGGAAAACTAGGTAATGGATGAACTCCTCCATTCTATAGAAGTTTGAACATACATGATAAAATACTTCATAATGCCATGCTTGATTCTGGGGCATCTCACAATCTAATGCCCAAGTCTGTAATGGAGAAATTAAACCTAGATATCACCAGACCATAAAAAGATCTCTTTTCTTTTGATTCAAATCATGTGAGATGTTTAGGATTAATCGAAGACTTGTGTGTTTCACTGGTTCAATACCCTGCAAAAGAAATTTTGATGGATATAGTAGTAGCAGATATTCCTCCAAAATATGGTATGCTATTGTACAGATCTTGGGGTGCAAAGCTTGGAGGATCTCTTCAATTGGATATGTCATATGCTACTATTTCAGTGTTTGGTAACCCAAATAAGCTATACAGAGAAAATTTATTGAAATATGTAGTCAGTAGTCAGGAGAAACCTGAAAATTTCGCCATCTACTAAGTACACTCTGATATAGATTCATTTATTCTTTATAATGTTGAAATTGATCCTCCCGCTAAATTAGAAGTTCCAGTAGCAGAACCAAAATAAATTACAAATGAAAAATCTAATGTTCAAATCCAAGAAATATCTGAGAACAATGAAACATCAGATACCCAAAAGAAACTAGAAGAAAGTAAAAAACCAGATCTCACTGTTAAAAAATTTCCTAAAACTCCCGACACCAATTATGAACATGAAATTCTTTGGCATTTAGAATTTGATGGTTCAGTTAACAAGTTAGGAGCAGGAGCTGGAATTTGGATACACAACCTTGAAAATGATCATGCTGAAGGCCATGCTTACAGATTAAACTTTAAGTGCACCAATAATATGGCAGAATATGAAGCTCTTTTGCTAGGTCTTAAACTTGTCAAAAGATTAGGGGAAATTAGAGTATCTGTCATAGGAGATTCCGATTTAATCATTCAACAGATTAAATGACACTTTATAACAAATGATCCCAGACTGAGAGAATATAGAGGAATAGTTGTAGAGATTCTCAATACTTTTCTATAGATTCAGCTTGCTAAAATCCCAAGAAAACAAAACTTGCATGCTCATAGTCTTGCAATGTTTTCCAGCACTTGTAAATTACCATTCGAACCTAATCATTAGTTCACAGCTGAGATTAGACACAGACCAGCCATACCTGACAATTTTAAGAACTGGCAAGTTTTTGCAAATGATGATCAGATTAACAATTTCTTGACTCTAGAAAATGAATTTTCTAACAGTAACATAGATGAAGATACGGTCATTGAATCTGATCAAATAAATGAACAAGAAACAGACATTTCAGAAGAAATTGAAATTCAAATGCTTCATCCAACAAAGTTCACCAAAAAAGAAATGTAGGACCTTAAACAAATGGAGGTTGATGAGATTATAGAAGGAGAACCTGAGATCATTAATTTAAAAGACAATCATTTTCCTAAAGGATTAACTCCTCTGGAAGATCTTTTCGATTCTAATGATATTCCAAAGAAACGCAAAATGGAACCATTGAAAGAGGATATTGAGGAATATAATTTGGGAACTAAAGAAAATCCTAAAATGATAAAGTTATCTAAGTCTTTATCTCCCGATCAAAAACTAAAATATGTTGAACTAGTGAGAGAATTCCAGGATGTCTTTGCCTGGAGTTATGAAGACTTGAAATCATATGATACCTCTATAATTCAGCATAAAATACCTCTGAAAGAAAATCAGAGACAATTTAAACAGAAACTCAGAAGAATCAAACTTGTACTGCTGCCTTTAATTGAAAAAGAAATTAAACGAATGTATGAAGCAGGGATAATTTCTCCCATCAGGTTTTCAGAGTGGGTGTCTAATTTAGTACCTACTAGGAAGAAAACTGGAGAGATCAGTTTATGTGTTGATTTAAGAAATTTAAAGAAGGTTTCTTTGAAGGATAATTACCCTTTACCTAAAATGGATCACATTTTACAAAGGGTAGTAGGTGCTTCTAGGATTTCTCTTCTAGATGGGTTCTCAAGATACAACTAGATTCTGGTTCATCCTGATGACCAGGAAAAAACAGCTTTTACAACACCATGGGGCACATTCAAGTACGTTAAAATTCCATTTGGACTTAAAAATGCAGGAGCAACCTTCAAAAGAGAAATGGACATTGCATTTGAAAAAGAAATTCATGACTTTCTTGTTATATATCTGGATGATTTAACTGTTTTTTCTAGATCAGATCAGCAGCATTTGGACCATCTCAGACAAGTATTCATAAAATTTTGAAAGTATGGTATATCTTTGAATCCAAAGAAGTCCTTGTTTGGTCTTGAAGAAGGTAAAATATTGGGCCATATCATCAGCAAAGATGGTATTAGAATTGATCCTGCTAGAATAAAAGCTATATTGCAGATACCTCACCCTAGAAATGTCAAAGAACTACAAGCTTTCCTAGGAAAAATCATTTTTTTGAGAAGATTCATATCTAGCTTAGCTGAACTAATTATATTGCTTACTAACATGTTAAGAAAGGATTCAAGTATTAAATGGATAGTAGAAGCCAAACAAGCATTTGAAGAAATTAAAATGGCTTTGACCAGAACCCTGATCCTTACAAGTCAACAATTTGATAGAGACTTCATAATATTTTCATTTGCATCAGAACACACTGTAGCAGCAGTTTTATTACAAAAGGATGATCAAGGATGTGAAAACCCTATAGCCTTTTTTAGTAAAGCACTAAGGGATGCATCATTAAAATAAAAAATCATGGAAAAACAAGTTTTTTCACTTGTAAAATCCATGAAAGATTTTAGAATCTACATATTGTATTCCCATGTGATAGCCTATGTACCAAATGTTGTTGTCAAAGACATCTTAACTCAAGATGGAATTGAGGGCAAAAGAGGTAAATGGATTGCTACCATATTAGAGTATGATATTGAAATCAAACCTACAAAACTTATAAAGGGACAGGGATTGGCTCAACTCATGACAGAAACAAATTGTCAAGCCCTGGATATTAATGAACTGGATGACGAATAGGAGATGGCGACTCCACAAATCAGCCAGGCCTTCTTAGATTCACTTTGGTATGATGATATAATTTATGTACTGTTAAACCTGCAAGCTCCTCCAGGGTTATGCAGAACAAAGAAAAGGTTTTTAAACCTGACATCTTCAAAGTTTTGTATTTTAGATAATGTTATCTTTTGGAAAAATCATGAAGGTATTCTATTGAATTGTTTGCTAAAAGATAAAGCTAATAAGGCTCTCCATGAATTTCATGCAGGAGACTGTGGTGGACACCTTTATTGGAAATCAACTGCAAAAAAGATCCTAAGGGCTAGATTTTATTGGCCAACCTTGTTCTTCAATGTAAAGAAATTTGTCACTTCTTGCCATAAATGTCAAATTTTTGAAGGCAAGAGAAAAATATTACCTTTACCCCTGAAACCAATTTCCACTGAAAAAACTTTCCAACAATGGGGCCTGGATTTCATTGGAGAAATCCATCCTTCTTCTTTTGGCCAACACAAATGTATCCTCACTGCCACGGACTATTTTACCAAATGGATAGAAGAAATTCCTTCCAGACAAGCCAATGACACTGTGATCATAGGATTTCTAGAAACTAATATATTATCAAGATTTGGTTGTCCTGATAAAATCATAACTGGTAATGTTGTTGCCTTCAAATCTAAGAAGATGATAAGTTTCTGTAACAAATATCATATCACCTTAAGCCATTCCACAACCTATTACCCTCAAGGTAATGGACTAGCTGAATCTTCCAACAAGAGTCTCATCAATATTATTAAGAAATTATTGGAGGAAAACAAGAAAAATTGGCACAAGAAACTTACAAATGTATTGTGGGAAGACAGACTCACCACCAAAAAATCTATTGGGACCAGTCCTTATGAGTTAGTCTATGACATTGAAGCTGTATTTCCTTCATCTTTAGGAGTTCCTGTAATGAAATTTCTTCAAGAAGCTCAGGTTGAACCTAATGATATTCAAAGGAGAATAAATCAGACTATCAATTTGCAGCAGACCAGAGAGGAAGTATATGAGAGATCCCAAGTATTGTAGGAGAAACTAAAGAAGATATTTGATAAAAGGACCAAGGCAGAAGATTTCCAACTTGGAAGCAAAGTTTTAAGATGGGATTCCAGAAGAGAGGATAAGGGAAAACATGGGAAGTTTGACTTCCTGTGGAAAGGACCTTATATTATTCGTGCTTTACAAGGAAACAATACATATTTTCTGAAAAAATTGGATGGTACAGAAACTGAAGATGGGCCAGTTAATGGTCGAATGTTGAAACATTACTTTGATCCTATTTATTAGGATATCCTGATTTTTAACATGTACATACTATATCCTTAGTAATGTCACAGCTTTGAGTGGATAGTAACCTGTTGGAGTTGAAGCCCGAAGAGAAGGCCCTAAGCTTCAGAAGTATTACTGTCATACATACAATAAAGCAACAAGCAGAAGAAGATTCCATAGTTCAGTCAAAATTATTTGAAGGACAACTGACCTGTTGTTCTTGAATTTTCACCAGGAAAAGCCATCCCCAAGTGGAGCCAATGTTATGCTCCTATACCAATAGGTGTCATATATCATGATTGACTTGATGGGCTATGTAATATGTTCATACCTTTCCTTGTTGCAAAGATTTTCCATATTGTCAAAAAAAATAAAAATCAAAAAATTTAAAAAATGTAAAGAGGGTATACCCTAAAAGAAAAATGAAAGGGTGAAAAAAATAAAAATGGCCAAAAAAGTAAAAGAAAATGAACCCCACCAAAAGAAAGGCCAAGGAAAGTCTGCAAGTCTAAATGCCACTACTTTTTTCTCTTATGTAAATAAACAAATTGCGTGCAATTTGTCTCTTATGCCACAATTGATGAACAGTCAAACAGTTTAAACTTGGCTAGTTCATCTTTCAATTTTATGTTTTAGAGATAGAGAATAAAATCTGACCAAACTATTTAATCTTAGTAGATAAGTAGATAGGTAGAGTAAATAAAAGGAGCTCAACAGTTTAATCTGAGCCCTTGGATGTAATAAGGTTAGATTTAGATAGATTTCTACATGTAAAGCAAAATAAAGTGTGATAAGCGTTTGCCAGTCTAAGTGCACCCTAATAAAGGAGAAAAAATGGTAGGTTAAAGTAGGTAGGGTAAGTATATGTTGTTTCAAAATTACATGTGATGGATAATGACTCTAAATGTGTTAATATTTACTTTCATCACAAGTGCAAGGCAGACATTACACTAGATGAATTTCAAGCAAAACAAGATCAAATTATTAACTTCCCTTCTCATTTTCCCTAAAAACTTCAGTAATTTCCCCTAAGTACTAAGGCATTTGAAAATTAGAGGGGCTCAAGGCATTTCCTTGACTTTTGGAGGGACCGATCCCTCGGCCCAATAATTGAAAAAGCCTAAGTACTTAAAAGCATTCATAATGTCATTCATTCACTTCCAAAAAATATTTTCCTAAGTAAAATCCTATTTTACTTAGGAAAATTGTGCAATATTTCATGAAAACCCTTTTCATTCAAGCATAAGTTAAATACATACTTCTGATGTTTTTATACTTAGCGCTTTCCATTCATTTTCATATTAAATTTAACTTTATTATTTAATTCCCTATATGAATCAACCCTTTCCCGTATTATTTTAACTATATAAAATTCCCAAATTATTACATATCCCGACCCTTTGGTTGAAAAATAACCATACAATTGTGTTAATTATGATTAATTATTCAAATCTCTGACTAATTATGAGCCCGACACCCTGCCATATAAAAAAGGGTTAATTAACCCTCACGGTTAATTAAAAACCTGTTTGACCAATGATACTCCTCCCGATATGATTATTTCATACTTAATTATATTGGGCCCACTCTTTTATCCCCTCGTCATCTTACCTCCCCGACAACCATTTGATCAACCAATCCACGATCAACGGCTGTCATCCATATCGTTGTGCCCCCACATTCGAACGATAATGCGCGATGGCCAAGCAGTTTTTCAAACAGTGCCTCGCCACGTGTCATGAGCTGTATGGAATCGCTGGCCCTCCGCTGAAAACTTCTCGTCCCCAAAAGCGGTGCGATGTATACCGCTTATCACCCTTCCGCCTATGATAAAACAACTTTTCTGCTTACATCACCCGCTTAAAAATAAAACCCCTCCAACCTTTGAATTTGCAAATAAAACAAGCAAACGCGCATCATTGTAATTATTTTGTCATGCAACCAGTGTCCCATGCAAAAAATTTCAAAACCAACTGTCGAAGACTGTCAACCGCCACCTTGCTGAGAAATTTGCAAACGAACAATCCAGAACCCATCCGCTGTTGCTTACACCTGCTTTTGTCACTGTTCATTTCCCAGAAAACAGGTATTTATCTAAATTCCCTTCGAACCCTGCAAATCTTGGTTTTTTTATTTAATTCCACGAGAAAAGACTAAAACAGAGAACAATTTGGTCTTTATTCCACTCCTAAATTCCCAGACCTATAATTTTATCTGTTCTTCCATAAAAATCTAAATTCCTTTCTGAATCCACAAGAACCAGAAATGGAAATTACTGTGGCTTTGAATGTTGCACCTCTGAATTCCCCTCATAAAGATTTATACTATTTGCCTCTAGAAGATAGAGATTTCTAGATTAAAGACCTCATCCTTAGTGAAAATCCTCTCAGAATTTTTTGCCAATGCAGAGATAGTGACCTAAATGGCTCTGACATTTTGGGACTGTGGGAATCTAATCTTCCGATGTATCTTTTACCCTCAGTTCATATTTTTCCCGAAATAATTCATTACTGCCATGCCAATTATGATCCCAATCAACGAGCAGTCATGTCCCCGAGTCAAACCGTCCTTTTCCCAATAACTGCTCAATCTATCAATGAAATTTTACAGTTTCATCCTGATCAAGCCCTGACTCCCCTTTCCATGGGAGATTTACTTGAAAAATCGACCAATTTATCGTAAGAAGAGTTGAATTGCCTCTGTCAGACTTTTATGCTTCAAGAACATCAACCCAAATGCCCTCCTCCTTATGGATATATTTTTTTCACAGATATGGGAAGACTAATTTTGAATATGATATCTTCTGTAATGGGTTTCAACACTAGTGAATACGTTGATAAGTTAACCCTAGTGTTGTTGTCAATTTTTACCCTTGGACAGCCCCCTACTATAAAATATGATTTTTCTTCCTACATTGTTGATAAAATTCATGACCAGTTCATGAGATTGGAAGATGAAAGAGTGTTCAAGTATTCCACTATTATATACCATCTCATGCTCTATTATCAATTAGAGAGTTTCCCCTTCCATGTCATGAAACTTGATACCAAAGGAATTTCAAGGTCTGTAATTTTTTGGTCTGCAATCTTGCATAATTCCTTTGAGTCTCCTTATTCTTACAATGAGTATATTGACCTATTTGTGCACCCTGCAACTACCTTATTAACATGAGTTTCCCCTCCTAGGGTCAATAATGATATGAAGAAAATTCTCCAACTTTCCAAGAAATACAGGATAGGTGATTGGTACCTATACCGGAATCATACATAAATTAGAATATATGGGTGTGAGCTATGCCCTTTAAAATTACCAAAGTATGTCCCAATGAGGCTCTTTGCCTTAGAGTATTTTAGACAAATGATAAATTCAGACATAGTCCATTTTTGCAATTCAAAGAAAAAAGCTCAGCTCAGAATTAAGAGTCAATTAGGTCCTTTTGTATGTAATTCTAGAGATGCCGGAAAAGAAGCTGAAATAATCCTAGAATAGTATCTCAAATTGCAAAAAAAAATTCCACTGGGTGCCTTATGACCCAAACAATTTTATTTTTGATAGGAGGATGAAAAACAAATTGTCACCATACCTTCACCATAGAATTATAGAAATTGAACAATTTGCAAATATGGATGAATGGATGGAAGGGACCTTAGTAGAACAAGATAGTGAACAGGTCAGTGTTGAAAATTTTATGAAATATCTTGAGAAAATACTTGACCTGGACTCTTTTGGGCAGGTACAAAGACCAGGAATTGGTCCTTCTTCTGCTACAACCTCTCAGCAAAATTTGAAGGAAATCAATGCACTAGCCACAGTAGCATCCAAAGGGAAGGAAAAGGAGACTGATATTCAAGTTACAGAGAAATTCACAATGGAAGAGTAGCCTGAAACTTATAAGGAACAAGCCCGAATATAGACTTCCCCTAATGAGATTAATGTGGCAGAAATTTTAATTTTGCAAACTCTTGTCAATGAAGAAAAAGGTAAGAAGAGAGATGCAGAAATAGCTACCCCTATCAGTGGATCTTCAGAAGAACCTGGTGTCAAAAGAAAAATATTAAATCCTCTTTCAGAAGTAGAATTTGTTCAAGAAACCCCTGATATTCAGAGGAAAGAAGAGTTAGATAGTCAGAAGACATTCACAATCAGTGGGACATCCACTGACTCACAGAGAAAAGAGCTACAAAGACAACAAAGTGCAGAAGTATCTTCCTTGAAACCACCAGTGAAGGATGCCTAGGATATTAAGAAAAAATTTATAAATATAAAGGCCAGAAATTATCCACTACGACTTCAATAATATAATCAATATTTGATGATGGCTCCCAAAAATCAACAAAGATTGATGTCATCTTATGACATCCAGCAGGGTAAAATGGTGATGAGTCATTTCAAACCCAAAGTGCAGCAGCCTCAAAAAACTACAGATTATGTCAAAACCAATTTTGAAGTCATGGAAAATGATATTCATCCTTTGGATCAGATTGAGTTGCATAAACAAACTAGTGAAATGATTTACTCAACTTTGACTGATAAATCAATGATGGCCCAAAGATTACATAATTCTTTGGATAATACTACTGCTCAATTGCATCTTGAAAAAGCCTCTTCCCAAGCCAAGGACAACAGAAGAAAAAATTTGGAAGAAATAATTATTGGATTGGTTCATAATCCCAAAGATGTTAAGGCTATAGAAGCGTTGATTAAGAAGAAAGATGATGATATTGCAGCCTTAAGCAAACAGCTAAAGCTATCATCTTCAAGGCATCCACAGACTACTAAGGTACTAAATCAAAGCTCTAAATAATAATTGATGGATTTGCTCTTGAAAATTAATGAGCAACTAAATGAGACTGAAAAGGAACTTGAAAAGGCATTAAAGGATAAGTAGCCAAACATTCCAGCATCTACAATAGAGGTGATTATAGGTACAACAATAGATCAGTCAGCAGGACTATCACAGGGAAACACTTCCAATTTAAGCACTGAAGAATTAATAAAATCAATGGAGGAATTGAAACTCCAAGTGAAAGAGCTCCAGAAAACAAAGGTACAATTTACCACTTTAGAACAAAAATATGATCTCTCAAAGATGAGTGTTGCAGAAAAAACAAGAGAGTTCAACATATTAGAAAAATTGATCAAAGCATTGGAAAAGGATCTCACATTGGAGAAGCCTTTGAAAGAAATCAAAGAAATTCTTTGGGCCAACATCATTCAATCAATAAATGATGTCTGGCCATCAATTCAAATAATGTATGAGCAGAATGATTTAGTTAAATTGGCTCTGGAAGAAGTTCAAAAGGCAAGAGAAGAATTAGGAAATATGCCTGAAGAAGCCAATGAGCTTATACAATTTTTAAATACTAAGAACAGATATCAACTTGAAGAGTTAGGCATCCAAGACAGAATAGGAACAATTTTGGAGGTAAAAAGAGTTTTTACTAAAAGAACTCTGATGCAGAACCTAGAAAGAAGATGCTATGATATGCAGGAAGAGATCAATTCCTTTACAAAGAAACTGGATATTTTGCAGAGTAAAGGATTGCCAAGTATTTTAGTTCAGATGATAAAATAATGAGCCTTGAAAGCTATGTTGAGAAATTGAATAAGTATGCTGACAACTAGGGAAGTTCATCGACCAGTTCATCAGTAGCAAAAGCATTGCCTACAGGCAAAATTATTCATGACAGTCTGGAATTTTTTTTTTATCTTGAACATGAGGTAAAGCACGTATTCCCAATTCAGCCTACTTTCTTCAGATATACAGAGACTGATGAGACTCTGTGGAAGCTTCAAAGAACCAGAATACCGGAAGCACTATGGTGGGAAGAGATGTTAGACTTTCTGTAAAAATTATCCTTGCATGAATTTTGATTATTTACTATAGTAAGTCATGATAAAAAGGATAAACAAAGATCAAATAGGTCAAAGCATATCAGGTAAAAAGTATCAGTAAAACAGAGCAGCCAACACAGAATTACTAGAGAGGACAGCAACAAGCCAAATCATAGGGCCTGCCTCCAGCACATTCATAAAAAAAGGAAACAGCACAACATTGGTTATCTTTTCTCTTATCCAGGAGACCATCTGTCTCTATTTTCTTGTAACATATCCATGAGTCATCCTAAATTGCATCTCACATTGTTAAGAGATATTTTTTATAATTTTTTGTATAAATACTCCCTCAATTGGAATATTGAGGGGGTGGAATTCATAGATTTTGCTGTAATATTGATTAATTTGGAATAAAGTGTTGTTGGACAATTTTTGCATGGCTAGCTAGATGAGGAATTGATGCAAAGGACTTTTCACAGGATTCTTGAATAAAAAACGGATCAATAAATCATCTATCTCTTATGTTTTAAAGTTTTAAATTTGTTTATTATACCATTTATGTTTCATATCTGAATGATAAACGAAAAGGAACAATTCAGAAAGTGCTTAAGTGCAATCTGTTTTCAATGGTTATTATTCTTAATGTTTTCTTTTGAACTAGTATAAACAGTGAATTCTTAATTTCTCATGTTTTATAGTTTAATCATTTTCATTATTTGGTAAATAATACTCAATTGCTCTTTATTAATAATCATTCAAGTTCCCTCTTTCAAATATGTTGAAGGATTCTTAATTTCCCTTCACCCATTTTGAGTCCATTTCATTCATTTTAGATATTAAATTGTTCCCTATTTGATTACCTCGCCCTGTGAAACCATCTCTTGTTAAGAAACTTAATCCAGTTAAGCCATCTTTCTTTGACTCTATTAGCCCAATGGCCTAAACTATTCAGTCTTACCCTTCTGCTATATAATTTCATCACCCAAACACAATTAAAATCCTTGTACTTTCATAACTAGCCTAATATCTTTCAAAACAAAGCTAAAACTTAAAGAGAGAGCCCTCTCTGGGTACAGATTGGCTAGATTCATTACCTAAAAGTTGGTTTGTGGTTACCTCAGACCCCTTTCCTCTTCCCTGCAACTTCAAGGAAAATCTGAGTGATAACATAGTGGAGACTCCACTGGGGATCTGAATAATTTATTTGTTATTAGTGTTTACTTTATAAACTACAAACGAAGCCTGAAGTTAGCCAGGTAGCCTTTGAAATTTCTCTTGCTTTGCAATTGCATAAGTAAATAAATGCTGCTTCAGTCTATCTCCGGTCTAGTTTATGAACTGAACCATTCGGTTTCAGATACTTGATCATTTCCTCTAGTCAAATAAATCTTTAAGAAAATCTAAATCCAATATCTAAAACTTCTTAAAGAAATTTTTGAATTTGTATTGTTGATTCCATTTTAACAAAAACAAAAAAAAATCACCTAGAAATCTGGCTTCAGAAAAGACTCATTACACCAGGGCTAATCCTGATCCAAATCCATTGCATGTGTTTGAAAATCCAAATCTGATCCCCAGAATTCTTAGGAGAGAAGAGAGCCAAGAAAGTTCTGCTAGTTCTCGGCCTCTCTATAGATCAATATCCTGTCCTGTGAAGTGGATTTACCTTGAGGACGAACCTTTTGATGAGCAATTTGAAACATCTTTATTTGTAAATTTTTCTGAATCTGAGTTGTCCCATTTGGTTCAAGACCCAGTATTTATTGAATATTTACAATTTGAATTTGTTACTTCACATCTTGATAAACATTTGTGAGATTCCATACAATCTGAGCTTACCTCTGAAGGAACATCAAATATTTCTGTGATCACTTCAGCCTCTCCAAGTTCTTCAACATTTCCTCAAACATCTCAACCTAAAACTAACTCTTCTACTCCCCCATCCACCACTCCCAGACCAACCTCAACTTTTATTTCATCTCTACCACCTGCAATGGCAAATAGATATGCTCCCTTAGTGTTACCAGCCAATCCAGCGGCTATGCCCCAAGACTATCAAATTAAAATCACTCTTTTCGATGGTTCTGGAACCTACACTGCACAACAGCATACTAAAAATATGACCGATTATTTTGAAATTTATTAAATAGATGTTGATGATGTAAGAATGAGAATATTTGTTCAAAGTCTTACTGGAGAAGTTAGAACCTGGTTTAGAGCCCTTCCTACAAACAGTGTCACTGACCTACAAGCTCTTTATAGAAAGTTTTTAAACAGATGGGAAAAGAAGAAAGATCCTCTTCAAATCTTATCAGACTATGGAAATCTAAAGAGGTTAACACAAGAAACTGTGCAAGATTACTTCACCAGGTTCAATGATGTTTACAATTCTATTCCCCAAAACCTTAGACCTCCTCTGGATTCAGCATTAATAAAATTCCCTGATGGATTTGATTTTGAAATGGCGTATCAGCTTAGGGAAAGATCTCCTCAAACTTTAGAAGATATGCAAAGTATAGCTGTTAGTGTTGAAGCCAACCTGATGGCTAGACGAGCTAAAGCCATAACTGAAAAGAGAATGCCTTTAAACAAAGAACCCTCAGCTTTTGAAAAGAAACTAGATGGTATTATTAAAGGGATGGAAAGGCTAGGAGATAGAGTAGAAACAATTGAAAGGAAGTCTCCTTGGGATGGTCAACCGAGCAATACTGGGAGAAATCCAAATTTTAGAAAGAACGAAAACCAAAATACTGGAAAAATTGGTCCCGACCAAAACATTAGGCCCCCATTCCAGGAAAATTATGTTGAAGCCTCAACTTCTGATGAACCAATAGAAGATGCTCAAATAAAAACCTTGACTGGACGCAAGAACGAACTAGAAATTTTCTTGACCCAAGATGATCAAGAAGCTCACATTCTTAAACAATTCCAAACTCATTTAGGAGAATCATTTGACTTCAAGGAGGGATATGATACAACCATTTATGAATTCCATAAGCAATATAATCTGAGGAGCAGAAGAATTGACGTCCCAGAAACAAGTAAACAGAAAGCTACAAAACAACCCCTCAAAGGTAAAACCAATACTTCCCCTGTACATATTCTTTCTAGATCAGATCCTAATCCTGCTAACCCAATAATTGAAGATGTATCTGATATTCAACTGAATGACAGACAACTTTCCAATACTCTTCCTTCTAAAGGAAATGTAGAGGAACCTCCAGAATTTTATTCGGAAACAACTTCAGCCCACTACCCCAGTCCTGAGAAAGAGAAAAATACCGAAAACACAGAAGATAAGGAGAATCCAACTTTTCGAAATACAAGAATTTAGACTGAAAAACCTTTTAATTTGGAGGTTGAAGTAGGCAAATTAAAAATAGTTGTTCCATTGTCAGAATTAGCTAAACATGATTTCTACCGAAGTCAAATCAAAAGATCACTCAAAATCACTTGAAGTGATGAGTCAGTAATTTTTTTTGATGACCAACCTAGATTCATCTTTGGCCCTGAAGTAAATGGAAAACCAAGTAATGGAGGAACTCCTCCATTCTATATAAGTTTGAACATACATGATAAAATACTTCATAATGCCATGCTTGATTCTCGGGCATCTCACAATCTAACGCCCAAGTCTGTAATGGAGAAATTAAAACCTAGATATCACCAGACCATACAAAGATCTCTTTTCTTTTGATTCAAATCAGGTGAGATGTTTAGGATTAATCAAAGACTTGTGTGTTTCACTGGTTCAATACCCTGCAAAAATAATTTTGATGGATATAGTAGTAGTAGATATTCCTCCAAAATATGGTATGCTATTGTCCAGATCTTGGGGTGCAAATCTTGGAGGATCTCTTCAATTGGATATGTCATATGCTACTATTTCAGTGTTTGGTAACCCAAACAAGCTATACAGAGAAACTTTAATGAAATATGTAGTCAGTAGTCAGGAGAAACCTGAAAATTTCTCCATCTACTCAGTACACTCTGATATGGATTCATTTATTCTTGATAATGCTGAAATTGATCCTCCCATTGAATTAGAAGTTCCAGTAGCAGAACCAAAAGAAATTATAAATGAAAAATATATTGTTCAAATCCAAGAAATCTCTGAGAACAATGAAACATCAGATACCCAAGAGAAACCAGAAGAAAGTAAAAAACCAGATCTCACTATTAAAAAAGTTCCTGAAACTCCCGACACCAATTATGAACATGAAATTATTTGGCATTTAGAATTTGATGGTTCAGTTAACAAGTTAGGAGCAGGAGTTGGAATTTGGATACACAACCTTGAAAATGATCATGCTGAAGGCCATGCTTACAGATTAAACTTTAAGTACACCAATAATATGGAAGAATATGAAGCTCTTTTGCTAGGTCTTAAACTTATCAAAAGATTAGGGGCAATTAGAGTATCTATCATAGGAGATTCTAATTTAATCATTCAACAGATTAAAGGACACTTTCTAACAAATGATCCCAGACTGAGAGAATATAGAGGAATAGTTGTAGAGATTCTCAATACTTTTCTACAGACTCAGCTTGCTAAAATCCCAGGAAAACAAAACTTGCACCCTCATAGTCTTGCAATGTTTGCCAGCACTTGTAAATTACCATTCGAACCTAATCATCAATTCACAACTGAGATTATACACAGACCAACCATACCTAACAATTTTAAGAACTGGCAAGTGTTTGCAAATGATGATCATATTAACAATTTCCTGACTCTAGAAAATGAATTTTCTAACAGTGACATAGATGAAGATACGGTCATTGAATCTGATCAAATAAATGAACAAGAAACAGAAATTTCAGAAGAAAGTGAAATTCAAATGCTTCATCCAACAAAGTTCACCAAAAAAGAAATGCAGAACCTTAAACAAATGGAGGTTGATGAGATTATAGAAGGAGAATCTGAGATCATTAATTTAAAAGACAATCATTTGCCTAAAGGATTAACTCCTCTGGAAGATCTTTTCGATTCTAATGATATTCCAAAGAAACCCAAAATGGAACCATTGAAAGCAAATATTGAGGAATATAATTTGGGAACTGAAGAAAATCCTAAAATGATAAATTTATCTAAGTCTTTATATCCTGATCAAAAACTAAAATATGTTGAACTAGTGAGAGAATTCCAGGATGTCTTTTCCTGGAGTTATGAATAATTGAAATCATATGATACCTCTATAATTTAGCATACAATACCTCTAAAATAAAATTAGAAACCATTTAAACAGAAACTCAGAAGAATCAACCATGTACTGTTGCCTTTAATTTAAAAAGAAATCAAACGAATGTATGAAGCATGGATAATTTCTCCCATTAGGTTTTTAGAGTGGGTGTCTAATTTAGTACCTACTAGGAAGAAAAATGGAGAGATCAGATTATGTGTTGATTTAAGAAATGTAAATAAGGTTTCTTTGAAGGGTAATTACCCTTTACCTAAAATGGATCACATTTTACAAAGGGTAGTAGGTGCTTCTAGGATTTCTCTTCAAGATGGGTTCTCAAGATACAACCAGATTCTGGTTCATCCTGATGACCAGGAAAAAACAGCTTTTACAACACCATGGGGCACATTCAAGTACGTTAAAATTCCATTTGGACTTAAAAATGCAGGAGAAACCTTCCAAAGAGAAATGGACATCGCATTTGCAAAAGAAATTCACGACTTTCTTGTTATATATCTGGATGATTTTACTGTTTTTTCTAAATCAAATCAGCAACATTTGGACCAGCTCAGACAAGTATTCATAAAATGCAGAAATTATGGTATCTCTTTGAATCCAAAGAAGTTCTTGTTTGGTCTTCAAGAAGGTAAACTCTTGGGCCATATCATCTCCAAAGATGGTATTAGAATTGATCCTGCTAGAATAGAAGCTATATTGCAGATACCTCACCCTAGAAATGTCAAAGAACTTCAAGCTTTCCTAGGAAAAATCAATTTTTTGACAAGATTCATTTCTAGCTTAGCTGAACTAATTAGATTTCTTACTAACATTTTAAGAAAGTATTAAAGTATTAAATGGATAGTAGAAGCCAAACAAGCATTTGAAGAAATTAAAATGGCTTTGACCAGAACCCCGGTCCTTACAAGTCCACAATTTGATAGAGACTTCATAATATTTTCATTTGCATCAGAACACACTGTAGCAGTTGTTTTATCACAAAAGGATGATCAAGGATGTGAAAAACCTATAGCCTTTTTTAGTAAAGTACTAAGGGATGCATCATTAAAATACAACATCATGGAAAAACAAGCTTTTTCACTTGTAAAAGCCATTAAAGATTTTAGAATCTACATATTGTATTCCCATGTGATAGCCTATGTACCAAATGTTGTTGTCAAAGACATCTTAACTCAAGATGGAATTGAGGGAAAAAGAGGTAAATGGATTGATCCCATATTAGAGTATAATATTGAAATAAAACCTACAAAGCTTATAAAGGGACAGGGATTGACTCAACTCATGACAGAAGAAAATTGTGAAGCCATGGATATTAATGAACTAGATGACGAACAGGAGATGGCGACTCCACAAATTAGCCAGGCCTTCTTAGATTCACTTTGGTATGCTGATCAATTTATGTACTGTTAAACCTGCAAGCTCCTCCAGGGTTATCCAGAACAAAGAAAAGGTTTTTAAACATGACATCTTCAAAGTTTTGTATTTTAGACAATGTTCTCTTTTGGAAAAATCATGAAGGTATTCTATTGAATTGTTTGCTAAAAGATGAAGCTGACAAGGCTCTCCATGAATTTCATGCAGGAGACTGTGGTGGACACCTTTATTGGAAATCAACTGCATACAAGATCCTAAGGGCTGGATTTTATTGGCCAACCTTGTTCTCTGATGTAAAGAAATTTGTCACTGCTTGCCATAAATGTCAAATTTTCGAAGGCAAGAGAAAACTATTGGCTTTACCCCTGAAACCAATTTCCACTGAAAAACTTTTCCAACAATGGGGCCTGGATTTCATTGGAGAAATCCATCCTCCTTCTTCTAGCCAACGCAAATGTATCCTCACTGCCATGGACTATTTTACCAAATGGATAGAATCAATTCCTTCCAGACAAGCCAATGACACTGTGATCATAGGATTTCTAGAAACTAATATATTATCAAGATTTGGTTGTCTTGATAAAATCATAACTGATAATGCTGTTACCTTAAAATCTAAGAAGATGATAAGTTTCTGTAACAAATATCATATCACCTTAAGCCATTCCACAGCCTATTACCCTTAAGTTAATGGACTAACTGAATCTTCCAACAAGAGTCTCATCAATATAATTAAGAAATTATTGGAGGAAAACAAGAAAAATTGGCACAAAAAACTTACAAATTCACTGTGGGCAGATAGACTCACCACCAAAAAATATATTGGGACTAGTCCTTATGAGTTAGTCTATGGCATTGAAGTTGTATTTCCTTCATCTTTAGGAGTTCATGTAATGAAATTTCTTCAAGAAGCTCAGGTTTAACCTAATGATACTCAAAGGAGAATAAATCAGACTATCAATTTGCAGCAGACCAGAGAGGAAGTATATCAGAGATAACAAGTATTGCAGGAGAAACTAAAGAAGATATTTGATAAAAGGACCAAGGCAGAAGATTTCCAACTTGGAAACAAAGTTTTAAGATTGGATTCCAGAAGAGAGGATAAGGGAAAACATGGGAAGTTTGACTTCCTGTGGAAAGGACCTTATATTATTCATGCTTTACAAGGAAACAATACATATTTTCTGAAAAACTTGGATGGTACAGAAAATGAAGATGGGCTAGTTAATGGTCGAATGTTGAAACATTACTTTGATCCTATTTATTAGGATATCCTGATTTTTAACATGTACATACTATATCCTTTGTAATGTCACAGCTTTGAGTGGATAGTAACCTGCTGGAGTTGAAGCCCGAAGAGAAGGCCCTAAGCTTCAGAAGTATTACTGTCATACATACAATAAAGAAACAAGCAGAAGAAGATTCCATAGTTCAGTCAAAATTATTCTAAGGACAACTGACCTGCTATTCTTGACTTTTCACCAGGAAAAGCCATCCCCAAGTGGAGCCAATGTTATGCTCCTATACCAATAGGTGTCATATATCATGATTGACTTGATGGGCTATGTAATATGTTCATACCTTTCCTTGTTGCAAAGGTTTTCCATATTGTCAAAAAAAAAAAAAAAAATCAAAAAATTTAAAAAATGTAAAGAGGGTATAACCTAAAAGAAAAATCAAACGGTGAAAAAAATAAAAATGGCCAAAAAAGTAAAAGAAAATGAACCCCACCAAAAGAAAGGCCAAGGAAAGTGCGCAAGTCTAAATGCCACTACTTTTTTCTCTTATGTAAATAAACAAATTGTGTGCAATTTGTATTTTATGCCACAATTGATGAACAGTCAAACAGTTTAAGCTTGGTTAGTTCATCTTTCAATTTTATGTTTTAGAGATAGAGAATAAAATCTGACCAAAATGTTTAATCTTGGTAGATAAGTAGATAGGTAGAGTAAATAAAAGGAGCTCAACAGTTTAATCTGGGCCCTTGGATGTAATAAGGTTAGATTTAGATATATTTCTACATGTAAAGCAAAAGAAAGCGTGATAAGGGTTCGCTAGTCTAAGTGCACCTTAATAAAGAAGAAAAAATGGTAGGTTAAATTAGGTAGGGTAGGTAGATGTTGTTGTATAATTACATGTGATGGATAATGACTCTAAATGTGTTAATATTTACTTTCATCACAAGTGCAAGGCAGACATTACACTAGAAGAATTTCAAGCAAAACACGGTCAAATGATTAACTTCCCTTCTCATTTTCCCTAAAAACTTCACTAATTTCCCCTAAGTACTAAGGCATTTGAAAATTAGAGGGGCTCAAGGCATTTCCTTGACTTTTTGAGGGACCGGACCCTCGGCCCAATAATTGAAAAAGCCTAAGTATTTAAGACTATTCATAATGTCATTCATTCACTTCCAAAAAATCTTTTCCTAAGTAAAATCCTATTTTACTTAAGAAAATTGTGCAATATTTCATTAAAAACCCTTTTCATTCAAGCATAAGTTAAATACATACTTCTAATGTTTTTATACTTAGCACTTTCCATTCATTTTCATATTAACTTTAACTTTATTATTTAATTCCCTATATGAATCAAGCCTTTCCCGTATTATTTTAACTATATAAAATTCTTAAATTATTACATATCCCGCCCCTTTGATTGAAAAATAACCATACAATTGTGTTAATTGTGATTAATTATTCAAATCTCTGACTAATTATGAGCCAGACACCCCGCCGTATAAAAAAGGGTTAATTAACCCTCACGATTAATTAAAAACCAATTTGACCAATGATACTCCTCCCGATATGATTAATTCATCCTTAATTATATTGGGCCCGCTCTTTTATCCCCCCGTCATCTTACCTCCCCAACAATCGTTTGATCAACCAGTCCACGATCAATGGCTGTCATCCATATCGTTGTGCCCCCACATCCGAACGATAATGCGCGATGGCCAACCGATTTTTCAAACAGTGCCTCACCACGTGTCATGAGCTGTATGGAATTGTTGGCCCTCCGTTGAAAACCGCTCGTCCCCAAAAGCGGTGTGACGTGTACCGCTTACCGCCCTTCCGCCTATGACAAAACAAATTTTCTACTTACATCATCCTCTTAAAAATAAAACCCCGCCAACCTTTTACTTTGCAAATAAAACAAGAAAAAGCGCGTCATTTTCATTATTTTGTACAATGACCAGTGTCCCATGCAAAGAATTTCAAAACCAACTGTCGAAGACTCTCAACCGCCACCTTGCTGAGAAATTTGCAGACGAACAATCCAGAACCCATCCGCCATTGCTTACACCTGTTTTCATCACTGTTCATTTCCTGAAAAACAGGTATTTATCTAAATTCCCTACGAACCCTGCAAATATTGGTTTTTTTATTTAATTCCACAGGAAAAGACTAAAACAGAGAACAATTTGGTCTTTATTCCACTCCTAAATTCCAAGACCTGCAATTTTATCTTTTCTTCCATCAAAATCTGAATTCCTTTCTAAATCCACAAGAACCAGAAATGGAAATTCCTGTGGTTTTGAATGTTGCACCTCTGAATGCCCCTCATAAAGATTTAGACTATCTGCCTCTAGCAGATAGAGATTTCCAGATTAAAGACCTCATCCTTAGTGAAAATCCTCTCAGAATTTTTTTCCAATGCAGAGATAGTTACCTAAACGGCTCTGACATTTTGGGACTGTGGGAATCTAATATTCCGATGTATCTTTTACTCTCAGTTCATATTTTTCCCGAAATAATTGATTACTGCCATGCCAGTTATGATCCCAATAAACGAGCAGTCACGTCCCCGAGTCAAACCATCCTTTTCCCAATAAATGCTCAATCTATCAACGAAATATTATAGTTTCATCTTGGTCAAGCCCTGACTCCCCTTTCCATGGGAGATTTATTTGAAAAATCAACCAATTTATCCCAAGAAGAGTTAAATCGCCTCTGTCAGACTTTTATGCTTCAAGAACATCAACCCAAAGGCCCTCCTCCTTATGCATATACTTTTTTCATAGATATGGATAGACTGATTTTGAATATGATATCTTCTATAATGGGTTTCAACACTAGTGAATATGTTGTTAAGTTAACCCTAGTGTTGTTGTCAATTTTTACCCCTGGACAACCCCCTGCTGTCAAATATGGTTTTGCTTCCTACATTGCTGATAAAATTCATGACCAGTTCATGAGATTGGAAGATGAAAGAGTGTTCAAGTATTCCACTATTATATACCATCTCATGCTCTATTATCAATCAGAGAGTTTCCCTTTCCATGTCATGAAACTTGATACCAAAGGAATTCCAAGGTCTGTAATTTTTTGGTCTGCAATCTTCCGTAATTCCTTTGAGTCTCCTTATTCTTACAATGAGTTTATTGACCTATTTGTGCACCCTGCAACTACCTTATTAACAGGAGTTTACCCTCCTAGGGTCAATAATGATATGAAGAAAATTCTCCAACTTTCCAAGTAATACAGGATAGGTGATTGGTACCTATACCGGAATCATACAGAAATTAGAATATATGTGTGTGAGCTATGTCCTTTCAAATTACCAAAGTATGTCCCAATGAGGCTCTTTGCCTTTGAGTATTTCAGACAAATGATAAATTCAGACATAGTCCATTTTTGCAATGCAAAGAAAAAAGCTCAGCTCAGAATTAAGAGTCAATTAGGTCCTTTTGTCTGTAATTCTAGAGATGCCAGAAAAGAAGATGAAAGAATCCTAGAAGATTATCTCAAATTGCAAAAAAAATTCCACTGGGTGCCTTATGCCCCAAACAGTTTTATTTGTGATAAGAGGATGAAAAACAAATTGTCACCATACCTTCACCATAGAATTATAGAAATTGAACAATTTGCAAATATGGATGAATGGATGGAAGGGACCTTAGTAGAACAAGATAGTTAACAGGTAAGTGTTGAAAATGTTATGAAATATCTTGAGAAAATACTTGACCTGGACTCTTTTGGGCAGGTGAAAAGACCAGGAATTGGTCCTTCTTCTGCTGGAACCTCTCAGCAAAATTTGCAGGAAATCAGTGCACTAGCCACAATAGCATCCAAAGGGAAGGAAAAGGAGACTGATATTCAAGTTACAGAGAAATTCACAATGGCAGAGTAGCCTGAAAATTTTGAGGAACAGACCCAAATACAAACTTCCCCTACTCAGATTAGTGTGGCAGAAATTTCAATTTTGCAAAATCATCTCAATGAAGAAAAAGGTAAAAAGAGAGATGCATAAACAACTACCCCTATCAGTGGATCTTCATGACAACCTGGTGTCAAAAGATAAATATTAAATCCTCTTTAAGAAGTATAATTTGTTCAAGAAACCCCTGATAGTGAGAGGAAAGAAGAGTTATATAGTCAGTAGACATTCACAATTAGTGGGACATCCACTGACTCACAGAGAAAAGAGCTACAAAGACAGCAAAGTGCAGAAGTATCTTCCTTCAAACCACCCGTGAAGGATGCCTAGGATATTAAGAAGACATTTATAAATATAAAGGCCATAAATGATCCATTAAGACTTCAAGTCTATAATCAATATTTGAAGATGGCTCCCAAAAATCAACAAAGACTGATGTCATCTTATGTCATCCAGCAGGGTAAAATGGTGATGAGTCATTTCAAAACTAAAGTGCAGCAGCCTCAAACAGCTACAGATTATGTCAGAACCAATTTTGAAGTCATGGCAAAGGATATTCATCCTTTGGATCATATTGAGCTACACAAACAAACTGGTGAAATGATTTAATCAACTTTGACTGATAAATCAATGATGGCCCAAAGATTACATAATTCTTTGGATAATAATATTGTTCAATTGCATCTTGAAAAAGCCTCTTCCCAAGCCAAGGACAACAAAATAAAATATTTGGAAGAAATAATTATTGGATTGGGTCATAATCCCAAAGATGTTAAGGCTATAGAAGCCTTGATTAAGAAGAAAGATGATTATATTGCGGCCTTAAGGAAACGGCTAAAGCTACCATCTTCAAGGCATCCACAGACTATTGAGGTACTAAAGCAAAGCTCTGAAGAAGAATTGATGGATTTTCTCTTGAAACTTAATGAGCAACTAAATGAGACTGAAAAATAACTTGAAAAGGAATTAAAGGATAAGTAACCAAACATTCCAGGATATACAATAGAGGTGATTACAGGTACAACAACAGATCTGTCAGTAGAACTATCACAGGGCAACACTTCCAATTTAAGCACTGAAGAATTAATAAAATCAATGGAGGAATTGAAACTCCAAGTGACAGAGCTCCAGAAAAAAAAGGTATAATTTACCACTGTAGAACAAAAATATGATCTCTCAAAGATGAGTGTTGCAAAAAAAACAAGAGAGATCAATAGATTAGAAAAATTGATCAAAGCATTGGAAAATGATCTCACATTGGAGAATCCTTTGAAAGAAATCAAAGAAATTCTTTGGGCCAACATCATTCAGTCAATAAATGATGTCTGGCCATCAATTCAAATAATGTATGAGCAGAATGATTTAGTTAAATTGGCTCTGGAAGAAGTTCAAAAGGCAAGAGAAGAATTATGAAATATGCTCGAAGAAGCCAATGAGCTTATACAATTTTTAAATATTAAGAACAGATATCAACTTGAAGAGTTAAGCATCCAAGACATAACATGAAAAATTTTGGAGGTAAAAAGAGTTTTTACTAAAAGAACTCTGATGCAGAACCTAGAAAGAAGATGCTATGATATGCAGGAAGAGATCAATGCCTTTACAAAGAAACTAGATATTTTGCAGAGTAAAGGATTTCCAAGTCTTTTAGTTTCAGATGGTAAACTAATGAGCCTTGAAAGCTATTTGGAGAAATTGAATAAGTATGCTGACAACCAGGCCAGTTCATCGACCAGTTCATCAGTAGCAAAAGCATTGCCTACAGGCAAAATTCTTCATGACAGTCTGGAAAATTTGTTTTATCTAGAACATGAGGTAAAGCACTTATTCCCAATTCAGCCTACTTTCTTCAGATATACAGAGACTGATGAGACTCTGAGGAAGCTTCAAAGAACCAGAATACTGGAAGCACAATGGTGGGAAGAGATGTTAGACTTTCTGTAAAAATTATCCTTGCATGAATTTTTATTATTTACTACAGTAAGTCATGATAAAAAGGATAAATAGAGATCAAACAGGTCAAAGTGTATCAGTACAAGTAAAGAGTATCAGTAAAACATAACAACGAGTACAGAATTACTAGAGAGGACAGCAGCAAGCCAAATCATAGGGCCTGCCTCCAACACATTCATAAAAAAAGGAAACAACACAACATCAGTTATCTTTTCTCTTATCCACGAGACCATCTGTCTCTATTTTCTTGTAACATATTCACGAGTCATCCTAAATTATATCTCACCTTGTTAAGAGATATTTTTTATAATTTTTTGTATAAATACTCCCTCAATTGGAGTACTGAGGGGGTGGAATTCATAGATTTTGCTGTAATATTGATTACTTTGGAATAAAGTGCTGTTGGACAATTTTTGCATGGCTAGATGGATGAGGAATTGATGCAAAGGACTTTTCACGGGATTCTTGAATAAAAAACGGATCAATAAGTCATCTATCTCTTATGTTTTAAAGTTTTAAATTTTTTTATTATACCATTTATGTTTCATATCTGAATGATAAACGAAAAGGAATAATTCAAAAAGTGCTTAAGTGCAATCTGTTTTCGATCATTATTATTCTTAATGTTTTCTTCTAAACTAGTATAAACAATGAATTCTTAATTGCTCTTGTTTTATAGTTTAATAATTTTGATTATTTGGTAAAGAATAATTAATTTCTCTTTATTAGTAATCATTCATGTTCCCTCTTTCAAATATGTTGAAGGATTCTTAATTTCCCTTCACCCATTTTGAGTCCATTTCATTCATTTTAGATATTAAATTGTTCCCAATTTGATTACCTCACCCTGTGAAACCATCTCTTGTTAAGAAACTTAATCCAGTTAAGCCGTCTTTCTTTGAATCCATTAGCCCAATGGCCTAAACTATTTAGTCTTACCCTTCTGCTATAGAATTTCATCACCCAAACACAATCAAAATCCTTGCACTTTCATAACTAGCCTAACATCTTTCAAAACAAAGCTAAAACTTAAAGAGAGAGCCCTCTCTGTGTACAGATTGGCTAGATTTTGTACGTAAAATTTGGTTTGTGGTTACCTCGGACCCCTTTCCTCTTCTCTACAACTTCAAGGAAAATATGAGTGATAACAATACCTAAACCATAATTGCATGAAAAAGACCTCGAAAAGAGGAATTTGAAGTACTTCAGCTTAAGGATAATATCCTACCTAGAGGACTTGTCTCTTTATAAGAATTTTTTTACTTCAATGATGTAGCAAAAAAGCCAAAAATAGAACCCACAGGTGCAAACAAAGACGAGTGTAACATAGGTAGTGAACAAAATCCCAAAATGATAAAACTGTCAAAATCGTTTCCCATTGTTACAAAACAAAGATACATAGCCTTGTTCAAATAATTCATATATGCTTTTGCATGGAGTTGTGAAGACTTGAAATCTTATGACACTAGTATCATTTAGCATAAAATACCAATCAAAGAAGATAAAAAACCATTTAAACAAAAACTGCGTAGGATAAATCTTGTCCTAATGCGTTTGGTTGAAAAAGAAATAAAAAAGGTGTATGATGCTAAAATCATAGTTCCTCTTAGATATTCTAAATGGGCTTCTAACATTGTGCCTACAAGAAAGAAAATTGGAGAAATTAGATTATGTATTGATTTCATAAATCTAAACATGGTCTCCTTAAAAGATAACTACCCCCTACCAAAAATGGATCACATATTACAAAGGGTAGTTAGATCTAGTGGGATTTCTTTATTAGATGGTTTCTCAGGTTATAACCAAGTCATAGTGCATCATGATGATCAAGATAAAACTGCATTCACTACACCACGGGGAACTTTCATGTATGTGAAAATGCCCTTTGGATTGATGAATGCTGGAGCTACTTTCCAGAGAGCGGTGGATATTTCTTTTTCTGATGAAATTGGGCATTTTATTGTGACTTATCTTGATGACATTACTGTCTATTCGAAAACTAATGAAAAACATTTGGCGCATCTAAGAAGAGTCTTTGAAAAATGTAGAAGGTTTGGCATCTCATTAAATCCTAAGAAAACACTTTTTGGTCTTGAAGAAGGAAAGCTTCTTGGTCATATTATTTCTAAGGATGGTATTATGATTGATCCTAGTAGGATTGAAGGTATACTAAAAATCAGTCACCTAAGAAACCTCAAAGAACTTCAATATTTTATTGGTAAAATCAATTTCCTAAGAAGATTCATTCCTAACCTTGCAAAACTTCTTAGAAACATAACCAACATGCTTAAAAAAGATTCAGAAATCAAATGGAATATTGAAGCTAAACAATATTTTGATTTAGTCAAACATGCATTAACAACAACACCAATGCTAATTAGCCCAGATTTTACCAAAGATTTCATAATCTTTTCTTTTGCCTCTGAACATAGTATTGCAGTTGTCTTATTGCAAAAAAATAGTGAAGGATTTGAACACCCTATTGCATGATTTAGCAAAGCTTTAAGGGATGCCTCTTTGAAATACAACATTATGGAAAAACATGCATTTGCATTGGTTAAAACAATAAAAGATTCCAGAGTATATATTTTACATTCCCATATTATTGCTTATGTTCCTAATGCAGTGGTCAAAGATATTTTAATGCATAATGGACTTGATGGAAGACAAGGCAAATGGATTGCCATCATTCTGGAATACGACTTAGAAATCAAGCCCACCAAATTGATCAAAGGACAAGGACTAGCCAAACTAATGCCCGAGTCCAATTTTCAAGCACTAGAAATCAATATGATTTATTCTTTGGATGATCAAGAGGGACTGGAGACTCCACAAATTGATGAATCATTCCTAAATTCTCCATGGTATGTAGACCTCTTAAATGTTTATTCAACTTAAATTCTCCTCCTAGTTTGACAAAAACAAAAAGCAAGATTTCTGAAGTTGAAAGCAGTTAAATTTTGCATTTTAGAAAATGTCTTATACTGGAAAGATGTTGGGGGTATTTTACTCAAATGATTGTTAAAGGATGATGCAAAAAAAGCTATGCAGGAGTTTCATGTAGGTGACAGTGGTGAACACCTTTATTGGAAAACTACTACTAATAAAATCCTTGGAGCTAGATTGTATTGGCTAACTTTGTTCCCTAACATACATAAGATGGTAACAACCTGTCATAAATTCCAAACATTTGAAAGAAAGAGAAAATTGGTGCCCCTACCATTAAAGCCTATCTCCATTGAAAGCCATTTCCAACAATGGGGATTAGATTTCATTGGCAAAATTCATTCTCCCTCCTCTGCCCAACATAAGTGGATTCTTACTGCCACAGACTACTTTACCAAATGGATAGAGGCCACTCCTTCTAGAAATGCAACTAATTCTGTCATTATTAAATTCCTTGAAACTAATATCATTTCCAAATTTGCTTGTCCTAGAAAACTCATCATTGATAATGCTGCAGCCTTTAAGTCCAAGAAAATGGTTGATCTCTGTCATAAATACCACATTACTTTGGGACATTCAACAACTTATTACCCACAAGGTAATGGGTTAGCTGAATCCTCAAACAAAATTTTGTTGAATATCGTCAAAAATCTATTAGAAGACAACAAGAAATATTAGCATAACAAGTTGGTCAATTCATTTTGGGCTGACAAACTTACTACCAAAAAATCAATTGGCATGTCACCATACCAATTGGTCTATGGAATGGATGCAATTTTTCCATCCTCTTTATGAGTTCCAGTCATGAAGACCATTCAAGAAATTCAAGCTGAACCAAATGATGTGCAGAGAAGGATCAATCAATCTATTCAATTACAACAGTCTAGAGAAGAAGTTTATAACAGAACCCAAGTTGTTCAGGAAAATATTAAGAAGATTTTTTACAGAAGAACAAAGGCTGATGATTTCAATATAGGAGACAAAGTGTTGAAATGGGATTCTAGGAGAGAAGACAAAGGAAAATATGGCAAATTTGACAACCTTTGGCAAGGACCATACATTATTGATGCTTTCAGGGGGGATAATGCATATTTCCTCAAGGATGTAGATGGAACAGAGATACCTAGAGGTCCTGTCAATGGCAGGATGCTAAAGCATTACTTATCTTAAGAATATAGTTTGATCTTTCATCATTGTAAATACCATGGTTTTTGCAGTTTGTGATTTGGGTAACTCATTAACAAAGGTTGAAGCCCGCAAAGAAGGCCCTAAGCCTGGTTTGATGAGCTATCATAAAGCAGAAAAAGAAATCAACTGAAGACTTTGCAGAAATGGAGTACTCAAGGCTATTGATCTTATGTTCTTGACACTTCACTTGGAGAAGTGCCATCCCCAACTAGAGCCACTATTAGGGTCATATAAATTATAGGATCTCAAGGTGATTGAGTACTTTACAGTTGCAATTTCATATTGTACATGATTTTCAGTATTCAAATGATTTCCAAAAAAAAAGAAAAAAGAAAAGAGGGTATGTGGAAAAAGAAAAAAGTTGAAAAGAGCAAAAGAAAAGAAAAATAAAACCCCAAAAAAGAATGATACTAAAAGTGATCCAAGTCAAAATGCCACTACTAATAAGTTAGTTTGTTCAATTCATACAATTTAAGCATGATTTAACAAGTTTGAATTTATGTTAAATAGGTTAGTTAATAAAGACTTACCAAACAGTTTAATCTTGGTAAGTCAGTAGCTAGGCAGAAATGAAATTGATTCAACAGTGTAATCTAAATCAATTGGAGAAATAAGGGATAGAGTACGATAGATTTTTATAAAAGAAAATATGATCTCGGTCTGCTAGTTCAAATGCACCCTGCAAAAGAAAAAGGTAAAAAAATGTTAGATTAGAAGAAAGGGTAGGTGGAGAAAGAGAAGGTGATTTTTGGGAAAGGCATGAAAACTTTATCCTAAGTTTATGATTGAAGATATTTTGTATATTGGAGAAAACAAAAGGATATTTTGTCTATATCCTAAGTTTAAAGGTTTTATCCATTCGAAAGGTGATCAGACATTATTCTTTCATTTTTATTTTCCTAATTTTTATTCATTCATTACATTCTGCACATATTCCATTCATTTTCCCTGACCCCACCATCATCTGTCACGTCATCATTATTCTTTCGAAACCTTTCCCCTCATCCCAATCTTCATCTTATGATCCGACGGTCGAAATTTCTCTTCGCCCCCCCCCTCGCACCATCCAAATTTGTCATCGGTGGGGGGGTGTGGGGCGGGTTCAAAGTTAATTGTTTTGGAAGAGGCCCCAACTCATACGTGGTGGGTGCAGGCGAGTTTGCACCCCCCCTCACCAAACCTGATTACCATGTGCTACACCCTCCGAAATTTGTTTCTCTACTACCATAAACCACCTTCCTGACCATTATACCTCCTCCTATAATTTCACGCCACCTCATCCATCTATTGTACATCTAATCAGCTCTGCTCACACCTAATTTAGTTTGTTATATAATTAATGTGTTTAGCCGTTAATCAACATACTCGTGCCATAGACAACAGGAAAACCTGAAAAAATTATAAAATCCATCCCTCTCGCCTTGTTTCAAATTTACTGATTCATCTATGCTACAAGTTTTTTTATTTTACAGGCCAAGCACAACAAATTCCAGTGTTTCCTCCAGGTTTTCTTCACTTCAATTCCACTTCTGCACTCTACTAACCTGCATCATCGGCTAATTCAATCATTATGCAACTGAAATCAACCATGCCACCCAAGAAGAAAGGTCAGGAACCCCCTTTCAATCCCATGATTCACCCTCTGATCAACCTCGATCATGTTAGCCTAGTAGATAAAGATTTTAAAATTCATGAAACACTCTACGAATTTTACCTTTTCGATGTCTATTGCTAGTTAGAAGACAAGCTAATATATGGGGTTGATGACATTTTATCGTGGGACACCAACCTACCTTACTACATCTTCCCTAAAACCCACAATGCCCCTAAGTTCATTAGAAGATGTTGTGCATGCTACATTCCAAACCAGAGAGCTGTAATTGCCCCTACTGGTGAAGTTTTGTTCACCATCAATGCCCAATCCATCATCCAAATGATGTAGGGACCTTCGGCAGAAAACACTACCCCATTTTCCCAAGAAGCCCTTACGAATCTTGGAGTGACACTTGTCATAGTGCTATTGGGAAAAAGCTGAAGAAGACTCCCTGCATGTTGATTGGCCTGCCATGTCATCACCCTGTACTTGTTCTGTAATAATAATAATAATAATAATTTTTTTTATTTTTTTTCAATTTGCCTATTCTGAACGACGATTAGTAGGCTATAGCTTCTTCATCCAAACTCAGTTTTCAATGAAACGAGTTGCGTTGGATTCCTGGCAACGGGATGGTTGCTGTAATTCTAGTTTGGTGCAATTCTGAGCACTTTGAATTTTGAGCAATTTTTTGCCCCTAATCCAAATTTTGATCAAGCTTCGACCTCTAGAAGCTCAAGGGCGGTGAGTTGGTTGTTGAACAAATATGATAAGGCCAAACTCTCTCATTTTGGAGCTTTGATCTCATCCATTGGGGATCATCCCTTGAAAAGTGTTCCTTCCTCCTCCTTCCATGGGCTCCCAACCTCCTTCTCCTTTCTATAAATTCACATCCTTCACTCCCCCAAGTTTAGAGCTTGGTTAATCATTGTCAGACTTGTCTGAACTCTCATCCCTTCGTATGCTTGCATCGTGATTAAGCCTAAGTGCACGAGAGAAGGAATTATTTTGAGCGAGGTGAAGGGCTCATATTTTCAACTAAGGACGCCTCCAACATCAAGCCCTGGTTGTAAGCTCTCCTTTTGTAATTTTATCAATAATAACATCTGATGTTTGCTTTCGATATTTGTCTACATCATTATGCAAATATTTTGGTACTCCTTGATCTGCTAGATATTTAGTGTTTACGTTTATTTTATATTGTATCACGTTTTCTATTGTCTCCCGATCATCCGCAGGTATTTTCATGCCATTAGTAGCAGGAAGCAGGTTTACAAGGATCATGGATCGAGGTCACCATCAACGAATTCAAGGATAAACGATTGGAAAAAGGTATTTATGTCTCTTTCCTCTTTGTGTTGTAAGCATTAGTTAAGAAAGCTTATGATGCAGGGCTAATGGCTAAGGCCGCTCTACTCCCAGGATTATACTCACATAAGAGTATACACTCTGAATTTGCGCATCCGAATAGGTTCATAAAACCTCTCAACCCTTTACAAACCCACTTAGTTATTATCAAAATTAAAAATGCGGAAGCTCCCTTCCATCCAACCTTATGCCAAACTTATATAAAAAAAGAAAATAATCCCGATCACATGGGATAATCATCAATAATAGGCTTTGTGGGTTCTCAGTCAAAACCCAAAACAATCCTTCATATGTGCGCTTTAACATTAACGCTTCATCTTACCTTCACTCTGATTTTTACCTGTTGTACGTGACTGCTTTACATTACCAAGACTCCCATCTTAATAATACATCACATATTCCTCATTGCATATATAACATCACATATTCTATATTGCATTACTCCTCCTGAACCTCGTCTGTTGATCTATGCCCAGATCTAACTGTTCTCATTCCATCTTCGGGTTTCAGTCATCGCAATATTGCAACCCAAGCAATATCGCATATAGAAAATTTTAGCTCTTACACTTTAGCGCTCATCGCACATCGCAAAACTTACTATATTGCAAAACTTATATCACAGTTCTATCGAACGCGATATGCAATGGAACCATATGCCGACACATGGCTCTTCATTTATCCCACCTTATCTTTACGATATGATCACAACCATTAATCATCGCTTCATTAATCAGGACGAGTGTACTATCAAGCCTGATTTCGATGCCACTCATCGCTTGACACGTAGCTCTCTTTGCAATGGGGAAGGTTTGTTAAACTCCTCGCATTTTTGATTGTGAAATGAATCCTCGTTCGCCCATCTATAGTTTCAATTCTGTGATTTTATCTCCATCTTCCATTCAACGTCACGCTTCGATTCAAAAATCTCTTAAGTTTTGGGAAAAATAGTGGTTTGCTATCTTCGGAAGAATGTAGTCGATTTCTCCTTTCGTCTGGAATCTCATAACACAAAGATTCTTAGAATTAATCACTGTGACTTCACTTCTTTGTCCACGACGTTAATTCCCTCCTGAGCTTTATTCTGGTTATTCAATCGTATCCAGAAACTATCCCAATCGCTGCAACGCCTTAGCATGTTGTTCTCAATTCGATCATTTTGAGACTCACCTACAATGCGTTAGGCGAAATACTCTAATTACAAACACAATTGTATAATTCATTAACATATCAATAATTACATCAATTCACTGCACTCACATAAACTCATAATTGAGTCTTATATTCACAATAAAATATTTACAGTAATGAAACCTTCTCTTGCCCTGATTTTCTTTATCAATGGCCTTTCCTCATCCCTCCCTCTCTCGCTCTGCCCGTAGGCTTACAAACACATCTCCTCCATTACCTATCTAAGAATGGTTTCCTAATACCTTTGAGGTTTACAAATAAATACAAAAGGATTCTGCAACCAATTTTGGTTCATATCCATAATTTGCTCAACTAAATCCTAGAAATCCTCTAAATCCACTTTTGACTCAACTAATTCCTAAAGATTCTCTCTAGTTCCACAAAATCACGAAACCAATTTCTAATTTAAGATTTACAATATTTCATAATCTCTCAATCCTCACCAATCACTCATTTTCTTCTACATTCGAGAACATTTACAAATATGCCTCACAGTGTTTAATTAAATCCTATTCTAAATGTCTCACATAAAATCACTCAAAACATTGAAAATTACATTAATTAAATACTTAGGGAACCAACTTCCTTGAAAATACAAGACCCCCTGGATTCTACTAAATGTACAAAATTTGGAACCATGATGCTCGTGCATTAGCTTATGTTAAAAAGAATCTCGTGTTGCTAGACTCACTCTAGGGCTAGAGATCACCTCTGTCTGCAGAGGGGATTTATCTAGACAACACATGTTTACCCCGATTGGCTGGTTACTTGGGTAGATGTGGGAAGATGGTGTTACAATGGCCGTGACAAGTGGGATCCCTTGAAGTAAGTGGGATTCCTTAATGTAGAGAGGAAAGAAAGTAAGATGGGCATTAAAATAACTCTTTCCCACAAGTGTACAATGCATTGTAATTTCTTCTTGTGTGACAGGTGAAAGAAAATTGTCTCGCGCCGTACAATCTACTTCACCTTAGAATTGAGAATCAATAAATGCTTCTACATAATAGATGCTTCTACATGTTACTAGTTTCTACTAGGTTTGTTCTCTATTGTCTTCTCCATGCTACTAATACTCTTTTTGACATAATAACATTATTATCATTTAACCAAGCAAAAACCCTATTAAAATCACTCCTCAATCACATCATCTCTAGTTAAAGCTGTTGTTTTTAAATAACAACATTATTATCAGTCAACCGAGCAAAACCCTATTAAAATCACTCCTCAATCACTTTGTCTCTAGTTACAAAGTACAAGGTCCATCTAAAATGGTGTATTATTATTATTGCTTATTAAAAATTGTGTAATCTTATTATCCTTTATATAAAATGACCAAGAAGACATGAATGTCTGGAGATCTGGGTAGCTCAGACACAGGAGACGAGATCCATATAGAGAGAGGGAGAGCGAAGAAGGCACAGGGGAATGGAAGGGAAGAAGCCATCTTGGTAAGCCGACGGAGCAGAAGTGTGTTTCTTAACTAAAAGCAGACGAAGAAAGATTTATGTGAGGTGAGGTGAGGTGAGTTGAGTTGTTGCGAAGCAGGAGGTGGCAATGGCAGGGGGTATTGGGGTTCGAGGGCCTCGCGGGGGAGGATCAAAGGTGGGAGGCGGATTTTCTTCCTCTTCCTCCTTGAAGCTCAACAAGCTAAAGCTGCTGCTCCTCCTCCTCCTCCTCTTGGTACCCACAATGTTTCTCCTGCTTTTTTTCATCACCACTGGATCTCTGCTCTACCGCGTCAACACCGCCCCTTATCCGGTAAGTTAATAATATCTTTTTCTTTTTGCTTTTGTTTTTTCAAATTATGAATATCATCTTCTCATTCCGATCTCCAATGAATGGGTCGCAGGTTCAAATCTCAAGCACAAACACTCCCTACAATAATCACCTCCTACACGCCTACGTGGCCAGGACCTTCCTTGCCCTCAAGTCAGATCCGCTGAAAACCCGGTTGGATCTGCTGTTCAAGCAAGGGAATGACCACCTCAGCCTGGTCAATGCATATGCTGCATATGCCCGCAGACTCAAGCTTGAGAACATGAAACAGGTTCGAATCTTCACAGATCAGGCCAGAAACTACACGGAATTAATGAATAAACCTGAGTATCGAGCTCTAATGGATACTAATGATATGATCGATGAGGAAACCCTAAGGCAATTTGAGAAGGAAGTGAAAGAACGGATCAAAGTCACACGGCAATTGATTGCCGACGCTAAGGAGTCGTTTGATAACCAGTTGAAGATCCAAAAGCTCAAGGACACAATATTTGCTGTGAACGACCAGTTAACCCGGGCTAAGAAGCAGGGGGCTTTTGCTAGCTTAATTGCAGCAAAGTCCATACCCAAGAGCATCCATTGCCTGTCTATGAGGTTAATGGAAGAACGGATCTCACAGCCAGAAAAGTATATTGATAAAGGCGACCCTCCGCCACAGTGGGAGGACCCTAAACTCTACCATTATGCCATATTTTCCGACAATGTCATTGCTGCTTCGGTTGTCGTCAATTCTGCAGTTAAGAATGCCAAAGAACCCTGGAAGCATGTATTTCATGTCGTAACCGACAAGATGAATCTTGCCGCAATGCAAGTCTGGTTCAAAATGCGCTCACTAAATGGATCACATGTTGAGGTTAAAGCTGTTGAGGATTACAAGTTCTTGAATTCTTCTTATGTTCCTGTTTTGCGACAGCTCGAGTCCGCTAACTTGCAAAGGTTTTACTTCGAGAATAAGTTGGAGAATGCAACAAAGGATGCTCCTAATATGAAGTTTAGGAATCCCAAGTATCTGTCTATGCTGAATCATCTGCGCTTTTATTTGCCTGAGATGTATCCAAAGTTACACCGGATCTTGTTTCTAGATGATGATGTTGTTGTTCAGAAGGACCTGACGGGATTATGGGAGATAGATATGGAAGGAAAGGTTAACGGGGCTGTGGAGACATGCTTTGGTTCATTCCATCGTTATGATAAGTACATGAATTTCTCTCATCCTCTGATCAAGGCAAGATTCAATCCCAAGGCTTGTGGTTGGGCTTATGGAATGAATTTCTTCCACTTGGATGCATGGAGAAGGGAGAAGTGTACTGAAGAATATCACTACTGGCAAAACTTGGTAAGTGTTACTTTGACTGACCAACGCAATTAAATTGTATGTTCTGTGTTGTGTTAACTTTTCACTTGCTTTGATCCTTGGTTGTATGACAGTCTTTTCCAAAATAAAGCCAAATTAAAATGAATTATTGAGAAAGGATTGTATTTCTAATTGCTGGAATGTATTTAGTTGCCCAGAGACAAATATATTCTTAAGGTGCTGCATTCCCTTGGTGTTCTGTGCATTTGTTTAATTATTTTCATAAGAATCTATATTCAAAGCGACATTTATTTGCATATAGAGCCAGCATCGGTTATTTCCGTTCTGCTAGCTTCTGGTTAATTATTTAGTTGTTCTTATTTTTGTGGATCTTACAAACCTGTCAATTTACCTGTGGATATTATTGTGTTGCATAACTACACAGAACGAGAATCGTACATTGTGGAAGCTGGGGACGTTACCACCAGGCCTGATCACTTATTATAAAACAACAAAGCCATTAGATAAATCTTGGCATGTTCTTGGTCTTGGATATAACCCCAGTATTAGTATGGACGAAATCCGCAATGCAGCCGTTGTTCACTTCAATGGAAATATGAAACCATGGCTTGATATTGGCATGAATCAATATCGAGACATCTGGACCAAGTATGTAGACTATGATATGGAGTTTGTGCAGATGTGCAACTTCGGTCATTGAAAAAAAATCTCAAGGATTTGGAGTTATTTTATTTAAGCCGGCTAACATGCCTACAATAAGGCATGGTTTTATGGTATGCTTTGTTGCTAATCATATCTCATCAAGTTGCTAAAACATTTTACGGGTTATGTAAGGAGATGTCCGAGAATGTTATAGCTTCCTTTTTAAATTTGCTTAGAGATTTGTTGTGCCTTTTGTAATATTTGATTGTGCTATTGTAAAGTTTCTACTACTCGTTTAATTGTTATTTGGTTCCTCAATTTATGTTGGTTCATTGGATCATGAACTCAACAGAGAAAATATTTCCTTGACTTGAGAATTTATAGACCGCAATAGCAGTGAACTTGTCAGGTAGATTGTGTAATGTCATACTTGGGCCAGCTGAGATGCAGACCTGCTTAGTTTGAAGAAGATAAGGGTTAAGAAGATAAATGGGTAGAGCATCTTCTACTATTAATTATGTTTTGATTTTTGATGTACATTAGGCACACCTGTCCAGGATGTTAATAGAATTTAAGTTTTTAGGTGCATCTGTGAGGGATATTAATTGAATTCCCATGGTAAATATTGAAGCACACCTTTGCTTTTGCTTTTATTTGTAAGAAAAATCTAAAATGTTAGAGCAAGCAAACATTCTCTGCTTTTGACGATAAGGAATATGTCTTCAGGTTTTGGCAAGTAATGAGGAGAGGTTTTTACTTTTTGCTTCTCTAAGTTTCTAAAGGTTCTCAATATTCATTTAGTTGATTTCTTAATAAACCTAGATGTTCTTTTCTACTTGCAAAGAGACCATGTGGGTTTTGCTCATCTTATCTTTAATTACAAATTTTCAGAGTCTCATGGTCTTGTACCTAATTGGTCTTTTACAGTAATTAGCTTTAGATCATTAGAATTTCATATCTGGGTTCTTGAACATAGAATGAACCAATGGTGTCATTTTCTGGTTTTTTATTTTGTTTTCACCTGTGAGCAAATCCCATTGTTTAGATTGTATAAGTTTTCCACTATTACCTCGTTAAATTTATGTACTGTTACTGCCCCTTCACACTTTCTTTTCTGTTATATTGTTCTAATTAATTGCCCTTATCCTCTTTTTCAAAAGGAAAAATGCGGTAAATTGAACTACTGACAAGTGGCGGACCTGTTTTTTTGTCTTTGGTGCATCCAGACTCAACATAGGAAGAAAAAGCTATGCTGTTTATGCAATGTTTTAGACACTATTTACAAAAATTTAGATATCAACTGTGAGCAAGTACTACTACCTTAAACCAATGCTCAAAACTTGACCCAGTTGTTAACATGCCATATTTCTTAGTACATTTGAGAGGATTTAGATTTTTACTTTTTGTTGCTTGGAATTTCTATTTTCTAAGCATTCTGATTTCTTCATAAACCCAGATGTTCTTTTCCACTTGCAAAGAGGCCATCTGGGTTTCACTCATTTCTTATTTAATTACAAATTCTCAGTCTCATGCCTTTGTACCTAATTGAAGTCTTTTACAGCAATTACCTTTAGATCATCAGCATTTCATATCTTGGTTCTTGAACATAGAACCATTGGTGTCATTTCCATTTTTTTTACACCTGAGCAAATTGCCAAATTCCATTGTTTAGATTCTATAAGCTTTCCAATATTACCTCGTTAAATTTCTGGACTGTTCTTGACATTTCACACATTCTTCTCTGTTATATTGTTCTAATCTGTTGCCCTATGCTTCTTTGTGGAAAAGAGGAATGCAGTAAAACAAGCCACCAAGAAGTTGAGGACACGCTTTTCTGTCTTTGGTGCTTCCAGCCTCAGCATAGGCACAATTGCTGTTTATGCAAGGTTTAGAAACTATTTACAGGAATTGAGATACCATCTGTGGGAAAGTATCACCTTAAGCCAATGCTCAAAACTTCATCAGTTGATAGATATCATGCCATATTTCTTATGATGATGTATACAATAATTTAATCAATCCAACATGTCTGATAGTTGTACCATAGAAAAATGCCAATTGAGGGAGACAACAGTGGCTAGGTAGAGCGGTGGCGCACTCTGAGTAATTTAAGCAAACTACTTTGGACTAAAAAGTAAAATGATTGGTGGCAGAGGTGAGTATATCAGGCACTTATTCTTTGTGAGAGAAGTTGTTGAAGAAATTGGTCTAGACAAGCCCATAGGGCAAGATTTATTTTTAAATTCTACAATTGCAGTCATTTATATTCGATATAGTTGGCCGACAATGCGTGGTCATATGTAATGTCCTCTTCAAATTGAGGATTAATGAGAATAATTTAGCCTATCCAACCCCATAGGCTAATAGTCTTGATAAAGGGGTAAAAACCCAAATTTTTCCCAATTTGGGGCAAAAGTTGGGTTGGCTGGGGCAAAAGAACCCAAAAACTAGGTGTTGCACGCACATTCCCTCACAACTTGAAGCCCATGAAAACTCTATAAATAAGAGAGGAGTTGAGACCAAAGGATCATCATTGTGGATCAATTCATTTGTTTCTTGAGCATTAGCTCTAAGGGTTTAAGACCCCTTTTCTTCTTGTCAATTTCGGTGGTGAAAGATCCCACCCTGGTTGACACCATTTCATCTTTTCTCTGTATTCTGGCACAGGAATATATCTAGAAAGGTAGCAAATTCTCTGTTGGTTTTGATTCTTTGTCTTGGCACAAGAACACCATCTAGAAGGAAAAGACAATGAGGAATTCTTGTTTCCTGTAGCTTGCTTGGCACAAATTTGCGAAGGAGGCCCTGAACTCTCCTAAAGCATAATCTAAGTGAGATTTCCTAAAGTATTTGGATTTCCTGAGGGCCTTTGAAGTGTTTGCCCTAGTTTCCTGAAGCAAATGTATTCTCCTGGGACTGAGCAGTAGAGGGAAATGAGACTTCTGTAGCATCCTAGCCAGACGAGGGTTTCCTAGACTAGAGAACGTGGGTTCTGTGACTTGATTTAGAGCTCTGGCATAATTGCGTGTTCTGATTCCAGACCTCAGTGGCCTAATTGCGAGTTTTGTGGCTGGATTCCGAGCTTCTGTGACTACTTGTGAAGTCTGTGGCTTAGTTCTTAGTTCTGAGCTTCAGCGGTTGAATTGCAGGCCTAATTGTGGATCTTGTAGTGGAATTCTGGGAGGGCCCCCGAAACTGCATTAAGACAATTGCTGAGCCTCTTGAGTTTGTGCCTGTAAAAGAGATTGTTGGTTCAGTCCTGCAGAGATATTTTCTGGGTCAAATCTGTCAGTAGTTTTGGACCCCCTGTAGTGGACGGAGGATAGAAAATTGAGGGAAGGAAGAATTAAGATTGTGATCATTAGCAGGTTGAGGCTAAAAGTTCAAGAAAGTTGTTATAAATCCTGAATATATGAGATCTTGTTAGGGCATCTGTGGCTGACTAACATTGGTAGCTTATAACTGTTTGTGGAAACAAGTCTGTTCTAATATGAACTACTTGTTATATGGTATGGTGCAGTAAGTTTACACTGTTGTTGCACTTGTTTTATCGTGAACTATTTATTGCTCTGCCTAGATCTATTGTACTGTTGTTTGTTAAAAGGAATTGAACTGTTGGATAACATATTGTTCACTGCACCAATGGAAAACAATTAGATTATTTAATGTTTATCTGGAATTTAAACTACTGCATTGGAGAAGGAAAACTAATTGCTACATGAAACCCTAAGGCAAAATTACCCTAGTATACTATAGTGGTTTCAGAGCACTGGAATCCTGCTAGCCTGTGAGTATAGAAGCTTTGTATACTTCTGGGAGATACAAGTAACGTTACAGTGAGGAAGAATAAGGTTAATCGCAGGACAAGCATGGAGGGTAAGGAAGAACAATGAGATCCAGATGCCAAGGAACTCTTACATGTACTGATGCATGGACAGATAGAAATAACAAATTTGATATTACAAGGGCAACAATAAGGACAACAATTGATGCAAACATTGGTCGAAGGACAACAACAACTTGCTCAGCCGGTGACTCATCTCATAGGAAATCAAAATGTTGATTGCAACAACAGAACTAACATGGGAGGTAGTGGGAATCATAACCTTGGTCCCCCTAACACTAGTGAAACCAATAGAAGAAGTCATTGACTATTATTTCCTCAATTCACAAATAATCAAACAGCGACAAACCAAGACATTGTTGAACCAAATGGATTGCTGAATGGTTACTTTTGGGAATATGCAATGCTAGAAGAAAACATGTGAGCAACCGTGATTTTCAATGAATACAATAATTTCAGATTTCAGAAACAGACTTAGGGGACAACCTAATTCTGATCTAATACGCAAGGTTAGTAAACTTTCCATTCTCTCATTTGATGGAGCATCTAAATGTACAGCAAGAGCTTGGTTGCAAAAATGGACATCTACTTCAGGCTCAATCTTATGGAGGAAGCAGATGTGATCCAATTTGCCACATTACATCTAGAGGGGGAAGCGCATGAATGGTGGTGTCATGGTTTAGTAACTTTGGGGCATGCCAACATCACTTCGTATGAAGATTTTACATAAAGGTTAATAGAAAGATATGACCGAAAGAACCCATACATCCACTTTAGTGAATTGGCACCACTCAAACATACAAGATCACATGAAGAGTTCATTGCAGAATTCGAACGAATTGCTGTTATGGTGATAGATATATCTGAAGAAAGATGAGTCATGCTTTTTATAGAAGCCTTATCTGAACCTCTACAGGGCTAGGTTAAAGCATTCAGTCTTACAAACTTTCGAGAGGCTATCAAGAAGACTTGTGATATGGAAAATGCAACAGCCAAATATAAAGCCCCTCCAAAGCCTTTCATTCCCCCAAAATATAAGGAACTTGGACACCACTGTTTAGGTAAGGGGAAGATTCACTACATCGAAGTGCTCTCTGACAAGGAAGAGGAAGGAGAAGAAACCACATCTAGCAATGATGAACCCACTGAGCTTAGCAGTCCCAAGAAAGAACAACCACGGGAAGAAGCTAAAGAGGAGGAAAAACCTTGCGAGGAAAAGAAATCCCGACCACAAGTTAGGATTGTGACTCTATCAAGAACACCTAGATATTACATCTTTAGGGTCAAGGGAATTGTCAAGTGACAAAACATCACAACTTTGATTGATGGGTGAGCTACACATAATTTCGTTGATGCAACATTAGTGGCAAAGAGAGGGCTTTCCATAGAAGAATTCGAAGGCCTTGGATGTGATAGTAGTTGATGGGTACAACTTGGATTGCACATGGATGATCCTTGGTTTTAGTGTAACACTTGGTAAATATACTTTCACCAGTGACTTTTATGTAATAGATATTGCAGATATTAATATGGTATTTGGGGTTCAATGGTTGTTTTCTTTAGGAAAACACACTATGGACTACCAAGCATTGGGAATGGAATTTAAAGCACCAAATGGCAGTAAAATAGTTTTGAGAGGTATGGCAAATGGTGGCCCACAGGTCATTTCCACTAGAAGAATGGAGGCCATATTTAGGCACGAAGATGTAGCATATGTAGCAGAATGTAGGATTACGAGCCAAAAGATTCCCAACAATGGCAAACCACAATACAAAGCAGGCATTCAATAAGTGCTGGACAAGCATGGTTAGGTAATTGGTGATATTCCCCTGGGATTACCTCCTAAAAAAGGATTTGAGCATACTATAGAACTGGAAGAAGGGGCTAAAGCTAGTAATCACCACACCATATCGACACCCAAAGAAATTCAAGGACGAGATAGAAATGACCATATAAGAATTGTTAGCGATGGGACACAATCCAACTCAAGTCCTTTTGCCTCGTTAGTGCTTTTGGTGTTAAAGAAGGATGGCATGTGGATAATGTGTATTGATTACAAAACTCACAAAAAAAAAACCATCAAGAACAGGTACCCTATTCCCAGGATCAATGAGTTACTAGATGGGCTATATGGAGCAATATATTTTTTAAAGATTGACCTACGATCACAGTATCATCAAATCCAAGTTTGAGAGCAAGACGTGCCAAAAGCATTCCAGTTCCATTATGCATTTTTGGTTATGACATTCGGTCTAACCAACGCTCCTACCACTTTCCAATCTTGCATGAACAATTTTTTCAACAAGCAGAAAATTTTTGAGAGTGCAAGCTTCTGTGATCCATAACATATTAGATATAAATCTTCCGGGAAAATCACATGAGAATTTTAGGAACGACGCGTTTCGAACTACCAACTGTAGTTCATCATCAGGATAATGAAGATTGGCTGATCTGACAAACCCAATTTATACCGGAAGGAGAGAAGCAACGGTCATAACCCAAAATTAACGGTCAAAAATAAAAATAGAAATAAAAACAGAAAACATAACAAACCCAACCCTAAAAAAGCTAGTCAAAACTAAAATGATATAAAATCAAACCTCAAAACTAAAATGACACCCAAAAAAATAAATAAATAAATAAATAGAAATAGAAATAGAAATAGAAATAGAAATAAAATAAAATCAAATAAAAAGTAAAATAATAATCAAAGTCAAAATAAAATAAATACATTAATAACTAAAAAGTTTAATTAGGATTAAAATAAAACTAAAAGTAAAGGATTTAATCAATAAATTAATAAATTAATAAATAAATACATTAATAATTTTATTTATTTATTTATTTTTATTTTTAACAAGCAGAAAGTTCTTACTAGTGTTCTTTGATGACCTTCTCATATATAGTAAGACATTGGATTATCACTTGGGGCATTTGGATGAATTTTTGAACATAATGTAGGAACATTCACTCTATTCCAAAACATCAAAATGTGAGTTTGGAATGACATAAATTATGTATTTGGGACATATAATTAGTGCGTAGGGAGTTCATGTTCATCAAGAGAAGATTCATGCAATATTGAATTGTCCCACACTTAAGAATCTGGATGAGTTGCGAGGATTTATTGGGATTTGCAGCTATTACTGACAATTTGTCAAACGTTTCTCTCAATCTTGCGCAACCGTAATAGATTTGACGTAGAAAGGAGCATTTAGGTGGACAGAAGAATCAAACAAGACATTCAACAAGCTCAAAGAAGTGATGAGCTCATGTCTAGTCTTGGCCCTCCCCGAATTTAGTCAACCTGTTGTATTAGAATGCGATGCATCAAGAGAAGGAATAGGGGATGTCTTAATGGAAAAGGGCCGCCCCATTGCATTCGAAAGTCAAAAGCTCCAGGATGTAGAGAAAATTTACTCCATATACGCCAAAGAGGTGCTCACAATCATGCATGCTTGGCAAAGTTCAAACAATATTTGGTGGGAAACAGGTTCTCGTAGTGAGGACATACCACAACAACTTACATCATTTCTTGGAGCAAAAGAACCCGAACGAACGACAACAAAGGCGGGTAAGTAAAGTCCAAGCCCGTGATTTTGAAATTGGGTATGTAAAAGGGAAAAGGAATATTGTGGCTGATGCATTTTCTAGGAAACTGGCAGCATGTTCCCTAATAGAACTCGCAGAAGATTGGAAGGCTCATCTCTCGACAGAATACTCCAAGAACCAGTTTGCATGTGCACTAACCGACATACTCATTCAAGGTAACAGGTACAAAATAGTCGATGATATTATTTACCAATGTGGAAAAAGTCGAAGTCGGGATTAAATCGGCAAGGGTCCAAAAGTTGAAAAACTCGATAAAGTCGGTTGTTTTTTGAAAAAGTCGGCAAAACTAAAAAAATACAGAAATATTCTTTTTTAGAAAAAATCTTGATTTTTTCAAAAAAATAAAAAATTATTAAAGAAACTACTTGACTCACGATTTTTTGGAAAAAGTCGGCAAAAAGTCGGGACTTCAAGGATAAAATCACGACTTTTTCACGGTTGATAAAGTCGGCAAAAAGTCGGCTGATAAAGTCAAATTCGGGATTTTTTCAAAAAGTCGGGACTTTTTGCCGACTTTTTTGACACTGTTATTTACTACGAAGACATGATATACTTGGTTCCTAAATCTTCCCTCAAGGAGGAGATTTTGAAGGTTATTCAGGATATTCCATCAACTGGACATCAAGGATTCTTCAAAACCTATCATTGATCAATAGATTAGGGAACGATTTTCATGGAAAGGTCTCAAGGAAGATGTGATGGAATACATCAAGGAATGCATAACATACCAACAGAATAAGGTCGAGCACACACATCCTACATGGCCTCTCCAACCTCTAACAATTTCAAAACAAATATGAGAGAGCATCTCAATGGACTTCATCACGGGGCTACCCAAAGCACAAGGCAAAGATTGTATCTACACTGTGGTGGATAGGCTGACAAAATTTGCACACTTCTTTGTAATCTCAGCTGATTATTTGGCCAAACAATGAGCAAAATTGTTCTTCAAAGAAATCTTCAAACTCCATGGGCTACCTAAGAATATAGTCAGCGATCGAGATAACAGTTTCATGGGTGCATTCTTGCAGGGGCTTTTCATCCTAGTGGGAACGAAATTAGCCCCCAACACTAGTTACCACTCGTAAACAGATTGGCAGAGAGAAATTGCAAATAAGTGGATAGAGGGGTACTTACGTAATTACAAGTGGGTCAAATGGTTGTACCTTGGGGAGCATTGCTATAGTAACATTTACCATTTATCCATTGGAATGGCACCTTTTAGAGCACGATATGGGTATAATGCACCCTTTATTGATAGGATTTTTGGAGATAGCAAGACAGCAATTGCCAGAGATTGGGTATAGGAAAGTCATGACATTCTTAGGGTACTCAAGGAAAACATGTAGGCTGCTCAAAATTGGAAACAAATGTACGCAGACCAGCATCGAACCGAACATAGTGTTGAAGTGGGAGAACTCGTTTTCTTGAGATTGCAGTGCTATAGACAGTCTACACTCAAGAAAAGCGGTGCAAAAAAACTGAAAACAAGGTTTTATGGACCCTACAAAGTCTTCTAGAGGATTGGCAAAGTGGTGTATGAGTTAGAATTATTGAGCGACAACAAAATCCATAACATCTTCCATGTGTCATGTCTCAAAAAGGCTGTGGGACAGCAGGTCACTACATCTATTGAATTGCCACCACTAGACGAGGAAGGACAACTAGAATTTATTCTAAAAACAATCATGGCTGTACAAGAAAGGAAGTTAAGAGGACGGGTAATTCCGAAGTACCTTATTAGAGGGAAGAATTTACCAAAGGAGGATGCCACATGAGAGGGAGAATGAATTTTACAGCACCCAAATCTGCAATTGCTTGAGGGCAAGCAATTTTGGGAAAGGGGGACTATAATTTCCTCTTCAATTTGAGGATTAATGAGAGACGAATTAGCCTATCCGACCCCGTAGGCGATTGTCTTGATAAAGGGGTAAAACCCAATTTTTCCCAATTTGGACAAAAGTTGGGTCGGCTGGGGCAAAAGAATCCAAAACTAAGGGTTGCACCCACAATCCCTCACATCTTGAAGCCCATGGTAAATCTATAAATAAGAGAGGAGTTGAGACCAAAGGATCATCATTGTGGATCAGTTCATTTGTTTCTTGAGCATTAGCTCTAAGGGTTTAAGACCCATTTTCTTGTCAATTTTGGTGGTGAAAGATCCCACCCTAGTTGACACTATTCCATCTCTTTTCTCTGTGTTCTGGCACAGGAATATACCTGGAAAGGCAGCAAATTCTCTGTTTGTTTTGATTATTTGCCTTGGCACAGGAACACCATCCAGAAGGAAAGACAACAAGGAATTCTTGTTTCCTGTAGCTTGCTTGGCATAGATTTGCAAAGTAGGCTCTGAACTCTCTGAAGACAATCTAAGCAAGATTTCCTGAAGTAATCAGATCTCCTGAGGTTCTCCGAAGTGTTTGCCCTAGTTTCCTGAAGCAGATGTATTCTCCTGGGATTGAGCAGTAAAGGGAAACGAGGCTTTTGTAGTATCCTAGCCAGACGAGGTTTTCCTAGACTGGAGAATGTGGGTTCTGTGACTTGATTCAGAGCTCTGTGGCATAATTGCGAGTTCTGTGGTTGGATTCCGGATCTCTGTGGCATAATTGTGAGTTGTGTGGCTGGATTCTGAGCTTCTGTGGCTACTTGCAAAGTCTGTGGCTTAGTTCCGAGCTTCTGCAGTTGAATTGCAAGCTTAGTTGCGTATCGTGTAGTGGAATAATGGGAGGGCCCCCGAAACTGGATTAAGACAGCTGCTGAGCCTCCTGAGTTCATGTCTGTAGAAGAGATTGCTTGTTCAGTCCTGCTGAGGTATTTTCTAGGTTGAATCTGTCAGTAGTTTTGGACCCCCCATAGTGGACGGAAGGCAGAAGATTGATGGAAGGAGGAATTAAGATTGTGATCATTAGCAGGTTGAGGCTAAAAGTTCAAGAAAGTTGTTATAAGTCCTGTATCTGTGAGACCTGGTTAGGGCATCTGTGATTGACTAACATTGGTAGCTTATAACTGCTAGTGGAAACAAGTCTGTGGAGTAAGTTTACACTGTTGCTGCACATGTTTTATTGTGAAGTATATATTGCTCTGCCAAGATTTATTGTACTGTTGTTTGTAAAAAGGAATTGAACTGTTGCATAACATTTTGTTCACTGCACCAATGGAAAACAATTAGATTATTTAACGTTTAGCTGGAATTTAAAGTTTAAACTACTGCACCGGAGAAGGAAAACTAATAGCTACAGGAAACCCTAAGGCAGAATTACCCTAGTATACTACATCATATGGGAGGGATTGTAGTAGGTCAACTTTCAGATCAGCCCTATTTTCCTGTAATTATGATATCTGGGGTCAAGTGTAACAGAGAATGTTTAAACTTTAATCTAGTGTTATTGTTACATCCAGAATACATGCCGTGAGCCTTAGAGAAATGTGTTAGAAAACTGTGGAACTATTGATCAAACATGAAATGACAAGCTTGGCAGCACTACTTGTATGGCTTTGCGTAGACCAATATGTATAAGTAGGAAAAACTCTAGGTGGCAATGAATTAAATTACCAACTTCTTCAATCTGCCCTTCAGGTCCTTTAAGTAGGGGAAGGGGAAGGAAATTGTAACACTTTAATTATTATCAGTTAAAGATAACAAAACAAAAGTTTTTATGGAATTCAATATGATGTGATGCATCCAAAAAACAAGTCTTGGTCTTATGTATTGTTAACAACGGAGAAGTTAGTAGGGGTTGCTTCTTACTACGGGTTGGTAACTTTGATGGTTTTGAAATAAGACCGAGGACAAGATAGAGCTTGTTGAAATATTCTTCAGGTATATACAGTTTCATTATTATTAGTAAAAGGGTAGTTGCAAAATGTTGAGAAGTTGCAAGGCACCTTTTTTTTTTCTTGAAAATATGGAGGAAGATGAAAGTTGCCCTTATCTTGTATAAGTCAGACAGTCAGTAAAAGCTGTCTACAAGTAGAGTTTGGGATCAACTTGGAATGAACATTGACTTTATACCAGTTGGTAGTTTTGTTATGGTCAATGGTGTTAATTGTAAGAAAAATTAGAAACGGTAAACTTAGTGGTCAATGGTGTTAATTGTAAGAAAAATTAGAAACGGTTAAACTTAGAACACTTCCAAGATAAAAATATTTGTGAAACTGCTTCATGAAACCAGCCTCTAGTTGGGTAGATCCTTGTTGTCAAGTAATTGTTATACTCATAAAAAAGTATGGGATTCGGTCACTCTTATTTGATATTACTTCTGCTTTCACTTGATGTCCTGCACCAGGAGGAAAGACCTTCACAGGATTTTTATGAAAAATCTTTACGAGAGAGATCAAGTTAGACATATCAGTTGAACAGTGAATCTTGTGGCTTTTCGCTTTATTAGAAGAGAATGCCTTGGTATCACATGAGGCAATGATTATAGCAGAAAGTAGAGTAAGCTGGAGCTATTATGGCTGTTCAGTTTGTTCGGATCTTGTGTTTCAGCTAAAGTACTTAGAGCAGATTTTTTGAGATGTTATTGATTAAGATATCTCTGGTACTACTTTTTGGAATGCTTTGATCTAGATGCTCTAGCAAGACAACCATAGGACTAGGAAACTTTCTTTGTTCATGGGTGTGGGAAAATAGATTATCTGACTGATGTCCAAGTTTATCATCTGTTGCTATGAGATAAGCTTCTGGTTTATACATTGTGACAAGTTAGGATCATGCGTACTTTTAGGCATATGTCCCACTTATTTTGAATCTCATTTCCAAGGAAGAGCAACAGATTGAGGAAAAAAAGGTGCGTAGAGAAGTTAGATATAGGGAGAGCTTCCCACTCTTCAATCAGGGGTTTCACTGCCCAAACTTCAGTAAACATCTCATTTATAACATGTTTCAACCTTGCTTTTGCCGTACAAGACCATAGGACTCAACTGTTGAACTTGACCTCCAGATTCTTGCCCCCTCCCCAGGCCTAAATGTGACCACATTGATGGTTTTTGCTTGAGGAATTAAATATGGGGAAATCGGTCATCTCATTGGTACATGAAAGAGTTGAGTGGGCACATCATCCAATCTTTAATTAAAATGAGAAGCCAGGCATGTACAGTTTCATTATTATAGTATGAGGGTAGATGTAAAGTGTTTGCGAAGTTGCACGGTACCTATTTTTTTTGGAAAGTAGGAAGACGAAAGGTGTACTCAAGTGATAGGCAGGAAAGTAGTGAACAAGCAGAGTATTTGAGCTGACTTCATTATCGATTGGTTATGATCAGTTGTGTTAATTTTAAAAGTAATTGGAACACATAAACCTAGAACACAGTTGATATAAAATTTTAGTTAAACTGCTTGTGGAAATCAACCTTTAGTTGGGTAGATCTCCGATGTCAAGTAATAATTATACCAGCAAGCAGGCAGGTGATTTTACCCAATCATATTTGTTGTTCTGCATTTACTCGATGGTCTGCATCAGGAGGAAAGACGTGCACGGAGCATTTTCCACAAAGTTCAATTTACACAAAGCATGGATACCAATTGAACAGTGAATCTGGTGGCCAATATGCTTTGGGATAAGAGACGGCAATAAACAGTGAATCTGGTGGCCAATATGCTTTGGGATAAGAGACGGCAATAATTACAGCAGAAATTCGACTAAGGTGGAACTGTTAATGAGGTTCACTTTGTTCAATCCGTGTCGCAGCTATAAATGATTTTGAGAACAATTTTGGAGATGGCAATGGGTACTATTTTTTGGAATCTTTATCTAGATGCTCTAGCAATGTATCTGAAAAAGAAAAATACACGAGTAGGAGACTTACCATGTACCCGGGGGTGGGAGAATACCAGTGTTACATGGGGTCTCACTCCCCCCACCTAGGGGTCTAGATTCCAAGCCCCCTCGCGCTCCGGGGTCTTGGGGACTTCTAGGGTGCGTTTCCCTCACGCCCCCTCATGCCCCCCTCATGCCCCTTTTAGTTTATGGTTTCGTGTTAAAAGTTGGTGTGCCACTTAGCATGTTTGAGAATCCAAGTGATTCTGATTCAGATGGTGACATGGTTGATCCTGATATATTCGTGCAGCAGCTGGATGCAGAGACTAGTGGGGCATTACCTTGAGCATTTATGCTCATTTATCATTATGATGATATCATTTGATATTCATATGTTATGTTTTATGTTTCAGACATAACTTGTTTGAGTTGTAAACTTCAGTTTAAAGTTTAAACTTTATTTTGAATCTTGATATAATATGTCATATGATATCTTAAACTTTATTTTCATTGTACAATGTTAGTAGTTACATTAATGATCATACAGTTACAAACTTACAAACTTACATGTATGATTGTATGATGTATGTTTTAACTTTTAAATTTGTTTCAGTTAAATGATTCATCATTCATCGATTTATAATTTTTTCATTTATGATTTATCTTTCATGATGTAAGTGTATGATGACTGTATATACATTTCTTGCAAAAATACAGTTACATTATAAATATTAAATTTTATAATTTGTATGACCCTGATGTCCCCCCACGTTTCCTGAAAATTGGTAGGGAGCTTTTGCATAGGCTGCTCCCTCGCCCTCTCGCTCCCACCTCCAGGGGACTTGGTGGAACATTAGAGAATACTGTCTCTGACTGATGTCTGGACTTTGGGTTCGTCCTCTTTTCTTACACTTGTGGATTAAGTTTCTGGTTTGTACATCTTCTTACTATGGATTAAGTTTCTGGTTTGTACAACGTGGCAAGTCAGGATCGTGCTTATTTGTTATGTGTCCCTCTTGTTTTGAATCTCATTTTTTTTCTTGGGCAATGCAAAAGATTCAAAGCAAGGTGTAGAACTAGCCACTCTAATCAGGGGCCTTTCAGTACCCGAATTTCACCAGTAAACATCTTTTATGCTTGTTTCAACCCCTTCTTCACTGTACAAGACAATAGGACTCAATTGCTGGAGTTGTATTCCAGATACTCGCCCCTCTCCGAGTCCTTAATGTGGCCAGCCACATTGATGGTTTTTGGAGGTGGGATTAGAAATGGTGAAACTGGAAAGAATTAGAAGTGTGCACATCATGCAGTTTCGAATTAAATATGGGAGTAAGTGACTCCATTAGATAAAGGTTGCCAATCATGGAAAAGGTGGCATGTTCTCGAGTAAAGAAGGAAGTAAAACTAATTTGCTAGGAAAGGTAGGGCAATAGAAGATGCAGAATTACCCTTCTTAATCGAAAGATAATGGAAATAAGAGAACATGTGTGAAATTTGATTGAATAAATTCACTATTATAAACGCATCAGGTGTGTGAGATTTGATTGAATAAATCCATCATTATAACGCATCAGGTGTGTGAGATTTGATTGAATAAATCCATCATTATAACGCATCAGGGATTGTACTTACTGGCTAACCAATTTTACTATTTTTTTTTTTAAATTTATTTATTCTACAGTTTAATTTTGTAAATTAAATTTTATTATTATTTAATAATATTTATTTATTTTTTCTTTTTTCTTTTTGTCATTTTATTGGTTACTTTCATTCATTAATATCTTATTTTCTCATGATGGCTTCGCCTTCATGGCGGATATACTATATCTTATGTTTTCATGATGGCTTCGCCTGTATGGCGGATATACTATATTGAGCTGAGAGGCTCATTCTACAAAATCCAGTGTGAGAAACATGTGTAAGTATGTCAAGTGTTAAAAAAAATAAAAAATAATGCCGGCCAAACAAAAAATAAATAACCATATAAATAAACAATTAAAAATCTATTAACAAAAACAATTAGTTCAGATGTTGATATTTCAGTTTCACTATTCAACTAATAAATACAATATTTATTATGTAACCTTTATAAGATTTAAAACTATAATTTAAACAGTAAAAAATTACACATTGTTTTTTGCACTTTAAAATAAGTTTGCAAAAAAAGAAATTTGATCCCTCTCAGCTCATGTGAAGTCTATGCTTTAGATAAATCTATGCTAGTTATTTAATATCTTTATAATATATTTATTTATTATAAGTGCGTGCAACCATCTGCAAACTACAAGATCGCCTGCGCTGTCCATAATTTCACCTCGACCATTGCACAGAACAAGCCTGCGGTGTCCACAACTTCAGCTCGACCATTGTACAGAACAAGTTATTTTCCTCAACGTAGTAATGTATTGTTCCCTTCCGCTCTCTTGTTCGCTTATTGTGATCACTGTTTCCAACGCCAATCAAAAACTCAACAAAATCGAACTGGACAAAGCAGCATGGCACCAGTATATTGTGTAATCCTCTCGTTTCGCGGAACCCTCGTATTGTGTAACACTACCATATAACCCTAATTGTGTAACTCTCTCTAATCTCGTGGAACCTCATCGTGTAACACAAAAGAAAGCGGATGGTATGCAACATAATGATGAGCATCATGTGCCCTGCAACGTGTTCCGCTTCCTCTCTGTATCACAGCATCTCTCAAATATGAAAGATGTATGAAAATTAATACGAAAGACGTTACTCACAGATCAGATCATTTCTCTGCGGAAGCCATTACTCCCAGATCAGATCAAATCATTTCTCTCCTAAAGCCAACCCTCGATAAAGATGTTACTACATTCATCACACCTTATCTTTCGTAATCCTCTACTTCCTCCGATAAATTCAAATTTATTGAGCTAAGAGGCCCATTCCACAATTCAGTGTGAGGGATATGTGTAATTATGTCATGTTTTCAAAAAAAAAACTTTCCCCAAACAAAAAATAAATAACCATATAAATAGTATAATTTTAGAGAGATAAATTCAAATTTATTGAGCTAAGAGGCCCATTCCACAATTCAGGGTGAGGGATGTGTGTAATTATGTCATGTTTTCAAAAAAAAAACTTTCCCCAAACAAAAAATAAATAACTATATAAATAGTATAATTTTAGAGAGATAAAATATCCAATGTGAGTTATGAATAAAATATTTTAACATTAATTAATATAAAATGGCTCAATACTCATGTTTTGTAATCTTTATAACATTCAAAAATGTAATTTTAATAGTGAAAAATCAAACATTGTTTTTTGCACTTTAAAATAAGTTTGCAAAAAAAGAAATTTGATCTCTTTCTGCTCATGTTAGGTCAGTGCTTTAGATGGATCTATGCTGGTAGGCTCATTCTACAATCCATATGAGGGAGGGACATGTGTAAGTATGCGAGCCAAACAAAAAATAAATAACCATATAAATAAACAATTAAAAATCTATTAACAAAACAATTAGCTTAGTTGTTGATATTTCAGTTTCACTCTTCAAGTAATAAATACAATATTTCGATATCTTAAATAGTATAATTTTAGAGAGATACAACATCCAATGTGAGTTATGAATAAAATATTTAACATGAATTAATATAAAAGGGCTCAATACACACGTTATGTAATGTTTATAACATTCAAAAATATAACTTAATCAGTAAAAAATTACACATTGTTTTTTGCACTTTAAAATAAGTTTGCAAAAAAAGAAATTTGATCCCTCACGGCTCATGTTAGGTCCGCGCTTTAGATGGATCTATGTTGGTCCTAAATTCAAACCCCGCGATATTTATTTTCACCAAATTGTCATGACTTGCTTCAAATTGGTCCTAAATTCAAAACCCGCCACATTTATTTTCACCAAACTATCACAACTTGCTTCAAAATAAAGGGAATTTTGACTTTATTTTTTCTATTTGAGAAGGGCGCAAATAAATGGTTAAATACATTTATCACTTAAAATAAAAGAAGGTTGAAGGTTATGTTTTTAAAATTCAAATCCAAAGTTGAATTTTTAAGTAAACACTCGAATTATATTTTGACAACTTCCTAACCACCAATTATTTTTATAATTAGAGTGTCTAGAATAATTATAATGGAAGACAATATCATAACGCACAAGCTTCCAAGTATAGCAACCCCATGAATTTAAAAGATTTTATAATAGTTTGTGAGTTAGTGAAATAGAAATGTTGTTTTGTTATCAGTAAATATGGGCTTCTTATTAACTATTTAAATGTTTAAATACATTGATCTGCCGACACTCTGGAAACCAGACCATGTGTCCAAATTGCAAAAATTTCTCCGCTCATATTGGGAAACTAGAGGGAAAGTCTAGTCTGATGACCCTTAACAAAGGTAGTAGGATCAGAAACCCTACTTGTAACCAGCTAAACCTACTAAGACTTCAGACTAGAGACATTACAGGGCTAATATCATACAAATGACTGATCATAACAAAAAAAAGAGGCCAAGGCACCTTATCAATCTCGGTCCTGGTCCTCCTCTCTTGGCTTGTTCGACTCTTGGTTGGTCTCGTCTGCTTCTTCTCCATCTTCATCATCCTCCATCGGGATCCTATTGTCAGGTCGAAGAATGTCCAGGGATCCGGTTATGTGCTTGGTATCTTGCAACTTGCCGAGGCTTTTGTCCATTGCTTCTTGGATGCTACTGATGTTTTCCCCGATCACTTGCCCAATTCGCCTCCTCTCCCGTATCAAACGGCCCAAGAGGATCCTTGACCCCTAGATTGGGTGCACCTTGACTCCCCTTCCATATTCTCTACACAGATATTTAATCAGATTCACCTCCATTTTTGAAATGGCACAGGGATCCTTATTGTCGTTCTCAACGAAGAACAGGGCCTCCCAATCTAGTCTGTCTCCTCGTTTCACCGGTTGAGAAGATTGGCGTTTGTTTTTCCCTCGATATCCTCTTCTCTCCCACTCCCTATTCCTCGACCCACTCTGCGGTGGCCCAGAAGAGGGCGAACCTCCATCCTCTCTTCCTGATGTGGGCATCGACGGATCTCCTCGATATCCTCTAGCGTCGCTCCACAATCTTTCTGTCCAAGCACCCTACTGCACCAGAGTTCAACAATGCCGCCTATTGTATCTCAATAAACAATCCCTTGGTTGTGGTAAGGAATCAATGCTTAAGACATTTTGTAAATGTATGTCACAATTATAATATCAAATGACCTTTGCTTAACACCTTTGGAATCTAATTTTTTAATACACTCAATAATCTGATATAATGAAAGCCTTCACAATGTCATAAACTACTAATATCTGAATAAAATGAAAAGAAGAACTGTAAAGGAAACTTGAAGTGATATGCTGAGAAACATAATCTATCACTTTTAAGTTTCAAAGGAGATTCATGGAGAGAGAGGAAACTCGAAATAATATGCTGCAAACACATAATCTATTACTTTAAAGTTTCATCAAGATTTTGTGAAGAAAGAAGAGATGAGGTGAAAGAGCGCAAATTAAGATTGTTTAACTCTTACTCACAGATGTAATTAAAAAACCGACTGCTACATTACTTCACTTCATTCACAGAGGAATAACACAAAGCGAAACTGGAAAGACATATCAACATCAACAACTGCAGGAAACTTGATTTTCTTTCATTTATTTCTCAGAAAATTCAGTACCAAATTAACAATCCTCTAGAGGTCTAAAACTCAATACCTCTTTTCTTTATTTCTATCTACTTAAATACATCACAGTGGTTTGTAACTCCTGAACTTCTTGAAACTATTCGACTACCTAAACTGTTAAGATTATTAATGCAATCATACTTGAGAAAAAAAAATAAAACTGGAAATATTGTTCGTTTTGCTAAATCTAATGTTGTTGATGCGTTCTCCCGAAGTGTCGAGGTGTCCTTTCTGGTTATGATGCAGCGACTACACAACTCTATAACAACGCCTCAGTACCTGACTTGACTCAGCTATCATCCTCTCAATAGGGCCGCTATACGCTCTTCTACCTGACTCTACCTATGCCCCTGTGCTTCAAACACTGTCAATCATATCACTTGCTACCCGACTCTGCCTCTTCTCCTTTGATTTGTGTCGGGTCAATTACCCGAGTTTTTCTGCTGCGTTCTTCCTATTTCTTCATAAAATGGCGCATAACTGCATAAGCCCGGACTTGATATCCTTTAGATTTCATCTTAGAACCACATCGCGTCTGTGCCAACATCGCACTTCGCATTTCGCCGTCTTTAACTTTTCCGTAGCGTTTATCTTTTAAAACTTGCGATGTGTGCTATGCGATCGGGTTCCTCCTGGCATCGCACGTCGCACTTCGTCGATTTTATCACTTACCTCCTGCGCCTATCCTTTGAAACTTGCGATTTGCAGTTTGCGATTTAATATTCGCCGTCTATCTCTCTGCGCCAGTTTTGCGCTTTGATTCTGATCATCTGTTTTTCCCTTTACACCTCCTCCAAAACTTTTAAGTGTTTAAGAGAAATGCCCCCTTTCTCCGCCTTTGGGAAATTAGTTTGTTTGCTCCACGGTGTAACCCTCTTGAGCTTATCCGGTGTTCTGCCACGCTGGTCCCTCTTGAGCTTGCGGATGAGCCCGACTCGACCCTGTTCGGCGTGCAATGCTTTGAACGTGCCCATCGCTTCGGTTCTTGAACTGTTTTGCACATGAATGAGCCCGACTCGACCCACCTTCACATATCATCATGTAATGTTAATGTACCAATATATAAATCAAAATTCTTCTATGACATACAAAATTTTACATTTTCTATCATATATGCTTTTTTGGTGTTTTGAAAAATATTTCAAAGGTAAATGCAAATGAGCCACAACATCTGGCTCCACCTGGGGATAGTATTTTTTTTCCACAGAAGCGCTAAGAACCGCAGATTAGTGCCTTATCCATTGGGCATGGATTCAATAATTGCGTGGTGACATATGAACAATGAGCAATCCAGTGTTTACAATGGTGGAATGCTGATTTTTAATGCTGGAAATAATGCTTCAGATACTGCTCGTTCACAGGCAGTTGTACTGTCTCTCCATCTAGATCTTCCAAAATAAATGTGTTATTTGACATTGCCTCAGAGATCTTGTATGGACCATACCAGAGAGAGTCAAATTTACCATGCTTCCCCTTTTCTTCTCGTCTGGTGTCCCATCTTAGTACCAGATCTCCTGCTTGAAAGAGAAGAACTTTTGCTTTTCTGTCAAATATATACTTCATATTTTCCTGATAAGTAATCAAGTTATCCCTGACTTTGTTTTTGTTTTCACTTGATTCAATTATTTTGTTCAATATTCTTACCAGAGCATCCGGTTCATCCTGAGCTTCTTGAAGGAAATAAATCACTGGTTTGGATAAGTAATCAAGTTATCCTTGACTTTGTTTCTGTTTTCACTTGATTCAGTTATTTTGGTCAATCTTCTTACCAGAGCATCCGATTCATCTTGAGCTTCTTGAAGGAAAGAAATCACTGGTTTGGCTAGCTGAGTAGGAAATAGTGCTCGAGTTCCATAAACCAGTTCATAGGGAGACTTCCTAGTAGATCTCTTGGTAGTGACTCGAACTGTCCAGAGGGAAAACTTCAACTTCATATCCCAATCCTTCTGATTCTTGGTGATTGTTTTCTTCAATATTCTGACCAATGTCTTATTTTAAGACTCTGCCAATCCATTCCCTTGGGGATGATACGCAATGGAATGTGATAAAATTACATTATATGTTTGACATAAATTAATGAAACAAGAAGAGTTGAATACCTGAGCATTATCAGTGACAATTTTGATTGGACATCCGAATCTGCTGAAAATGTTTTCCTCCAGAAATTTCATCATCACTTGGTCATTCACCTTCTTAGTGGATATTGTTTCAACCCATTTTGTAAAATAATCAGCGGCAGTCGGAATCCACTTGAATTGTCCGCTTAATGGTAGATTGATCTCTCTAATAAAATCCAATCCCCATTGCCTGAAAGGTTCTTCAATAAATACTGGGACGAGAGGTAACAGAGCAAGTTTTTTTCTTTTTAGCAAACCACCGACACTTCTGACAACTTATGACCAGTGTATAAACATCTGCAAATAGGGTTGGCCAATAGAAGCATCACTTAAGAATTTTATGAGCAGTGGCCTTCCAGCTATAATGTACTCCACACAGACTTTCATGATATTGTTTGGTGACTTCAATAGATTCTCCTTCGGTTAAACATAACAACAAAATACCAACAGGGTCTTTCCAGTATAGCTTCGCTTCTACGATAACATATCGCTGAGACTTGAGCTTGAGAGCTCTGTATTTTGTTCTATTCAGTGAAGTTGGACAGGAAAAGAAACATAGATAATGGACAATATCTTTATACGAATCAGAGCACAAAAATTTGTATTGAATACTTGTTTTGAACATGCTTTGACCCTCTTCATTTACAACTCCATCCATTAGTGCCAACAACTTAATTCCCAAGGCTTGAAAATTTGTCTCTGTCAACAACTTCGCTAACCCTTGTCCCTTGACCAGCGTGGTGGGTTTGATGTCCAAATGATACTATTGGATTTTTGCTATCCACTTCCCCCTTTTTCCTTCAACATCACTTTGGACCAGGACATCTTTCGCAACAAAATGAGGAACATAAGCAGTTATTTGGGACTGCAACACATAAGTTCTGAAGGCTTTCAATGCTTTGACCAAAGCATATACTTGTTTCACCAGAATATTGTATTTGAGTTCAGCATCTCTGAGAACTTTGCTTAAAAATGAAACTGCCTGCTCCTTATTGTCTTCATTTTTCTGCAACAACACAACAACAATAGTAGTGGGGGATGCAAATGAGAATACTTGAAAGGCTTTTTGATAGTCTGGGCTAATGAAAACAGGGGCTTCCTACAGTGCTTCCTTTATTCTAACAAATGCATCTCTTGCTTCCTTATCCCATTTCACTTGCATTTTTCTTCAACACATTTGTTATAATTCTCACGATCTCAGCATAATTGGGCACAAACCTCCTTAGAAAGTTTATTTTTCCCAGGAATCTCTGGATATCCTTCTTGCTTCTGGGTAAAGGAATAGTCTGAATGGCTTCCACCCTTGCTGGGTCAATCTTTACTCCTTGTTTAGAGACTATGTGACCCAATAATTTACCTTCTAAGGCAAATAAATATTTCTTGGGATTTAATGACAGACCAAACTTTTTTCACTTTTGAAAAGGTTTTTGCAAATGCTCCAAGTGTTCATCATCTGACCCTGAGAAAATAGTTACGTCATCCAGATATATAACTACAAAACTATCACCAACGAAGGCTATGTCCATGGCCCTTTAAAATGTTGCACCTACGTTCGTAAGTCCAAATGGCATTCTTGCGTACATGAAGGTACCCCAGGGTGTAGTGAAAACAATCTTCTTCTGATCTTCTTTTTCTACTGCTACCTGATTATACCCAGAAAATCCGTAAACCATAGACAACCTGTGAGCTCTTGTCACCTTCTGTAATACTTAATCCATTTTCGAAAAAGGATAATTATATTTTAGAGATGCTCAGTTCAAGTTTCTGAAGTCTACACACAGTCTTATTTCTCCATTCTTCTTTCTTACAGGGACCAGATTAGAAACCCAGTCTGAATTTTTTAGAGGGACTATAATTTTCGCTTGCAACAGTTTCTTCACTTCTTTTTCGATTGGAGCTAACAACAATGGATTGATCTGTCTGAGCTTATGTCTGTGTGGTTTGAGTCTTTACTTCAATGGAATCTTATGTTGAATAATTCTTTTGTCATATGTTTTCAGCTCTTCATACGACCAGACAAACACATCCATATATTTCTTAAAAATATCAATGTATTTTCCTTTGTAGTTTTTTGGAACACCTTTGAAAAATTTCACTATTTTGGGTTCCTGCTGAGTCCCCAAATTACAATCTTCCATCTCTTATTTTTGATGTTTTTTCTTTGAATCAACAACAACATCATTATCACCGAATAATATTTCAAGGGGAACCAACCCTTTGGGGAGCACATTATCTTTCAATTGGATAATATTCTGTTCACATATTCACTGCTTAAGGTTTCTTATTTTTGCTTTCTGCTATGTTTTTTCTTCCTCTTGGTCTATCTCAGCGTCTTCAAAGTTTCCAATCATGGTTAAGAACTGACTTGTCTGTTCATCATCGTCAAACACCTGCCAATGTTTCACATTATCAAGGATAGAAGGTCTATGCCTAATTTCAATATCATACCTTAACCTTGGATTTATTGGAGGTTTGAAGGTGCTGGCTGCAATTGCTAAAGAATTGGCCAATCTATTCTCCTCCCTCGGAATATACTGAAGATTGAATGCTTCAAAGTAGTTTTCTACTAGATCCCACACTTCATTCCTATATGATCTCAATCTCGGATGCTTGGTTTGAAAATGATTTTTAATCTGTCTTATTATCAATTCATAGTCACCAAAAATTGAAATACATTGAACTCCCATCTGTTTAGCAACTTGAAGGTTTGAGATTAAGGCCTCATACTCAGCGACATTATTTGTTGAATCAAATTCTAGTTTAAAAGAGAAAGACATGATGTTACATTCTGGTGATATCAACAAGAATCCAGCAGCTGCGCCCTCCTTGGAGTAGGCAACATCAAAGTAGAACTTCCAAATATTCCTTGAGTGCAACTCATTATTTAAAACTGTTGAAGAGAGATTTTTCCGCGTGTCTTTAGCAAATTCTGCATCTTCATGCAGCATGAAACAAGAAAGGTCTTGTGTTTCTTGACTATAAATGGGGGAATTTACTGCATCTTTCTTGTTTCCCTGTACAACCTCCTTTCTTCCCCATTAAAACCAGAATGATAGCATAAGTGAAATCTAATTTTAGGACACCTCCCAACTTTTCTCTCCAATATCTCGACAGGAGCATTTCAAACCTAGCTGGGATGTCAGCAACCACTACATCCATGACTATAGTCTTTGCTGGGATTTGTGCCAACAAAACTGCTACATATTTAATTAACCCAACACATTTCAACCTTTTGGAATCAAATGAATACAAATCCGTATAAGGTTTGGTTATTTGCAAGTTAAGTTTCTTCATAATAGACAATGGCATGAGATTATGGGATGCTCCTCAGTCCAGCGTGCAATTATGTAGAGTGTAATCATGAAGCAACAGAGAAATATAGAAGGGTGGAACAAAGGGATCTATTTCTTCTACATGAGGACCAAAGGTGACCACTGGCTTTTCTTCTTGTTAAGTTCACCGTGTCACTTATGTCTTCCACCTATGTGAGATTAATAAATTCTGAAATTTCTTTCTTGTAAGTTGGTATTTTGGCTAATTCTAGAAGAGGCACCTGAATTTTGACTTTCTCCAACTCTTTTGTCAAATTGAAAGCATGAGTTCGCTTAACATTCTTTTCAGGTTCTTCTTCACTCTTTCTAGAATTTGCTACTTGTTCAGGTACATGAACAACTCTCTCTAAGATATTAGTGTCAATTGATTTGTCCTGGGAAGATTCACCATGCTGCACATTTGTTCCATTAAGTGAATTTACAGGTTGTTTCTTATTACTGACCTGTTTCGTAGGGTACTTTTGTAGTGGAGTCGCCATTGGAGGAGGAATGGAACCTTGTTGTTCACCTTCATTATCCTGCACTCTATATCTCTTTCTAGACCTAAAATCATACTTTTTATGTAACTCAGCTTGAATGAAATCTGTGAACTTCCTATAGTATTCATCCATTTCATCTTGATCAAAAGAAACTTCAGCTTCAACATATCCTCCCTCGTAATCTTCCTCTTCTATTGCATACATAGCAGATACCTGATTCTCAGCCTCCCTTTGGTCATCTTGTGCTGGCTCTCCAGGTGTTGCTTCTATATACAATGGAGCTTGAACCTGGTCCTGATCTCTTCTTTCCCTCTGCAAGACTTGCAGGGGGTGTCTTCTGAATTGAGGGTTAAACCCCCCTCAGTTTTTTTGTACTTGTTGTCGGGCCAGAATTGTGTATTACGGATAAATCACACTTCCCTAGACAAGGGCTAGTCTAGAACAACAAGTGAAAGACTATACGACTATTTTTCCTAACTCAGAATAGATACACAGAGAGGATTGGAGGCTTACTTGTTCAGTCGCTTCCAAATGGTTCCTTTAGTCGCTTTTGTTGTAGCTTCAAATTCAAGCGGTTTTTTGGGCTGAATGCTTCTTGCAAGAAAGAACATTGAAACAATAGAATATGCAATAATATAGATATCTATTCAAGCTAGTTAGCTAAATCAGTAAATCATAAACCATACACATCAACCAAGATCTTTCAATATGGAAAATCAAAGCCAATACATATGCATATAGAGAAAATATGCAATACTCTTTATTGATGATAGAAGGAGAGGTTACAACCTAGGGACTGATTTGAAGTGACCTTCCAACAACGTTCCCAAGCCTCATCACAGTATAAATCTCTCCAGCAGTAGCTACACAAATCTAGCTCTCAATTTAAAATTCTCCAGCATTTCTCTACTCAAATTCTTCCTCCTCAAGCACTCAGATGTGTGCTCAATTTATAGATGAACTGTAGGTTGTTTTCAATCAATGACTTTCCAATAATAGGAAAGAGATGTTTCTAGTCGTGTAGATGTCAAATGGACACTTGGATCCGAAGCTTGACACATGTGAACTCTTCTAGAAGGCACTGGCCAAGTGGAGATTCCAGAACAATGAGAATTTTGCTCCCAATGTGACCAATGCTCCTGTGAATGTCGGGAAGTGCTTTGCAGAGCAGCCTTGCATGGGGCTACCTGCATATGCAACACACTTAGGTCCCTTAGAGCCTGCGTTGGTAAGATCTCATATGTTATATAATAAGCTTCAAACCATGGAAATATTTGCTTGATGAAAGTCTTGCTTGATTTGTCTTGTTTCTTATCTTAGGGCATGTAGCAAATGAAATGATAGGGAATGATAGACCCTTGATCATTGGTCTTGGAGATGATGCCCAGTTAACCAGGTCATTGGGAATGGTGCCCAAATTGACCTATAACAATTCCCCCCTAAGGCATGAGTCCCAAATAATAAGAACATTTGATTGAGATGCTTTACATTGTGATGAGCCTGGAAACGAAGCGAAGTGGTCACCTGCATCAATCCTACAATACATTAAATCATGATATATTCTCTTTGATCATAATTGCTGAGGGTAGGCATTCCCATGTTCAGCACATAAAACAATCTAATAACATGTACATAATTCAGAAAGTCGTCTTCATTGGAATGTTGCCCAGATGCAGACATGCCTACAGATATAGGCCCATGTTTGGATGACAATTTGTATGTAAATTCACCGTACAGATGATGTGTACAACAATCCTGAAATCACAACCTGGATGGCTGAAAATAGATCCAGAGTCTTCTTATCTCGTTCACTTGATTATTTGGGTACAAGTCTAGCCATCCGAATATATGATTTGTAGTCGAACACGGAAAGACATTGTTTGATTACCAGCGAATGATGTGAGCTGTTAACAAATGCGAGAGAACCACCATTAATGTCAATGGCCCTCAAGGTACTGCAATACATTTCGTAAGGCATGAATAGATGATTTGATATCGAACGCCAAACAAAATATTTCGCTCAAAGGTCCGGAAGTGAGGATCTTGTCGATGCTGTAACAAGCCTCATGGTACTGGAATCTGATGTTTCTAAGTGAATTTCCTGGATATTGATTTGTCGTTGACACGAAGTTACTTTGTTGCAAAAATGGAGTTACTTGATTTCGGAGATAAGGGTATGACTTGATATAGCAATTTTCAGGAACAACGGTTATGAGAATGAAGGTTTACGAGTATTGCAGAAGGATGAGTTTTTAATCACTTGATGACTTCTCTTGAACATATCGGCGACACTATGATGAGTTGGAAGCATTGACCCAAAATTGAAGTGAAGGTATGCTGAACCATAGGTGTGAATGAACCGTCAAGATGATTACCCAACCCAAACAGTCACGGACATGGAGTGAAAGAAGTGTCATGTTCAAGAGTGACTTGCTACCAAAATGAAACTTTTCTCACTTTTCCCAAATTTTCCCCAGTCATTTGTCGACCAGTACCTCTTTATTTTTTAACAAGCTTGAGGAGAATAACATTTGCTTGATTTATAATTCAACCCTTCGGGCGAATAAAGTATCGCTATTTAATAATTTAACGAGTCTAGCGATGAATGAAACTTGATTCTTGCCATGATCGACAACCCGTCGCTATTTTATGTTTTAACGAGCTTAACGACAGTGATAGCCCGGTCCTTTTTCATATTTAGAGAGTCTGAAAAATAGGACGAAAGAGAACTCCATAAGTATTTTTTTCGTAAATTTGTCTCTCAGACCCAAAAAAGTGTAAAATAATATCTGAGAGAACCTCTTTGGTCATGTTTAACCAAGGTATTCCTTTTTCGTAAATAATCTATCTCAGTCCGGAAAATGGTTAAACTTATACTGAGTAGATATCAATTCATTTACTTTAACGAGCTCGAAAAGACAAGTGCTCGGATATATTTTCACATTATTGGAGTCTGAAAAGCGCTGAAAGAAGACTCTAAGGGTTCCTTTTTCGCTATTATCGAAGCTCTAAAAAGATATAAAAGTGCACTTCAAATCCTTTTTCGTTTTAACAAAGCTCGAAAAATAAGGAGGAAAAGCATGCTTTGTGGTCAAGTCATTCTTAAAATAAATCTGCACGACTAATCTATTCATCAGTTGTAAGACCTATTCAAAGCAACATCAAATGGATTAAAAATCCCGGTTTCATGATAAAAATATAATAAAACCATAGTCATAGCAATAAATATTCATTGCAAAAACAATTAAATGACTAAATAAAAAGAGTTTTACTATTCATTTTTACCATTCACTAGTTACCATTTTCATTTTGGATCTCTGAACTTGTTTTGCCCCCGAAATTCAGCGGTCGAATGCGTGCAATTGGTAAGAATGTTTTGAATGCCCCCTGCAAAAGCACATATCGAATGCCCCCTGTAAGAGAAGATGACCCTTAAGCTTCATTTCATTCACCTAAGTAGATTACTAATAGTTGGATGGAATGAAGGTTCATTTACGAGATCAAATGGAATACTTGTCTTAATTAGGAGAGGATTTGTTTCAGTTTTTAACGATCTTGTCACAGGAAAAGAACTATGCTCATGACATGTTTCATTTTTTAACGAGGTTGACACAGTAAAAGAACTTTCCTCAAAGGCACTTGTTTCATTTTTTAACGAGGTTGACACAAAAATAAAGAACTATCCTCATAGGTACTTGTTTCATTTTTTAATGAGGTCGAAACAAGAAAAAATAACTATCCTCATAACTCTGTTTCATTTTTTAACGAGGTTGACACAGAAAAAGAACCATCCTCATTGTGTAGTTGGACCAGTGAGTGTGTGCTGGAAAAGACATAGTCTAACAGAGTCATCATGTAAGGAGTTTGATGAATACCACAAATGATAAGTTATAACATGCGTTGACGGGCTTATCTAGGGTTTTCATTGAATTTAGGAATGTATGAGGGTAACATATGTGGTATCACCAGCCACCAAGGAGAGGAACCAAATAGGATTACAGATGATGACATGGGTGAAGTTAATGCACAAAACATTGAAAATGAAGCAACAACAGATGTTGTCGCAGCTGAAATAGATGGTTCAGTCTGGGATGTTATCTCAGCCATGGTCAAATGACCCAATGTATACCCTATAGAATCTATGGGAATTCAAAGCGAAACAGGATCAACAAAAGCAAAGGAAGGTGATTGAGGAAAATACTCGTACAGGTAAAGCTCCTACCGAAAATGAGTTGGAGTTAAAGGTGTCTTGTTTTATGATATTTCTTCAATCGAAATCAAACCAGGTGGAAGAACTTTGCCGTCAGTCCCAAAGTATATTTCAGGTGGTTGACTGCACAATATGGGAGACTCAATGGCTACAATAGATTGTGGAGTGACCAATACAGAAACAACTTTCGATTGTTCAACTTCGGGATCAAGATTTTCACCACTTAGGGAATATAACAACAGAAATATAAGGGGATGATAGACCCTATTTCATTGGTCCTGGGGATGATGTCCAGTTTTACCAATAACAGTTTCCCCCTAAAGCACAATGGGATCTGGATCAACTTCCAGTTGAACAATGTTGGGTTTGGGAGGTATGGTCTCACAGATTGGATGGATCATGACCACGGGTATCTGTGAGGACTTTGTCTTGACAACAATAGACAAACCAATATTTGTAGAAACAACTTGTGCCAACTCTGGTATATGGGAAGATGATGCTTCACCAGAGGTACTGATGGTACTGGTTTTGGTAGAGCGATGTCTATGTGAACGACGGGGGAAAGGATTTTGTTCTTTCACAATGACTGATTTATTTTAACCAAAAACAAATAAACAAAATAAAAGGGTAATGCTAGGCAAAAGGGTTTACCAAGAAACTGTGAACTGCAAAATACCTCCTGGTGTACCAAGAAGTACAGGCAGGTAATCTCCTTGAATGCTATGTTCGGTGTATCACAATTTCAAGGCGGCCGAATCGGTTCACTATGGATGGATAACACCTAAAAGTTGTCATCACAAATATACCCGAAGGTACGTGGAGGCCCAAGTTCGTATTAGCGTTGTCTGATGTGAAATCGCACAGTGAGAGCACCCCTTTATACTTATCATACTGTAACACCGCCCAATATACCCGAAAGTACGTGGACGAGCTACGATATAATTACGTACGTGGAATGAGATATCACACTTGGAATGTATCGCAGACAAGTTAACGACAACTGCTATGTTTTACGACGCCGGAACACGTCTCTAGCCTAGACCTTCTAAATGTTATCGTCATGGTTCCAATGCGTTGTTAAGTAAATTGAAATTAATTTTATGTTGATCTTTCTTAACAATTTTCCTTTCAAAGGTTCACCGCGATGATGTGTATGAAATTCCTAAAATGCAAGCTAAGAATGATAAACAAACTTTCACTTTCAGCTTTTTCAATGAAGAGCCTAGCTACTAAGGGAAGAGAGAAAATAATTTGTGAGCAAACAAATCAATGAACAAAGAAAATCAATGAATCGCAAACTAAATGCAGATTTCCTAATGTTCCTTTTGCAAAACAAACATTATTCTACATGAAAATGCAAGTTTTTCTTTTTAGTTTCCTTAATGTTATAAATGCAGAAAATAAACTAGGTGCAATAAATCAATAATTCAAATGCTTTTTACTTTCGAGAAACGAAGAATACAAACAACGATTTCTCTTTTGAAGGAAAAACGAGGATTTCAACAACAATTTTTCCTATCAAGGAAATGAAGATTTTATGACGATTTCCTATTTTGAAAGCCACTGATTCTTAATGCGACCATAAAAAGTACTTTGAAATAAATTTGTCAATGATAAAGTTATTATTATTATTTTTAAAACAACATTGAACAAATTTTCAGTCAAAGGAGAAGAAGTATATAGAGTCACTGGTCAATTGAGGATCAAAATTTCCAGAACACAACAGAAAACAAAACTGAAGTAAATTGCAAAGGCAAATTCAAAGGAATTTGGGTAGTTTCAGGAGTCAACGCAGTCTCCAAGGGAAGATAGTGCTCTGCAACACAGGCTAGGAAGGGAGACAATGCTCTGCAAAGCACTGTGTCCAGTCTAAGGGTACGTTGGGCGCAGTATACAAAGAAAAATAATACTGTTTAACTCAACATATTTGCAAATTAAGATTTGAAAAGGTTTAATCTTTGTGTGTAACAACTACTGGGTAGATAAATAGATCAAATCAGAGGCTTAAACACCTATAACTAAGAGAAATTATCCCCAGCGGAGTCGCCAATTTGTTGGGCCAGAATTGTGAATTACAGATAAATCACGCTTCCCTAGACAGGTGCTAGTCTAGAACAACAGGTGAAAGACTATACGAATATTTTTCCTAAATTTGAATAGATACACAGAGATGATTGGAGGCTTACTTGTTCAGTCGCTTCCAAATGGCTCCTTATGTCGCTTCTATTGCAGCTTCAAATTCAAGCGGTTTTTTGGGTTGAATGCTTCCTGTAAGAAAGAACACTGAAGCAATAGAAGATGCAATAATATAGATATCTATTCAATCTAGTTAGCTAAATTAGTAAAGCATAAATCATACACATCAACCAAGATCTTGCAATATGGAAAATCAAAGCCAATATAGATGCATATAGGGAAAAATAAGCAGTACTCTTTATTGATGATAGAAGGAGAGGTTACAACCTAGTGACTGATTTGAAGTGACCTTCCAGCGACGTTTCCAAGCCTCATCACAGTATAAATCTCTCCAGCAGCAGATACACAAATCTAGCTCTCAATTGAAAATTCTCCAACATTTCTCTACTCAAATTCTTCCTCCTCAAGCACTAAGATATGTGCTCAATTTATAGATGAACTGTAGGTTGTTTTGCAATCAATGAATTTCCAATAATAGGCAAGAGATGTTTCTAGTCATGTAGATGTCAAATGGACACTTGGATCCGAAGCTTGACACATGTGAACTCTTCTATAAGGCACTGGCCAATAGGAGATTCCGAAACAATGAGAATTTCGCTCCCAATGTGACCAATGCACCTGTGAATGTTGGAAAGTGCTTTGCAGAACGGCCTTGCATGGGGCTACCTGCATATGCAACGCACTTAGGCCCCTTAGAGCCTGCGTTGGTGAGATCTCATATGTTATATAATAAGCTTCAAACCATGGAAACCTTTGCTTGATTAAAGTCTTGCTTGATTTGTCTTGTTTCTTATCTTAGGGCATGTAGCAACTGAAATGATAGGGAATGGTAGACCCTTGATCATTAGTCCTGGAGATGATGCCCAATTAACCAAGTCATTGTGAATGGTGCCCAAATTGACCTATAACACTTGTCTTTAGGAGTTTTTATTTTCCAATTCCATATTAGATAGCTTATTTGTCATATTTTTTTTATTACCTTTGACATATCTTCAATTCTTAGATCTTGTGATGATTCTTCTTTTTCCTTCCCCTTCTCTGGGACTTGCTGTTTCCTTTTTGCCTTTCCAGTTGCAATGATATTAGCTTCAATCTCTAAAGCATTTGTCTGTATCTTCTCAAGAGTAGGGGCTCTTCTCTCTCTCAATGTAAAGCTAAAATCAGCTTCAAAAGCCCCAACAAAAACTACCTTTTCTCCTACAGGGGGGGGGCTTCATCTCTATAGGTAAACTATTGTACAATTTGTTGAATCTTTTTACAAACTCGGAAATGTTTTCATTAGGCCTTCTTTTAATTGCATAAAACTCTGTCAATGAGTAACCATGATCTCTCTTTTCTCCCCATATCTGAGTGAATTGAGTTTCTAACTCTTCCCAGTTATTTATTGAACCATTTGGTAAGCCTTTGAACCCTTTTCTAGCCTCTCCATTTAGAGACTGCACAAATAGTCTCATCACAACATCAATATGTTCTACATTTAAATTCTCAGCAAAAGTGAAAATAAAGGGTAAATGTTTTTCCACAGTTACTTCATCTTCTCCAGTGAAACGAGGAAGTAATTTGAGGTATTCTTGAGGCATGGCATTCATTGGTTGTGCAATATTTAGTGGTGCATATCTATTCATTAAGAAATATGATGCTGCCATATTTAAATCTAGGTTAATTGTTCCTTAGGTAGTTGAGGTTGATGAACCTGTTGTGAAAGTGAATGAAGGTGGAGGCAAAATTGATATGGGGGTAGGCTGATGGACAATAGCAGAGGGACCAAAAACTATATTTGGTTGAGCTTGAGTGAAGGTAAAAGAAATAGACTCGAAAGAATGTTATTCTAACTGAGGTTCTTGAAAATAAATGGGCGTGGAAGGGGTATCTTGTTCCAAGAAAGGGAGTTCCTTGGAAATATCTGCAAACAAAGGGTTATGAGAATTTCTGCCAGGAGCAAGCAATGCAGGATTAGGTATTGAATGATTTTCGGGTTTCTGAGCCTTTTTAGAAATCAATGTTTTTGGATCTAGCAAAGCATGGACTATCTTCTGTGAGGTATCTGACCTCGTGTGAGGCCTTTTGAGAGCTGAAATTTTGAAAATAACAAACACAGCTGAATATTTCCTCCTCGTTGAACAACCAGAGAAAATAATGTGAAAAACCCAGGGAAAATAAACTTCGTTTCTTCGTTTCTTCGTCCTCGGAAATAGTGCTAGAAAATGTTGTATCTCAAGAAACAATCCATTGGCTGTGGTAAGGAATTAATGCTTAAGACATTTTGTAAATGTATGTCACAATTATAATATCAAATGGCCTCTGCTTAACACCTTTGGAATCTAATTATTTAATATACTCAATAATCTGATATAATGAAAGCCTTCACAATGCCATAAACTGCTGATATCCGAATAAAATGAAAAGAATAACTGTAAAGGAAAATTGAAGTGATATGCTGAGAAAAAAAATATATCACTTTTAAGTTTCAAAGGAGATTCATGGAGAGAGAGGAAACTCGAAATAATATGCTGCAAACACAAAATCTATTACTTTAAATTTTCATCAGGATTTTGTGAAGAAAGAAGAGATGAGGTGAAGGAGTGCAAGTTAAGGTTGTTTAACTCTTACTCATAGATGTAATTAAGAGACCGACTTCTACATTACTTCACTTCATTCAAAGATAAATAAAAATAGAGCAAAACTGGAAAGACATATAAACATCAACAACTGCAGGAAACTTGATCTTCTTTCATTTATTCGCAGAAAATTTAGTACCAAATTAACAATCCCGCAGAGGTCCAAAACTCAGAACCTCTTTTCTTTATTTCTATATACTTAAACACATCACAATGGTTCGTAATTCTTGAACTTCTTGAAACTATTCGACTACCTAAACTGTTATTATTACTTATGAAATCATACTTGAGAAAAAAAAATAAAACTGGAAATATTGTTCGTTTTGCTGAATCTGATGTTGCTGATGCGTCCTCCCGAAGTGCCGAGGTTTCCTTTATCGTTATGATGAAACAGCTGCACAACTCTATAATGATGCCTTAGTGCCCGACTTGACCCAGCTTTCATGTTCCCAATAGGGCCGCTATACGCTCTTCTGCTCGACTCTGCCTATGCCCCTGTGCTTCAATCGCTGTCAATCATATCACCTGCTACTCGACTTTGCCTCTTCTCCTTTGATCTGCGTTGGGTCACTTACCTGAGTTTTTCTGCTGTGTTCTGTCTATTTCTTCATAAAATGGTATATAACCGCATAAGCCCGAACTTGAAATCATTTATATTTCATCTTGGAACCACATCATGTTCATGCCAACATCGCACTTCACATTTCACTGTCTTTAACTTTTCCTTAGCGTTTATATTTTAAAACTTGTGATGTGCACTATGCGATAGGGTCCCACCTGGCATCGCACGTCGCACTTCAGCGACTTTATCACTTACCTCCTGCGCCTATCCTTTGAAACTTGCAATTTACGATTTGTGATTTAATCTCTGCTGTCTATCTCTCTGCTCCAGTTCTGCGCTTTGATCCCGACCATCCGTTTTTCCCTTTGCGCCTCCTCCAAAACTCTTAAGTGTTTAAGGGAAATGAGCCCTTTCTTTTCCTTTGGGAAATTATTTTGTTTTCTCCACAATGTAACCCTCCTGAGCTTATTCGGTGTTCTGTCGCACTGGTCCCTCCAAAGCTTGCGAATGAGATCGACTTGACCTTGTTCGACGTGCAATGTTCTGAACGTGCCCATCGGTTTGGCTCTTGAACTGTTCTATACGTGAATGAGCCTGACTCGACCCACCTTCACATCTCATCACGTAATGTTAATGTACTAATGTATAAATCAAAATTATTCTATGAGGCACAAAATTTTACATTTTCTCTCATATATTCTTTTTTGGTGTTTTGAAAAATATTTCAAAGGTAAATGAAAATGAGCCACAACATTTCCCCTGCCTCTTTGCGACCATCTAAATCCTTCTCGGTCTCCCCAACCTTCTGAGTTTCCTTCCCTCCACCTTCCTGTAATAATTCCTGCACTCACGCGCAGATTGGGACGAGGGGACACCTTGCCCCCTCGGGATGCTGCATCCCCATCGCATCCACCTCCATTTTTATGGGTTTCCTAATGTTGATTACAATCACTGTCCTTCCCTCGCTTAACTTGTCCTCCCCAGGCATGCCTGTAGCCACATCGCTGATGTCATGCCTCCACCGCGTGCTCAACCTTGTGGCATCCCTCCTGCCTTCCATGTGGCATAATCACCCGCATCCGAGGTAGTGAAATAGAAATGTTTTTATCATATATATATATATATATATGTTTTAATGGTATATATTTGTATTAATAATAAATAAATAAAATTAAGTCTAAATTTTAAATAATTTTAATATAAATATTTTAATATTATTATTTATAACTAAAAAATGAATGATTTGTGTAATACAAAGAGGTGGTTTTATCTATCAAATAATTAAAATATTAATATAATGAAGTGATAAAAAAGCTTATTTCTATATAAATTTTTAAAAATGGAATATATATTTTTAATTAAATTTTGTATTTTTTGGGAATGGTTTCTCATGATTACAAGTCATGCAAATGTCATCTTACATAATGGGGAGGGAAATATGATTTATGTTAGAAGATTAAGCCATGATGTTTGGTACTTCAAATTAAAAATATGTTAAATTAAATATGCACACTACATACAAGGATAAGAGATGGTCATATGCCAAATGAGGAGGTGAATGAGATCTCATATGACCAAGTTTGACTCAGTTGTAAATTGTTGAGTTGAATGTGTTTAATTTAGATTAAACAATACATATGAGGGGAAGGTATTATCATATCCCAACTTTAATAAATAGGCCACTCCCTATAAAGCAGATGGTAGATTAATAATAGATATTATTTTTTTTCATAATTTAATAAGATTTTGTCACACATTTATTATTTTACTTGCATAATGAGAATTTTAATTTAATGACATTTTTTGGAAAGTAATTGTTTATTTTATTTATTTTGTTTTATTTTTGAAAAAAATCAATTATATAATTATTATAAAATGATTCAAATTATTAAATTAAAAAAAAAAAATTGACATTTCAACTAAATGATAAAGAAAATAAGATTGATTTCAATCGACTTAAATAATAAAGAAGATTAAGCAAGAGTAAATATTTTGACCAAATCTAATTTAATTAAACAATTTTTATCATGTAAATGAGTCACTACCTTTAAGACATAACTACCTAGTTCAATCATAAATAAATATTTTTTTCATCAATTTAATAAATTTTTTGTTAGACTTTATTATTTTACTTGATTAATAAGAATTTTAATTTAATGAGATTTTTGTCAAAACCTTCAAAATATCTCTCTATACTTCGGACAAAAAATGTAAAGCTTTCTAGAATTTGTTAGAAATGTAAAACTTTTTAACTTTCAACAAAAAACATTATCACTACAATAAAACATTATTATTGTAGCAGGTTAGGATTAGATTCTTCTCCACTACCATAATGCAGAAATACAATTAACGAAATACCTCAATTTACGAGTCAGTAAAACTTAAATTGATTGGATTCTAAATCTTAACACTGATTTGAATTCAATATTTTTACTTTAATTTAGCTATATTTAAACTAAGCGGAAGGTACTAGGTACTATGTAGCACTTGTTTAACAATATATAAATTTGTAGAAGGGAAAATACTTGCATCTGATAATTGGAGGAAATTGTTGGTAGTATATTAATTTATTAATATGGAAATTTTCATAAGGGAAAATGAAAGGAAAAATTTAAGAATTTGTGAAAGTCTTGGGAGGAAAATTTTGGTACACTAGTCACAATAAAATGGCACACAAAATTATACAAAAACACAAAATTTCGTGGTAAAACCTTGACAACTTGTTAAGAAAACATCCATGGGCAAGACAATTAGGTTTTATTCTTCAAGAGGATTATTACATTTAGGGTTGCGATAAAACCTCCTCATATCTCAGGGCATATAAGAAGTAGGTTCCGTTAAAATGGTTTTTTTAACTATGTTTTCATTCGTAAAATTGAATAATTTCAACAACATATACTTGTGTAAACATAAAATTTATATTTATTATTTGTTGTCATATTTTAGAAATTATTCAGTCTTTTGTTGGATGTGGGTAGATTTGGCCATATGGAAAGGTAGATTCAGTTGTGGGACATATTCGATCGCTAGGAAGAATCGATTGTGGGGTAGATTCAATCAATGGGAAGATTCAACCATGGGAAGATTGATAGCCACCCTTCCCCTTCTAGTGCGTGGCACAATCACTTCGGTATTTGAATTTTATCAATATCTTTGAAAACAAGCTCTCACCACATGGTCTAAACAACTCAACGCTTTGATACCACTTGTTATTCAGGTTCTGCAAATTAGATCAGTCACAATAAAATGACACACAATATTATACACACAAATACAATTTACATGGTAAAACATTGACAACTCGTCAAGGAAACATCAAGATGTAAGGCAATTAGGTTTTATTCTTCAAGAGAATCATTACATCAAGGGTTAAGATATAACCTCCTCATCTCTCTAAACATATATGAAGTAGGCTTTGTTGCAAACATTTTGGTAACTATATTTTCATTTGTAACATTGAATAATCACAACAACATTTATTTGCTTAAACATAAAATTTACATGTACTATTCATTGCCATTTAACATGATAAAATTGTGATTTCAAGCCAAGACATTGACCTTGAAAAGTTTGATAAGGTATTTGGAGATTATATAATAAGGGGTAGATTCTTCGCTACCATGAATATTTCAATTTGATCAATTTCTTCGATGCAATAATTTCTGTTTGGATTAATAAAATTGGTTGAAGAGTTTCCATTAAAAGGTTGATTAACATTAATGGATGACAAACTACAAAGAAATCGAGGAGTTTGAGGTTAGGTATGGAATTCTATGTTGTAGTGCATTAGGGGTCATAATTGATGCAAATATTTAAGTTGGTGAACACCAAAGTTCACTTTGCCGAATGAAATCCCATAAACGATGCATCTCAACAAGCATGGAAGAAACTAGAATACTAGAGGTAGTTGAAGGTGGTATTGCCTAGAATTGCATTGAGAAAAGAAATGTGTAAACCAAAATAAGCTTTGAGGTTGGAAATGTAAACGAGAAAAAAAAAAAAAACCAACAATAATAAGATATATATATATACTTCCATAAGAATAAAAAATATAATAATAATAAAATCAACTAGCATAGATCTATTTAGACTTTGATATTTTAAGCACATAAGTTTGTGCCTTGAATTCTTTTTGTACCTTCTCAATTACGTTGAAATAATTTTAAATTTGAACTACTATGTCATTACCCTATATATCAGTGGTCTTGGTAATTTGGTTCTCTTAGAATTAGTCTTTTTTTTTTGTATTTGTAAGCAATGAGATAGTAATCTTGGCCTCTTATCAAATTGTGGAACAAAATTACATGTCACCTCATGGAATTATCTATACGTACATCATATATCATTGTAAATATATTTTCCTTAGATTTGTTGGAAACTATAATTTAGAGTATAGAGAATTTCCCTTCACATTCCATATTGTTTCATTGAAAAATCATTGCTCCTTGCCATCTCAGGAAAATGCAATCTAGAGATATTTCATTTTAATCGCACTACTAAATGGTGTATGTATAAATAAAACCCTTAAGGCTCTAGTTGAGTTACCAAGTTTTGGCCTCCACTTGCAAAGAGAGTAACTTAAGTACTTAAAACACCCAAATACCCTCTATTACTTAAGACTTTCACTATTACCTAATAACTTTTCTTGCCACCTATTAACTACTAGGTGATGTTTTCAAACAACAATTACCAAAGATCAAATGGGGTTCCTTCATTACCTAATAACTTTTCTTGAAATCTACTACTATTAGGTGATGTTTTCAAACTACAATTAACAAAGATTAAATGGGTGTCCTTAATTAACATTGGGAAGTCCAAGTGATGCCTTTGTATTGGGTGGATCTACGACTTTTGTATGTACCATATCAAATCTGGAATGCATGAACTACCATCCCTTTTCATAGTTTCCCTTTCATTCCATTTCTCCCATATGATGCTTTATCAATGTTATATTGAAATATAGCTATATCCTATGATAAATCTAACCAATCATTTTACATACATGCATCTACCTACATTGCTAGGAAACGTGGGTTCAAGGACGAGTATGGGGACACATGTGCCACTTTTTGAAACAAGGCACATGATTTAGGTAGGGGTATATTATAATTTATATATATTATATTATTTTATAAATTATAATATATATGAATTTTGAAATCTTCCAACTTACAACAAAATAAATAAATCATTTAAAGACTTAAACATGAGAATTCATTTTTAAATTTCAAATTTTATATCCAGTGGAAATTGCAATTTATATATTAATGTGAATCATGATAATAGATATTAGAATCATAAGTATATGCCCATTGTCATACTACATTCAAAATTTTCCCTAAGGCATTTCCAAACATGAAATATAATTTCAAAATTCAAAAAAAAGTGAAACTGAACAATGAACAAGATTATGCTTCCTTAAGCCATGCCATTAATATCCATGTCATCAACATCACAAACCTATTCAATAAACAGTCTCTTTAGGGAGGGATCAATCTCATATGGAGCCTCCTACTCATCCATAGTAACTAGAAGCAACTCAATAAGACCATCTCGTTATATCACCTTGTCCACACATGTATCATCATCTGTGTATTGGTCCCATCTCTTGAAAGGACCCTCCTTGTACCCTGGGTATTTATGCAATATGAGACGAAGTGTGATATGAATGTAGACTAAGTTCTCAACTTTATTTGATCCCAAATTGTTTCTCTTCAAGGGATGGATGAAAGCATATGTGCTCCAATTCCTCTCACAAGCTGAGGAACTAGCTATCTACCCAAGTAATCGTAAATTTAATGGAAATTTTTTAGGAGAAGAGTTTTTGCAATGTTAACATTTAAGTATATAAATTAATTAAATAATACAAAAACAAGATGGGAATATAGCTATATGTCTAAGTAATTGTATCACAAATTTCCGCAACTCAGGAGCATCAACACCATGAACCCACCACCAATAAATCATATCATTCTTCTTGCACCTATTATTCAAAGAACCATGTGAACCAAAGACACCTCGCCCATGTGAAAATTGGGAAAATCGAGTTTGTATCTTAGAGGCCTCTTTTGTAGAACCATAATTTTTTTTAATAGCAACCTTAAATCCTTTCACCACCTCTCTATGTTGGGAAGGTCTCCTTGTTGTGGTTTGATACCGTTTTGGATTAACTGCATAGGCTGACATGTGAAGTGGGGTGTTTATTTTATTTCCATCGCCCATGTATAAATGATTTCAATTGTAGCCACAAAGTAGGATCTTTCCTATCCTTGATGGATTTCATTCTCTTGGACATAGAGTCTAAGTTCTCATAAATCTCAACTAGACATGGACCATATGTGTCCACATAATGAATAATTTCACAAATTGGCTCTATAAAATCCTCAAAAAATTTGATATCTAACCAAAAATGATCATCCAGAATCAACCTCCACCTCTAGGTCCGTGTCTGAGGTAGATAGCCTCCACTAGTCCCACATGTTAGTAATAACTGTGGAAATTATAGCCTCCTTCATCTCCACAAGTTGTCTAAGAAAAATGTAGTAAGTTGCAAATCTTGTATTTGTTAGTTTAAGAAGCTCCATTTTGACATGCTTGCAGTAAATGGCTTGTGAATGGTGGTGGTTTCATATAACCAACTAAATTTTGCGTCCATTATCAATCAAAATATAGATCCATTCTGTTGTCGCTCCTAGAGACAACCTAGAGTTGTAATAGACCAGTGCCTAGGACATCTTAGCATAGCAAGGAGCGTATGATATAATGTATGAAGTTGTCAACTTCAGCTCACATGCTATCTCCTGTAAACAGGGAAATAAACTAGAATGGGACCAAGACCCTCAGAAACTGTCATAGGAAAAGAGATACTGCAGAGGCAAGATGTAGAACTCTAATACAAAAGCAACAGACAATTCAGAGATAGTTTACTGCAAAGCGGGCCAGTTCAAGTAATATGTCACAGATATTGATTATCAGAAGGTGTATGTAATGAAAGAAATGTAGAGGAGATATTAGTTAACATTGAGCTAATACCCAGATATACAATACCACCATGAATGGGCTTACCAATCTAAGAATCCATACATGATAATAGCATTTTAAAAGCACCCTCCCAAAGAAACTAATATAGCAGAAATACGGTTTAGCTGAATAATGGAACATAATATCATGCATGAGCCATATTTAAAGTGCTTGACTGATCCGAGCATGGGCATCAACTAGGATGAATCCATACCAAAAATCAGTGAGCCACTCGCATTCCAAAACATGATACAGGAAGGATGGATGAAATGAAATGATATATTAAACAACACATAAGAGAAAAGGTTACACACTGTGAAATACCAAAGACCGGAATCCTCTTTAACAGATAGAACTCCTCCTCACTGAGACCCTATGGGCTTTGAGCCTTCATACAAGAGCTTTACAAAATGTATACAAAAAGCCTTTCATTGCATAATTTTCTGATAAAATCTGGAAGCCTCAATAATCTGCTCTTCGGGGGTTTTATAGAGAAAAAGAAAACTTAATCAATGAAGTAGGTGATGAAAATTTAATTGTATCATTAAAACAAAATGGTGAAAAAGTGCCCGCCCATACTGCTTGACGGCGCTATAGTGCTGGATGTACTTTGTGGCCTGCTAACTGAGATAAATGCACTGGGTGAAAATATCTTCAGGAAAACGATATAGGGATAACCATATTAACATTATGTCCTTTCCTGAAGGTAAATTCTACTGAAATGAAACCTGGAGGGTGTTGTTTTTTGTGCATTGTACCCTCTGCCTTCCAAACCCTAAATTATGATTTAAAATCTTCAATGCCGAACACTGAATACCTTGATCTTCCACTGATACTCTTTGCCGCAACATTTATGCCTCCATCTATGATATCTGCCTCTTTAATGACACCGAGAAGCTTGCCAAAGTATAACCCTGTTTCTTTAATGGATGTCATGTCGCAGCAGCTACCCAGGACTTTCTTCATAAATTTCGTCTCTGAAAAACTGGTCCTTTGACGCGTTCTCGGCTTTTGTAATGGATGCTACAAATTATGATAATTCTCCATCTCAGTAAACCTGCAAAACCCGAGAACATGTTAAGAAATCCAATCTATGAGGATGGGGGATGTAGCGGGGTTAATGGAAACGGTTGTGTAGACTGGCGGAATGGTGAAACGATGCAGGGTGGCGGTGAAAAACACAGTGAAACGATGGTGGGTAGACTGGTGATAGTTTTCAACGTAAACATTATAATCTGAATCATGAACGAAACATATACAGGGCAGAGGAAAATACGATGAACACATGGAACATTGATGGGTGGACGTACGACAGATTATGTGGAAAGGATGACGTGGTGGTATGAGGTTAATGACGAACATGTGATCAGATCTTGACCGTCCGATCTCAGGAGGAGATCGACGGTTGAAAGAGCGTCGGAGGCGATTGACAGTGGGCCAGGGATGTGATTTTCTTATGGTTAAACCTCATGCAGCTTCAGAGCACGGCGATCGTTGGATGAAGACCCTCAGATCGGACGACTGTGATGAATATCACTGCGTGACTTTGACCGAACAATAATGCACGATGGAGAGCGGTTTTGGAGCCGTACGCGGGGACATGCGTCGGGCGATGAGTGGAATCGCTGGCCCAACGGGAATTACCGCCCTTCGCCGAAAGGCAGTGCGATACATACCACCGAGTTTTCGAGTAGTGCACGGAGGGGACCACCGGGGGCAGGTGAGATACGGATCGTTGATTTATGGTTTGATCGGAAGGTAGACAGGTGGGCTACGGGCGCGATGTATATGAACAATCGTCGTCCAATCTTATACAGATCGACGACTCAAAATGTGCCCGATATATATTTGATAAGCGCTTGTCGGTTTGGTGCGTGGTCTAGCGCCTGGGCTATGTGGAGAGATGACAGAGGGGTTAGGGCCGAAGGAGCTAAGCCTTGAATATTTTTGAATATGAATTTTCAGCCTTTTAAAATATGATTTTGCGGGTAGAGAATGGCACGATAAGCAGAAAAAGGATTTCTCAGGGAAAACCAAGGGAGTCTAAAAGGTTTTAAGCGGGATTGCTCGCTAAAAACTTAATGGGAGGTTGAAATTATCAACACATTCAATTTTCCTAATGTCTTTCAGTGAATTGTTCAAAGAATGCACTACACATGATGTCCAAAACATATGCCTAAAATATATCAAGAAATCAAAAAATAAATAAATAAATTGGAATCTTTCAATCTGACATCTACAATGATTATTGGTTCAATGAATATGAATAATAAAAATATTTAAAAATCAAACTTGTAATAATTTTTTTAAGATTTTCCACTAACCTGTATTCCTTTAGGAGCATCATTCCTACTACTTTGCAAACTGGAGTTGCATCAGTAATAACTTGAACAACATTTGATGGCCCCACCTCAACAATGGCTTCACATAATTGGTATTTCAAGAACAAAGTGTTCTTTTCTTGACCAAAAAAATCAATGGCCTTTAGAAAATATGGACCAGAAATGGAAGAGACAATGATGTTAATCAATGGAAATTTTGTCATCATATGATCATCAATAAGGTAAGCATTCCCATACTCAGAGTAAAAATATATCAAAATTAAAATGTGGAAACTTGCAAAGATCCACATCAATATGAGGTCATGGTCACTAGATGTACATTGTGGATCCATGTTACAATCATGAATATTCAAAAATCTATGCAACCTAGATATAATAGAAAAAATCTAGGGTATTCATCTCTATCAATATGTAGCATGAATCTAACCATGTGAATAAATGTCTTGAAGTTGAACATGGTAGAAACCATTTGATTACTGGTAAATGATGAAGATCGTTTACAGATGCGAGAAAAACCACCAATAATGAAAATGGTTCTCAAGGTATTCTATTATAATCTATGAGGTGTGAATAAATTATTTGAGGTCAAGCAACCATAGAATCATCCGATTGAAGGTCAATAATGAATACTTGTCATAAAAAGTGAGGAAACCTACCATTAAGGCATGCAATCCCCAAGGTACTAAATGGGATTTCTAGATCAACTTCCTAGATGATGCGCTGAAGTCAATAGGAAGCGACTTGTCGTAGGAGGGCTTACGACATGAAACACATATCAAGTTTTGAAGAAAAAATTAGGAGTGATTCAAGACTGGTTCAGGGATGGTTGATGTGATAGAAGGCTTTTAAAGACTGCAAAGGGGTTTTAACTGAGGTTGAACTTCTCTTGAACATATTGGTGACACAATAATTAACTTGGAAACATTTGACTCAAATTAAAACTAGATACTAATATGAATACTTCAACTAAGTTATGATAAAATGAGAGGCAAATGGATTTCCAAACCTTGACACGAAAAAGTGACGAAGTGTCATGTTCAAGAGCAACATACTGCCTTTTCAAATACAAAAGATGAATTTTTCTTTCCGATTCCCCCCCCACCAATACTGTCAAGCACTTCTTTATTTTTGCACAAGCTTGAGGAGGATAACATATTCTTGTCATATAAGCTCATCATTTGGATGAGTCTTTCAGAGTATTTTTTTTTGGATTCAAGATTGCCGTTAGACCAAAACCCATAGGCGTTAGTCTCCACTACAATCTCTAGAGTTAGGATCCACGAGAGGCGGTTAGTCCATGTCATGAAACATGCGGGGAGGGTTGAACTCAATGTCCAACAATATCCCCCCCAATGCGAGCCGAGTGAGTTTCGAACTCGAGACCTATCGCTCTGATACCACTTGTTGGAACCACAATTTCTGTTAGACCAAAACCCGTAGGCATTAGTCTCCGCTACAATCGCTAGAGTTAGGATCCACGAGAGGCGGTTAGTCCATGTTGCGAAACACATGGGGAGCGTTCAACCCAATTCCCAACATTTTTAATGAACCCTAGGAAGGAGTGGCTCGATCTCATCATGATTGATGATTCCTACATTGTTTAAGTTCTATGATTCCAATGAAGTGGTGGCTCGAATTCTTTTTCATGTTGTTGGAGAGGTAAATTCCCTCTGCGGACAGAGGCGATCCCTACTAGCCTAAATCGGGTCTAGCAACAATCGTATCATGCTAAGGCACAAGTTCCTAATTGAAATAGACCAAATTGCGAAGAAGGCCTACCTTAAGTCCAACGCTGTTTTTCGTAGAGAAGATAGCACTCTCGTTTCCTTGCTCCAGCAGATCACAATTCTCCCACGTGTCGCGATCGAACAGCTACACACACAAGAAACATAACGAACACACAAGCGTAAACCCAATATATGCAATTATGTATCAGTAAGAGAAGACACAACTCATGATCACAATTAACAACACGAGTGGAACCATAACCAAAGTCGCTTATCATTAATTCATACAAAGGAAAATACAACCTAGCTCTGACGCTGAATCTTCCTTTGGCAGGTCGTCAGCGGAATACGTCTCGGTAAAGCTTGTCAGGAATGGGACAAGCCACTCTCTTTGGTTGTCTTGAAAATAATCTCCTTGCTACTGATTTGGCTCTATGAGGACTATCAAGACTCTTGCAGCATTCTTTAGGCTATGAAGGCTCTTGGAGATTCAACCATTCAGCCCCTTCATCAATGGATGAAGGCTATATTTATAGAGGAGAGGAGGAGGTTGGGATCCATAGGGGCCTGGAACAACCATCACTTTCATATGGATGGTTTTACCTCCCAAAGTAACAGGTAACCTTGGAAGGATCCCTAAGGGTTGACTAGTTCTTCTGTTAAATGCCAATAGATTCTGTGTAACAGGCACAAGCGGCGGTGAACTGAAAGCTTTCCAAGTAGTTGAGGATAGAATACTAACATATGCGCCTTCATCTATAATGGTGCTGGGTACGACCAGATGAGAGGCCTATACTGTGATCTCAAAAGGCACATAAGACAGAAGGCAATATCCTGAAAATCAAATCCAATCAAATGAAGCGACCAAAATACTTGGAGGGGCTATCATCGAACTGAGATGGTATTATCCTGGTGTTATGATAGAAGAAAGAGCATGCTCCATGACCTCCATCTCGAAGGCGGGAGGAGTATCCTCCGGGACCTCCATCACAGGAGGCAGAGGAGTAGCTTCTTGAGATACGGGGACATGAGAATCTTTCTCCAAATCTGAGGAATCTGAAGAAACAAGAACCTGAGGGATGTGAGATCCACTCTCAATGGAAAAGACCTGGTGCACTGCTGACGGGGCCAGCTCAACCAATCCGACGACCAATGGTTGGTCAGGAACGGATTCTTGAATTTGAATTTCCGGGGGAGCAGGATCGACCAAGGATGACTCTTGACCAATCATAGGATCAGCTGGTGGAGGACTCAAAGAAAGCTGTTTGTAATCAGCCGGAAGGCACGACGTAGAAATAGGTGAGTTGTCCAAAACTCGCTTGGCTTCATCCATATACGGACAAAGGTGAATGGGATGATGCTCTTCACACAAATTACAGGGATTGGAAAGCTTACCCTGCTTCTTATGAGTTTTACCAGCACTAGCTGAAGACGTGCCCCCAACCTGACTCCCGGAAGCCAAAGACAATGATGGACGACCGTTGGACCATACTTCGAGCACCTCGAGAATGCCAGGGAAATCTCAAAGAATATGGTTTCCTGTGCACAACATGCAAGGGAATTTTACTTTCCGCGGAGGGTTGGAAGATTTATCAAGAGGAGGTGTTTCAGAAGCAGTAGCTGCAGCCTTAGCCTCTCCTTTATCTGACTTCTTCTTCTTCTTCTTAGCCACCTGGTTACTTGAATCCAGACTTTCACCAGGCGAAGTAGAAGAGGAGGATGTAGAAACAAGTGAAGAAGGGGAGAGGTCCACCTTGGAATCAACATGATGTTGCTTAGGCAGAGGAACTGATTGAACAGTAGCCGAGAAATTTGGGACCACAGAGGTTGAAAACAACCAAACAGGAAACCCAACAGTTAACCCAGGAAGGGACAACGTTGCCATATAAGGAGCGCCAACATTTCCAAAAGGAGGAAAAGGACCAGGATTCCCATCGGAGGGGATTTCTTGGTTGGTGAACTTTGGAAAAGTTGCCATCAACAACTCAAACCGCACACGGGCTAAAAACCAAGGCACAAAAGAAAACGGCCAACAAGAAAATTCTAACAGGGCATGTGATCGCAGGTGATTTATTTTACCACATTGAAACTTAGAAACTTCACCATTTCATGTTTTAAGAGTCGAGAAAAGGATAAAAGGTGACTCTATCTCTTTCAGTTTTGAAACAAGCGTGAAAGGACAAGCGCTTGGTGATCTTTTCAAATTTAAGGATTCAGATAAGATCAAAATGACTGCTCAAGAATTCTAGGCAAAGGGTGTACCAAATAACCGTGAACTGCAATATACACCTTGGTTTCAAAATGAAAGAGAAATTAACCAAGGACTTAACGTACGTGCATGAAATCTCCTCGAATGCTGTGTCCGGTGTATCACAGGTATAGGGCGGCAGACTCGGCTTCCTATGTATAAAGGATAGAAACCTAGTGGGGTATCCCTTTATATACGCGACGGTACGGGGAGCACAAGTCTGTACTAGTGCTTTCTAAAGCCAAGAGGCGAACGACAACTACTAGGTTTAACGACGCCGGAACACGTCACTAGCCTAGACCGCTAAATATTTCGTTAATGTTTCAATGTTGCCTTAAGGTAAATTGAATAAATTTTAGTGTTGTTCTTCAATTATGTTTCAATTTCAGGCCCTACCGTATGTCATCTGACAATCTCCTATATGCAGCTATATGAGGAAATAAATCTTTCAATTCGATGAATGCTATCTAGCTAAGGGAAGAGCTTCAAACAATGATGCGACATACAATAACACTGCAAAAAAAATCTTTTCCAAACTAGATGAATTTCAATATCCAAAAGTAATCTAAAACATTCAACGATATGAATAATGCAATGTAATCTATGAAAAATCCCCTTCTTCTTTTTTTTAAATGATAAGAATGCACTCAATGTATTTTTTGATGAAATGAGAATCTACTTAATGCATGCTTTTAACGAAAGAGAATGCATTCAATGCGATTTTTAGCCTTCAATCATTAAACAATGTGATCTAAGTTCAATGATAAATCTCAAAAAATACTTTTCAGTGCAATGTGATCTAATGCATTTTAACAAAAATAACACTTTGAGACAAAAACTAAATAAACGAAAATATTCTTAATGAAGGATGAATGCAAAAGAGATGTAAACAAACACTAAGAATGCAATCATTGTTTTAAACACTTTGTAACGAAATTCTTCAAAAGGCTACAAGACATATGAGGTCAAGCACATAAAGGACTTCCAAAGTGTGAGTTCAAAACAAGGCATTCATTCCATTTTACATCAAACAATCATGGAAAGAAGACATTTCAAACAATGAGAAATGTAATCTATGCTCATACAGAGAAAATACTGGAAGGGAAAGACACACTAGTGAAGGATTTAGGGAAAAAGCCTCAATTTTCACAGACCCTGAAATTGGCACGACTTTTGTAGGTGAAACTAGTGCCAACTGGCGCGAATTTCTCACTGACAACTAGCACCAATGGACAATTGGCATGAGTTTGTAACTGACAACAAGCGCGAATGCCTGAAAATGAAAAAACAAAGAATTTCTCCCAACCAAGACCAAACTCACCACTTCAAGCAGAATCTAAAACAAACTTAGAAGCAAAGTACTGACCAAAAGAAACTTCCAAACAAGGGAAAACCCTAGCACCTACAGTAGATGGCGCGACTGTCTGGCTGTAATTTGCGCTAGACAAGGGATGGCGCGACTGTCTGGCTGTAATTTGCGCCAGACAGGGGATGGCGCGAGTGATGAACTGGCAACCTGCGCCAATGGGAGAGACTGTCAGGGTGGAAACTGCGCCAATGAAGCCAACCATGAAAAGATGAAAAATTTAGAAAATCAAAGGTCAGATCTGATCCTCTGGGGATGAACAGAGGTTTTACACCATATGGAGACAGACCAGAAGAGAAAATCAAGCAAACAGAAGCCAAAATCAACCAAAAGAGACAAGGTAAAATCCAATCAATTCCCCAGCGGAGTCGCCAGTTTGTTGGAGAGGTAAATCCCCTTTGCGGACAGAGGCGATCCCTACTATCCCAGATCGGGTCTAGCAACAATCGTATCACGCTAAGGTGCAAGTTCCTAATTACAATAGACCAAATTGCGAAGAAGGCCTACCTTAAGTCCAACGCTTTTGTTCATAGAGAATATAGCGCTCTCGTTTCCTTGCTCCAGCAGATCACAATTCTCCCACGTGTCGGGATCGAACACCTGCACACACAAGAAAACTAACGAACACACAAGCGTAAACCCAATATATGAAATTATATATCAATCAAAGAAGACACAACTCATGATCACAATGAAAAATACGAGTGGAACCATAACCAAATTTGCTTATCATTAATTCATACAAAGGAAAATACAACCTGGCTCTGACGCTGAATCTTCCTTTGGCAGGTCGTCAGCGGAATACGTCTCGGTAAAGCTTGTCGGGAATGGGACAAGCCTCTCTCTTCGGTTGTCTTGACAATAATCTCCTTGCTACTAATTTGGCTCTATGAGGACTATCAAGGCTCTTGCAACATTATTTAGGCTATGAAGGCTCTTGGAGATTCAACCATTCAGCCCTTCAGCCATTCAGCCCCTTCATCAATGGATGAAGACTATATTTATAGAGGAGAGGAGGAGGTTGGGATCCCTACAATAGTGGAAGGGAGGAATTATCCCTTGGGAAGTTTCCCATAAGGTGGAAACAAGAGGCCAAATGAGGAAGGCTGTGGTTATTTAGTCGAAACCACTCCTCATGACTCATCCACGAAGTTTTTGTAATCGAAAATTCACCTCTTTAAAAATTTTTTTTTCCTTAAGCAGATTGGCGCAGGTGCTTAACTAGAACAGAGCGCCAACTGGCGCGGGCTCAATGTTAATTTTCCTCATTGGCATGAGGAAAATTACGTGCCAAGTCGTGTATGCTTTGTAACACACCTTTTTCATCATTATTCTTGCTCATACCATCCCCAAGGAAAAAACAAGTGTTTTTAGGGGTCTACTCAGGAAATGATCACCATAAGAAATGTTGTCCTCATGGAAAGGGATGAAATGATGGTATTTGCAAGGCATGACACTACTTATTTGTCACATAAATGACCCTCCAATGGGCGAGATGGGGATTGCAGGGACGGTGACAAATTACTGTGTAACACATGTATAAAGAGTTTTAACAATAAATTAAAAGGAAAACCCATGAGGTCCTTTTTCATATGTTATAGGTCAATTTGGGCACTATTCCCAATGACCTGGTTAACTGGGCATCATCTCCAGGACCAATGATCAAGGGTCTATTATTCCCCATCATTTCAGTTGCTCCATGCCCTAAGACAAGAAACAAGACAAATCAAGCAAAAGTTTCCACGGTTTGAAGCTTATTATATAACATATGAGAGCTCAAAAATGTAGGTTCTAAGGGGCCTAAGTGCATTGCATATGTAGGTAGCCCCATGCAAGGCTGCTCTGCAAAGCACTTCGCGACATTCATAGGTGCGTTGGTCACATTGGGAGCGAAATTCTCATTGTCGTGGAATCTCCACTTGGCCAGTGCCTTCTAGAATAGTTTACATGTGTCAAGCTTTAGATCCAAGTATCCATTTGACATCTACATGAATGGAAACATGTCTTGCCTATTTTTGGAAAGTTATTGATTGAAAAACAACCTACAGTTCATCTATAAATTGAGCACAGATCTAAGTGCTTGAGAAGGAATAATTTGAGTAGAGAAATGCTGGAGGATTTTCAATTGAGAGGTAGATTTGTGAAGCTGCTGCTGGAGAGATTTATACTATGATGAGGCTTGGGAACGATGCTGGAAGGTCACTTCAAATCAGTCACTAGGTTGTAACCTCTCCTTCTATCATCAATAAAGAGTACTTCTTATTTTTTGCTACATGCATCAGTATTGGCTTTGATTTTCTATATTTTAAGATCTTGGTTGATGAATGTAGTTTATGCTTTACTAATTTAGCTAACTAGCTTGAATATATATCTATATTATTGTATCTTCTGCTGTTTCAATGTTCTTTTTTGCAGGAAGCATTCAGTTCACAAACTGCTTTAATTTGAAGTTGCAATAGAAGCGACATAAGGAGCCATTTGGAAGCGACTGAACAAGTAAGCCTCCAATCCTCTCTGTATATCTTTTCTGAGTTAGGAGAAATAGTAGTATAGTATTTCACATGTTTTTCTAGACTAGCACCTGTTTAGAAGATCGTAATTTATCCGTAGATTACAATTCTGGCCCAACAAATTGGCGACTCCACTGGGGAGAATTTCTCTTAGTTCTAGGTGTTTTAGCCTCTAATTTACTTTTTTTATCCACCCAGTAGCTGTTACGCATAAATATTAACCTTTTTCAGAGCCTAATTTTAAAAGACAGTGAGTTAAACAATATCATTTTTCCTTGTTTACTGCGCCCAACGCACCCTTAGACTGGACACAGTGCTTTGCAGAACACTGTCTCCCTTCCTAGCCCGCGTTGCAGAGCACTGTCTCCCCTTGGAGACTGCGTTGACTCATGAAAGTGACCAAATTCCCTTGAATTTGAATTTTCAACTTGCTTTAGTTTTGTCTACTGTTGTGTTCTGAAAAGTTTGATGCTCAATTGACCAGTGAATCTATATACTTATTGCTCCTTTGGCTGAAAACTTGTTCAATTTTGTTTTAAAAAAGTTTTTCTTTATCATTGATAAGTTTATTTCAAAGTATTTTTTATGGTCACATTAAGAATCGTTTGCTTTCGAAATAGGAAATTTTCGTAAAGTCTTCATTTCCTTGATAGGAGAAATTGTTGTTGAAATCCTTGTTTTTCCTTCAAAAGGGAAATTGTTGTTTGTATTCTTCATTTCTCAAAAGTAAAAAGAATTTGGATTATTGATCTAGTGCACCTAGTTTATTTTCTACATTCATAACATTACATAAACTAAAAAGAAAAGCTTGCATTTGCATGTAGGATTGTGTGTGTTTTGCAAAAAGGAACATTAGGAAATCTGTATTTAGCTTGTGATTCATTGATTTTATTTTTGTTCATTGATTTGTTTGCTCATAAAATTTTTGCTCTCTTCCCTTAGTAGCTAGGTTCTTCATTGAAAAATCTGAAAGTGAAAGTCTGTTTATCATTCTTAGCTTGCATTTTAGGAATTTCATATACATCATCGTGGTGAACCTGAAAGGAAAATTGTTAAGCAAGATCAACATAAAATAAATCTCAATTTACTTAACAATGCATTGGAACCATAACGATAACATTTAGAAGCTCTAGGCTAGAGACGTGTTCCAGCGTTGTAAAACATAATAGCTGTCGTTAACTTGTCTGCGATACATTCTGAGTGTGATACCTCACTTCATGTACGTAAGTATGTCGTAGCTCGTCCACGTACTCTCGTGTATATTAGGTAGTGTTACAATACGATAAGTATAAAATGGTGCTCTCACTGTGTTGTTTCGCATCAGACAACGCTAATACGGACTTGGGCCTCCACGTACCTTCGGGTATATTTGGGAGGAAAAATTTTAGGTGCTATCCATCCATAGTGAACTGAGTCGGGCGCTTTGAAATTGTGATACACCGAACACAACATTCGGGGAGATTACCTGCCCGTACTTCTCGGTTCACCAAGAGGTATTCTGCAGTTCACAGTTTCTTGGTAAACCATTTTGTCTAGCATTACATTTTTTTTAATTTGTTTTTGGTTAAAATAAATTAGTAATTGTGGAAGAACAAAATCCTATCCCCCTTCGTTTGCATAGATTAGCTTTAAAACCACCTTTACCACCGGAAGTTACTTCTGGTAGGCGAAGGAGATCACGATCTGCCAAATCAAGTACAATTCGTACCTCTGGAAAAACATCATGTTTTAAACCAGAGCTAGCTTAAATTGTTTCCACACATCTCGGTTCGTCTACTATTGATGAAACAGAGTCTTCACATCTACCTGTGGTCATGATCCATTCAATCGCTGAGACCATACCTCTTGGACTTGACGTTGTTCAATCACAAATTGATCCAGATCCTGTCTCTTCTTTGCCAAAAAATCTGAATCCTAAAGTCGAACGACTGGAAGTTGTTCCTACCTTGGCCATCCCACAAATTTCTGTAGCCACTGAAACTCCTATATCACACAGTCAACCGTCTGAAATATATTTTGGGCCTGACGGTGAAGTTCTTCCTCCTGGTTTAATTGTGATTGAAGAAACACCACAAGATGATACACCTTTAATTCCAACCCATTTTGGGGGGGACCTTTACCTGTACCAGTATTTTCCTCAATCGTTTCCATCTGCTTTTGTCTGCTATTCCAATTACGTCCACTCCTACCCTCGCTACTCTGTCGATGTTCACAACCTCACCAGAGTCATATTTTCATGGTGGCCCTTCGGTCCCAACAGGTTACAAATCATTATCTAGCACTTTCTCTGGTACATATTCAAGGCCATGGTATTTACCAATGTCATCATCTGGTGTTTTAACTGGTATTCATATAATTAGTACTAAATGACTTGATTCATTACATACATCATCAGGGCAATATCAAGTCGGTCATTTTGGGTCAATTTCTTTAAGTACCATATCAACTGGACTCCCAACATTTGGAGAAAATTATTTTCCGTCTTATTATCCTCCTTATGCTTGGGGGAAAACTTTGGTCACCCAATATGATAGTACTCAGTCAATTTTTGGTCAAACTAATGTTGACATGAATGTTTGTCAATGGCAGCCCACTTTGCCTATCCAACCACAAACGATTGTACACTCGTATCAATCGGTTCAACTTGTTACACCCACTTCATTACCACTTGTTAATACATCTATACCCCTGTAAAAGAATCAAAATATTGTACATCAACCTTGTCAGGAAGGTTCTTCGACTCAATATCATCACATGTTGTGTCCACAGACTCAAAATCCTTTGGTTAATTTACAACAACCTGTATCAGGGATCATTTATTCACAAGCTGGTGTACCAATTTATGGGATGTCGCAAACACAACCTGATTATACATATCAACCAAATCCAACTTACACTAATTTGGGTTACAACATTGGTGTACAGACTCCTTGGCAGCCACAAGTGCAAATGCCTCAAAATTCATTTCAAAAAGTAACATATCCAGGTGTTGGCCAATAGAATTCTCAAGCGTTTTCTATGAAAAACAACCCCTATCTGGGTTACCAGCAGCAAATTCCGTATGTTGGTGCTCAAAGACCTGTTGCCCAAGAAATTCCATCTTACTGTGGCTATGCTCAACCCGACCTTAATAGACAACTTCCTTTTGTTGCAACCTTGGAATTACCAAATTTAAACCGGTTAACCAATGATCCTATCAATGATGTTCCTTGGTGGCCGGTGATACCTCATAAATTACCCTTCGACATTCATAAATTCAATGGAAACCCTGGAGAAGATCCGTCGACTCATGTCATGACTTATCATTTATGGTGTTCATCAAATTCCTTGAATGATGATTCTGTTCGATTACATATTTTCCAGTGTACGCTCACAGGTCCGGCTGCTAAATGGTACATTGAGTTACCTAGAGCTTCTTTCAACAATTTCACTGCTTTAGCTACTGTATTTTTGACCCATTTCCAGTTACCGATCAGATATGAAAATGGAACGGAACTCTTGACCAACTTCAAACAGATTAATGCTACTCACATTTTCGATCATATTCATGAGTGGCGTCGTCATCGATGAATGATTAAGACATTTGTTCCCGATCAAATGCTTGCTGAATGGTTCATTAAGTCCCTATTATCGTCTATAACTGAGGATGTGGCTAAAGGTGGCGTTGTCACAGAAGAGAAAGTTATCGCTCGTGCTCAATATTTAGACTTGATTTATACTTAGTCCGGTACGCTCTATGAAAAAATTCCTAATGCGCTGCGATCTAATTTCAATGTTCCTCCTAAAATAAAGGCCTCTCATGCCAGAGACGACTTCATAGACACTGCAAACACACACTACACTACTACATATGATCCTGCTCTTACTTCTGAAATTAATTCTGTGTCATTTGAAAAAGGAAAAAGTGACAAGCAACCAGGAGGTAAGAAAAAGGGGAAATCAAAGAAAAAGCAAACTGCTAACCCATAGGAAAGATCATCTGATCAACCATCTGGACCACGGAAACCTCATTATCCATGCATAATCTGTAACGAGGAACAATTTGTTAGGGATTGTCCTCACAATGCTGAAGTCTCAAAAATCATCAAGACTTCTCATGCATCAGCTGTGTTGACAGACCCATTTCCAAATCCGGACACTAATTTAGTTGTTACAGATCCAGCTGCTAGTTCCCAAGTGTTAATGTTATCCACCAAAAAACCTTCAAAATCTATTTTGGTATCGACGCAGAATAAATACTATGGTAGTTCGGCCACTGATCAACCTACTACCTCGATAACAAATCCATCTAATGAATTAGTACCACCTACTGTTATTCCTGAATTAACAATTAAATCACCGAAGGGAGTAATTCATAAATCGACATATAATCCTTGAGCAAGAGTTGCAAAAAATTATAATATAGTTGAATATTTGGCTCAATCCCCTTTAGCTATGTCCGCTCTTGAGGTATTACAAAATTGTCCCTCCCAGAAGAAAGCTTTATTGTCGGCCATTGCTTTATTGCCTGCGATGTCGGAAGAAATTGCAAGCATAGAGACCTGCTACATGATATCTTCCACTCTATCTGGATTAAGGGAGAGTAAGGGTAATTATGATATTTCTACATTGGATGATGTTTTACCGTCAAGGCCTATTGAGCTGGCATAACAATCAATCTATTTGGCTTGGGCAGCAAGTCCGAAATCGGTGTCGCCAAGTGTTTGGGTTGATCGTTCATTATATTTTTGTACTCCATCTGATCCATTTTCCTCAAAATTTTTGACAGATGAAAATATTTTTGAAGCTATGATGTCAGAAGGAGAACCATGAGAAGATTATCATCATCGTTCCCATCTTCCCGATTATGAAGAAAATAATCTCAGTGAACTATATCACCCATCCATCAAAACTTTCTTTTCGAATTCTTTTCCGATTAATGCAATTGACTTTGAGAGAAATTTATCTAATATCAAAGAAACGATTTATATCGATATTTAGACCAAACCTGGCGTTGTAGAAAATATTCATGTCGGTGTATCTTGTTCTCCATCAGAACTTGATTCATATTGCTCTCTTTTTCATGAATTTCGTGATGTATTCGCTTGGTCTTAAGAGGAAATGCCACACATAGATACTAGTATAGTTGAACACACTATTAATATGCATCCTGATGTGAAACCGGTGCATCAACGGCTTTGTCCTGTTCATCCGAAGAAAGCTATTGCCATCAAAGTAGAAGTTGAAATTTTTTTGCATGCTAGTTTTATTTACCTTGTTCCGCTAACTGAGTGGATTTCCAATATCGCTCTTGTTATGAAAAAAAAAGGAACCGTTAGAGTGTGCGTCGATTATCAGGATGTAAATAAGGCTTGTCCAAAAGACAACTATCCTACTCCCTTTATCGACGAGATTATTGACGATTGTGCTAGATGCAGAATTTTTTCGTTCACGGATGGATTTTCCGGCTACAATCAAATCAATATCTGCCCAGATGAGCAACATAAGACAACATTCATATGTCCCTTGGGGACATTCGCATATAGGAAACTTCGTTTGGTTTAAAGAACGTTGGGGCAAATTTTCAAAGAGCAATGGATTGTGCTTTCAATGACATCAAGCACATTGTTCAACCATATCTAGACGATTTACCAGCGCATTCACGAAATCAGACTGATCACCCGATGCATTTGAGAGCCATTTTCTTATGCTACCGACACTACAAGATACGTCTCAATCCACACAAATGTGTGTTTTGTATTGGTTCTAGTCGATTGCTCGGATTCTTAGTCTCAAAAGAAGGAATTCGAATAGACCCACTGAAGGTACAGGCCATTCCATATTTTCTTGCACCATCAAACTTACTTTAGATACAAAAAATTCAAGGAAAGGCTAACTTCCTGAGAAGGTTCATTCCAAACTACGCTGAAATGGCTAAAGCATTTACTCGATTATTGAAAAAAGGAGTTCCCTTCCATTGGGACCAAGTTGCGCAAGCTTCTTTTGATGCTGTCAAGGACCGTCTTGTTCGAGCGTCATTAAGGTATCATCCTAATTATCAAAATGATTACTTCCTATATATCGCTGCGACTGAAACAACCATCGTTATGGTTTTGGTCCAATTAGAAGATGGAATTGAACATACGATCTATTATTTGAGTCGTAATCTCAATGATACAGAAGTTAAGTACTCGTACGTAGAAAAGCTTGCCTTGGCAGCTGTTCAAGCTGTCCAAATATTTCGCCATTATATCCTACTCCGAAAAACAACAATAGTTTTGGATTGCAACCCCATGACTTACATCTTATCACGTCAATTTCTGGGGGGAAAATATTCAAAATGGATTGTTATTTTGTAGGAATTTGATTTGGAATTCATCAAATCCAAGTCAAAGAAGTCTTTAGTTTTGGCTGAGCTTCTGTGTGACCTTCCCTCTGATAGTACTGCTACTACTTCAGAACCATCTATTCCAGAAGAGTCTTTGTTTCTGATTGGATCATCTGATCCCTGGTATGGAGATTTCATCATTATCTCCAAACCCAAATTTTTTGACCTAATACCTCTCGCTCTGATCAACGACGTATTCGATACCAAGCCAAATATTATCTGATCATCGACGATACACTTTATCGTCGTGGTGTCGATACCATTTCAAGGAGGTGCCTCACTCATGAGGAGGCCGAAAAAGTGTTAAATGATTTTCATGCTGGGGATTGTGGTGGACACTTATCTGGATATGCTACTGCACAGAAGATACTTCGTGCCGGTTAATTTTGGCCTGCTATTTTTCGAGATTGCATCCTCGTAGTCAGAAGTTGTCATGCATGCCAGATTTTTGACCGTAAAATCCGCAAACCGCCAGCGCCAATGCATCCTGTTGTCTCTGTTGGACCATTTACGAAATGGGGTATTAACTTCATGACTTGTAACCCTCCTTCGTCCAAGGGGCATGGTTATATTATTGTCGCAGTCGACTATTTTACCAAATGGGCCGAAGTGATGCCTACATTCAACAACACAGGACAAACAACTACATTGTTTTTCTTCAACCATGTTATTGCACGGTTTGGGGTCCCACAGGCTATAGTTACAGATCATGGGAAGAATTTTTGCAACCATATGATGTCTGAATTGACTGCCAAGTTAGGATTGTCACATGATAATTCTACTCCTTATTATCCACAATGAAATGTACACGTTGAAGCTATTAACAAAATTCTTAAAAGAATGCTTCAATGAATGATAGGAGTCCGTAAAAGGAACTGGAACTTGATCCTGTACTTCACCTTGTGGGCATATCGAACTTCGGTGAGAAACGCAACTAGATCGACTCCTTTTCAGTTGGTGTATGGTTTGGAAGCTATCTTACCAATCCAATGTGAAATATCATCGTTAAAAATCACGATAGAATTGTTACCGGACACCTCAGAAGAAGAAGCGCGTCTCCTTAACCTCATCCATATAGATGAAACACATTGTGAAGCCCAATTGGCCAACGAAGCGCATAAGAGATGTATAAAGGCGCAATATGACAAAAATGTCTAGCCTCGCATCTACTCATAGGGCGACTTGGTCCTTCTTTATGATCAAGAAGCTGATGTTATAAGTACAGGGAAATTCAAACCATTATGGCATGGCCGCTATATTGTCAAAAGAGTTCTTGCTAAGGGTGCCTATGAGTTAGTTGATTACGATGGGATTCCATTGGAACATCCTAGAAATGGGTTGTAATTGAAATGTTACTATGCTTAACCATGAGCGTAGTATTTTTTTGTATTATATTGTTTTTATGCTGTTGATTTGCGTTCACTATCTTAATTTGTTTTTAGAGTTTTCTTGACGTTAGTAATCCGCTTTACATTTCATCACATATGAATGAATCTTCAAAACCATTTTTTGGATATGCTGATGGTGCTAGTCGTAGTACGCAGAGTCTATCCTCTGCAGCGTGGGCCATTTTCACTCCGAACGACGAGTTAGTGAGTTTTCAAGGGATTTGTATCGGTATATCAACGAATAATATCGCTGAGTATAGCGTGTTGATCGAAATTCTCTCTAATTCCATTTAATTTGGTATTAACCACATAATCATAAGGTTAGACTCACAACTTGTGGTACTACAACTTACTAGTATTTATACTGTTAGAAATCCAACACTTCTTAGATTGTTCCTAAGAGTTTGAATTTTGGAGAGACATTTTGATTTCATTCAATATCAACACATTTCCAAAAATATGAACACTTTAACTGATTCATTAGCTAATCAATTTTTGGACAGACATTTGCGACATAGATAAAGAAAACATTCACATCATTGAATAGGATTGCGCATTAAACATAGGAAAAACTATGAAAACACATAGATAGATAGTTATAGGTTTTTTATAAAATTTGTGCCCAAGACACATTGGTCATCTGACCTCAAAATGTATGCAAAATATCACAAGTAAACTAGTGGTTCTCATGGTAACATGCTATAGATCTAGCAATCCTACGAAGCAACCACATCCAATGGTTAGGAACCCCGATAGTGTGTCACTGCAGTCGCATGGGAAGCTCTTTGATCCGGCAATTCGGAATCCTGAAGGTCAACCCATTTATGTGCTACTGAAGCTCAGCCAGAGTCTCAGCCATATCAAGGTCCTTAAGGACTGCTCTTCCGACAACCCTCTTTGCTGGTGCATCTGCTTCGTGCTCTGGTTCCTCTACTGGTTGAACGCGACCAATATCTAAATTACATTAAACATTTAGTTTAGTCTTGGAAAGAAATCAAAGCATAAAAACATTGTATTAAACTTATAAAAATAAAAAAAACATGGTCGAATCATTCTTACCCATTTCACCCCACTGAGCGCCTTCTAGTAATACTAGATCTGGATCTCCTTGAAAGTCGATGCCTGTGTATGCATACTCATCGATGGAAATGATCTATCGCTGGAACTAGGCAAAGAATGTAGTCGAGAACACAACGGTCGATTGGCCTGCATGCCGACCCATGAGTTCTACCCATCTCTGCATTTGAGGATCTCTAGGACTAGTTATATCCAATGTTACATGTTGTGGCCGCATCAGTGGAATCCATTCCAAAGCGAAGGAGATAAGGATTGAACCATAACTAAAATTTTTCTTCCTTCCTCCCTTTGCTTTATTCAGTTGTTCCTTTATCTGAGAGAGAATAGCTTCAGACCAGTTGAATACTATTGGCTCTAAGCAATCTAGCACATACTGCATATACGATCAGTTCGCTACATATAGTGTAACGGTGCCTGCAATTTTAGCGATCATGAAAAGGATGGTTCTCAAAGGCAAATACATAACATCCCGGATGTTTATTTTTCCATCTTTGCTAGGTTTTGACCCTGGATAGAAATACTGCATAACATAATCCCTCACTGTCTCTCCTCCAATGGTAGACCCTGTGAGAGAAATGGGCAAACCTCTCCTCGACAAACCTGTGAGAAAATAAACGTCCTCAACTGTTATGGGAACCAATTTGTTCTTAATGTGAAATGCCTCTATCACCGGATCCCATGCTCAAACTAAGAACTCCAAGAGTTCTATTTATTGCCTCATTCCCGACAATTTGAAGTACTTAAGTAGTCCACAATCTCTTAAGGCTCTTACAGTACCCGGATTATTCAGGCCAGTCATATCTTGTTCTTCATGTTCTCTTTCCATCCATGTAATAGTCATTATAATCTGATGGAAACCTGAAAATAAACCATCAAATCCATTAGATTCCATCATTGCAAAAAACTAGGCAAATTTTGGACATAACATGAAAACCAAAAACTTGAACTGTGCCTAACACACTCCCTCAGCTGAGACAATGCGTTGCACATGCAGGTACCCTTCACTGTACCTACTATGCAACGTAGGTTTCCACATTTATGGGTGCGTTGCCCTCATTTTGGGCAGAATTTACCCTAGGGGCCTCAAAACCCTAAAAATTTGCAAAGAATGGAAATGAAATGAATAATGAAGCAAAGAGGAGGTTCATGGCACTAACCTGGATCAAACGGCGACGAAATATATCCATAGAAACGACCGTAATCAACGACTGAAGTTCGGGGGAAAAATCAGGTTCAGAGCTCCAAAATGCAAATGGTAACTATGGAATGGTAAATATGAATAGTGAAACTACTTTTTATAGTCATTTAATTGTTTGCAAGTTAAATTTATTGCTATGACTATAGTTTTATTATGTTTTTATCATGAAACATGTATTTTTAATCCATTTGATGTTGTTCTGAACAAGAAATACAATTGATGAAGAGATTAGTCGTGCAGATTTATTCAAAGAATGACTTGACCACAAAGCATACTTTTTCTCCTTATTTTTCAAGCTTTGTTAAAAATGAAAAAGGATTTGAAGCGCACTTTTATCTCTTTTTGAGCTTCGATAATAGCGAAAAAGGAAACCCTGGAGTCTTCTTTCAGCTCTTTTCAGACTTCGATAATGTGAAAATATTGCTGAGCACTTGTCTTTTTGAGCTCGTTAAAGTAAATGAATTGATATCTACTCAGTATAAGTTTAACCCTTTTCTGGACTGAGATAGATTATCTATGAAAAAGGAATACCTTGGTTAAACATGACCAAAGAGGCTCTCTCAGATATTATTTTAGACTTTTTTGGATCTGAGTGACAAATTTACGAAAAATTACTTTTTGGAGTTCTTTTTCGTCCTCTTTTTCAGACTCTCTAAATATTAAAAAGGACCGGGATTTCACTGTCGTTAAGCTCGTTAAAACATAAAATAGCGATGGGCTTGTTGATCATGGCAAGAATCGAGTTTCATTCATCGCTAGAATCGTTAAATTATTAAATAGCGATACTTTATTTGCTCGAAGGGTTGAATTATAGATTAAGAAAATTTTATCCTCCTCAAGCTTGTTAAAAAATAAAGAGGTATTGGTCGAAAAATGACCGACGAAAATTTGGGAAAAGTAAGCAAAGCTTATTTTTGGTAGCAAGTTGCTCTTGAACATGACACTTATTTCACTCCATGACCGTGACTGTTTGGGTTGGGTAAGCATCTTGACGGTTCATTCACACCTATGGTTCATCATACCTTCACTCAGTTTTGGGTCAATGCCGCCAACTCATCATAATTTCGCCGATATGTTCAAGAGAATTCATCAAGTGATTAAAAACTCATCCGTTTATCATACTCATAAAACTTCATTTTCATGACCATCATCCCTGAAAAATTGCTATATCAAGTCATACCCTTGTCTCCGAAATCAGTAACTCCTGTTTTGCAATAAGGTGACTTCCTGTCGACAACAAATAAATATCAAGGAAGTTCACTTAGAAACATTAGATTCTAGTACCATGAGGCTTGTTACAGCATCGACAAGATCCTCGCTTCCGGACCTTTAAACGAAAGATTTTGTTTGGCATTCGACATCAAATCATCTATTCACACCTTACGAAATTTACTGTAGTACCTTGAGGGATGTTGAACGGATAATTCGTCCTTGCAGACAAGACATACCTCCCAAGTGTCCTACCGACAGCTAGAAAAAAACGGAAAAATAAAAACTATTTTCTTTAGATATTGTTTAACATGGAATTAATTATAACAGGGTTTTAGAAACCTACTTGTAGTCCAACGCTAATCTTCTTTACAGTGGCTTCAAGAAAGTCGTTGTCATGGATCTGCAATCACAAACATAAGAAAAGATCAAAAGTACCTATATAATAAATCAATCAATGAATGAAACATCTATCAATATGATCAAGGAATTGAAGAAATGAGATAATTAATTAAATAACCCATTGAGAAAACAATATTTATTCATATTAACTTAAATAAAGAAGAGCCTTAAAACTGTGTCCGCCTTGATGTCATACAGGCCTTCTCGGGGTTCAGAATAGGCGTTTCCTTTACTCTGACAAGCCTTGAACTCTCTCAGCTCAAAGCACATGGGTGTGTAATCATTCCCATATAATGATTGGCTATGAGAGTATGAGTCTTCATAGCATTTCTCCTAAAAAATTCTCCAAGTCTAACTCACTAACTCCCAACTCTATCTGATCTTTGAAGCTACACTATGGCTTCAATTTATAGGAAAAGAGAGGAGGTTATGGTTCCCCTTAAGAAGGGATAGAATTCTCTTTTGAAGGGATTGGGCTCCATAAATCAAGGGGTAGGCTCTCATAATGGAGGAATGAACATACATGATAGAGCGAACCTTCAACTGGATAACTGCTTCTAGAAGCTTCCAGATTTGACGGCTGGGCTTCTAAATGTTACTTTCCACCTTTTTTGTAGCTTTTACAGGGGTTCACACCTTTAATAAATAAAAAGTGCGTTTATCTCTGCATGATTTAGAGCAAAAAAGTGCGGCACCGCAGGCAATGTTAAGAGAAAGTGCGGTACAAGTGTTTTTAAGACTTTTATGAGATTTTCTCTTAATTTCAAGGCTTGACTTTAGGAAATTTGATGTTGTAGAATTCTAAGGGAGTACTAAAATGTCATGATGAAAAATTTCAGTGTAACAAATTTCCTCCTAAAGTGCGAAATCTGAGAGGATTCGAAGAGTGATGCGCTTTATCATTTCAAGGATTAGCCCGTGGACACCCCAGTCGGAACTATATAAAAACATTCAATGCGATATATATATATATATGTGTGTGTGTGTGTGTGTGTGTGTGTGTCATTGCTGAGGTAGGCATTCCCATACTCAGATCAAAACTAACTAAACTTGTTCTGATACAGAAATGATTTTAATATTACATCAATAGTGTAGACACAGCATGGACGCAGCCATCTATAATGAATAGTATACTGCATAATGAATCATAAAACTCCTCGCAGCCTGGATGATGGAAACTAGATCCAGGGTCTTGATTTCTTCTTCCCGAACTAGTACGATTCTATCCATGCGATTAAATGTGTTGAAGTCAAACATGGTATAAATCACTTGATTACCAGTCAATGATGTGAACTATTAACAAGTGTGAGAGAAACCACCAATAATGACAATGGCTCTCAAATTACTCTGTACAATCCATGAAATGTGAATAAGTGATATGAAGTCGAATCGTTCAATCGAAGGTCAATGATGCAACCTGTCGTCGACGGCGAGAAACCTGCCATTAAGGCATGCAGATTCCAAGGTACTGATGGATTCTAGATCAACTTCCTAGATGATGAGCTGTCATCGATAGAAAGTGATCTGTCATCAACAAACTCATGACACGAAACCATAGATTAAGTTTTGAAGAATTTTTTTGCAAGGATTGACTCAGGGATGGTCAACGCAAATGGAGACAAATGTTTTTAGATGAATGGTTTGTTTGACTGTCCTCTTGAACACATAACGACACTGCAGATGGTTTGGTGACAGTTTCCCTAAGCTAATACCCAGAAACCGGCTGAAGAACTTCAATGTGGTTTGATTAACTGATAGGCAAAGTATTTCCCAACCCAGGTAGAAGTGTAACAAAAAGTGTCATGTTCAAGAGTGGTGTAATGCTTTTACAAATCAAAGTGTAAAAAATGAATCTGTTTTCTCTCTTTTTCCCCATCATTTCTGGCAAGTACCTCTTTATTTTTTGACAAGCTTGAGGAGGATAACATTTGCTTGCTTATAAGCTCATCCTTCGGATGAGTCCAACTTAGTTTAAAATCGAACCCTAAGAAGGAGTGGTCCATTCCTATTTGTAATCGACAGGTCCTTTACTATTAAATTTTAACGAGTCCAGTATAGGAGAAACTCGGTGTTTTTCATTTTTAGGGAGTTAGAATAAAAAACTTAAGAAAACTCCATGGGTATACTTTTTCATAAATTTAGTCTCTCAGGCCCGAAAAAGGATAAAATAATGCGAGAGAGAACTTTATTAACCATGATTAGTCAACGTATACCTTTTTCATAAATAGTCCATTTCAGTCCGGAAAAGGGGTAAACTTATACTAGAGGGATGACCGTTCATTTCCTTTAACGAGTTCGAATAGTCAAGTACTCGGCAATATTTTCATTTTTAGAGAGTCTGAAAAGGACTTAAAAGAGGACTCCATGGTTTCAATTTTTCATAAATTTTAAAGAGCCTAACAAAGTGATAAAAGTATACTCTTCGTCAAAAATGATCATTTTGCCTAAAAAATCCAGTATTCTGTACAAAAAACTCAAAAAATTAAACATACCTGTTTCAATAATGAGAATATTTTTAAAAACCATCTTTTTAAAGTGAAAAATAAACAAATTTAAATTTCATTTATTTTAAAAAACTTATAAAAAGGAGTTTTTCAAGTTCATTTTTACCGTTTGAGTTTGGAGTGAAAATTTTAGAGCTTTTGGCAAAAAACACTTCGGAGAAGATTCCGGACAAACTGATCGTTGAAATCGAAAAAATTCTGCTCCAGGTAATCCACATCCTCTTTTCCTTGCTTTTCATCTATTCATTTTCTTAAATTAGGTTCGAAATTTAATTTTTTGGAGGAAAATTGGTTCAAAAATCCGTCCTCGGGGGTTCGCAGGTAGGACACTAGGTACCTGCGGACCTTGACATTTTTTCACAAAGGAAAATGTCGGGGGCCCGCACTTTTAACACAGAGCCCGTGCGGAGCTACGCACTGTATCTGAGTGTAAAGTGCGGGGGCACCGTAATGAATTTAAAAACACAATTTCCTCCCAAAACCCAAAATTTTTGTTTTAAAATGATTCTAATCTTTCATTTTTCTCATTGTAGGATATTTACAATGCTCATTTGGCGAGAAAAGGAACATGAGGAGGTAGATGAAGCAGCAATGATCCATCAACCTACTTTGCAAGTTTTAAGAGCATGTGGGCTATTCAAATTTTGGGCTATTAGTGGCATGAGAGCTCAAGAAGATCTTCTCACTTGGTTGGTAAACAAGTGGGACGTTCAGGACCAGTGTTTCGTGATTGGAGGCCACCGGCTCGAAATTGAGCTGGAGGACATATATTTTTTGACTGGTTTGTCTAAGAGAGGCGAACCACTTTCTCTATTTGGGGCTAGGCTAGGTGGCTAGTCTGTTGCTAGCCTGCAATTAGAGTTTTGTAATGATGAAGCCAATCCTAGAGACAAACAGATTGATATTAAAACTATCATCTGTCCCGAGTTAAAAGTGATTTCATTTACCATTACGAAGTTGTGCGGAAGTGAAGCTTTGCATTTAGCTACTGGATCTCATATGTGGATTGCAGTAGATTGTTTTCGACGCACCATATTCAAATGGTGTGAGGCAGTGTTAGCTAATGTCAAAGGCTAACTAACTAGAGCAAAAAATGGGAAGTTAAACAACTTTGGATATGGATCTATCGTGGTTACCTTTGCTTTAGAGAGGATTCCTTTGTTAGCCCTGTAACATATTCCTGTTGATGCTGGTAGACCTCGAGAGCCTTAGATGGTTCGATGGGTTGCTTTGATGGCCCGTCACAGCGAGGGTGGGGAGATTGTTCGATTTCCCTCAACTTATTTTCGTTGGTTAGAACGCCAATTTTTTGTGATAGAGGATTTTCCTTATGCGGGCATGGATTTCTGTGGCCACCGAGATATGCCACTTCCTCCAGGAGCTCAGTGGGATGAGTCAGGTAAAAAATCTCTTTGACATGTTCTAATTTCTAATTTTTATTTTGTTTTTAAATCATCCAAAACTGATAACAAAAATTTCAAATGCAAATGTGGGTCTACGTCGACCAGCCATTCTCCACCCCTTTGATCGGAGGCAAAGGGATGCAGCTGTAGTAGCACCACCACCACAGGATCAGACAACAGAGATCCTGACTGAATTGGGACACCATTTGGAGCGGCTAACTATGGATATTCCTGAGACTACCATAGATGACATCCCACTCCGTTTACAGAGATACGTCATTGGTGTTCCTAGACCATTCAGGAGATTTTTGAGTAGAGTGGCACGAGTGGTAGTGTATTATCATGATCATCACCACTGATAGTGGATGATTGACTGTATAGACTCATTTTTTGTATCACTTTTTTTCGATCATAAGGCATTTTGAACCTATGATCGAAGATGATGTACTATTTTTTGAACACTACATCTATACTATGATCTACTATTATTTCCAGTTACCTGTTCAATCATGTTATCGAATGTTGATTTATTATTTTATTATTGCAAATGTCTGTTTATAACACTAGAAGCTATTGCATCTGCTAATGTGTTTAAATTTCTTGGAATGTGTTGATACTCAATATAATCGAACTCTCCTTCCAAGTGACGAACCCTTAAAAGAAATCTTAATAATACTGGGTTTCTAATGGAATATACTCGGTTTAATTGTAATACAACGAGTTCAGAATCTAACCTAACGATCAAACTCCGAATTGCAAATGAAATGGATTCTGAAAATAATTCAATAACTGCACTATATTCAACAATATTGTTTGTTGTTTGACCGAGGCTTACCCCATGCATAGATATTAACTCATCAGTGGGTGAATAAATAACCCAAGCTGCGAAAGAGATGTTCCGTGTACTACGACTAGCGCCATCAGAAAAACCAATATATGTTTGAAAGGACGTCGACATCTGCGATATCAAGAGTAATCCTGATAAGCAGGAATAGTAGTAAAATCACACTTAAGCTAGGCACACGTTTCTAATCTATAGCACACCAGCTAGAGAGTAACTAATATACAGAGAAGATCTCCACACAAAAATCAAGCGTAATATCTCTTCACATAAAGTCCATTTCTGGGTTTACCTAAAGAGACCCCGTCAAAATCAATCAATTCATAGGCCCCTTTTGCAAGCTGTTGCTTGAAAATATAAGGACCATGCCACATGGGTTCGAATCTCCCAGTGCCTAGTTTATCGTTGGCTTGATCATAAATCAAAACTAGGTCTCCTTCTGAAAAATTACGAGGGGTAACACTCCTATCATACTTAGCTTTCATTCTTTTTGCACGAGTCTCGGTAGGTAATGCAACGGTGCGCCGATTCTCATATAATTGAGCCAAGTATAAAAAATGTTTCTCCTCTTTAGAAGTGGTTGGTAGTAACTCTATGGCTAGTTGGAGTGACGGTATCTCACATTCAATGGGTAATACCACTTCTAAACCATAAACTAGTTGAAAAGGGGTAAAGCCTGTCGATGTTTTTGCTGAGGTTCGATATGCCCAAAGTGCTGAAAAGAGCATGGTATGCCAATTCGACTTATGAATTCCAATGATTTTTTTAATCATGGTGACTAAGAATTTATTAATTGCTTCAACTAAACCATTAGTCTGTGGATAATATGGTGTAGAACTATCATGTCACAGGCCAAGTTGGTCCGTTAACTCGGTCATCATGATATTCCGAAAATGGCTCCCGTGATCAGTAATTATCGCTTGGGGTACATTGAAATAAGAAATCACATGATTAAACAGGAAAGTAGCTGCAGTTTTTCCATTTTCCATAAATGTAGGCATCGCCTCGGCCCATTTGGTAAAATAATATACTGCTAGAATAATTTACCCATGCCCCTCGGCCGAGTGAGGGTTACATGTAATGAAGTCAATGCCCCATTTTGCAAAAGGACCGACAACAATTATAGGGTGAAGAGGAGCAGGTGGTGCACGCATTTTTCGATTGAAAATTTGACAATTATGACATTTTCGGACCGCATAAATACAATCTTTAAATAAGGACAGCCATAAATAAGATGCGCGCAATATCTTTTGGGTTGTGGCGTACCTAGACATATGGCCGCCACATGCTCCAGAGTGATATTCATTTGAAACCTTTTCGACTTCTTCATGGGTTAGACAATGTCGAAAAACCGAGTCCGCATCATGAAGGTATAGTGTGTCGCCAAAAATATGATATTGCTGAGACTGGAAACGTATCTTTTTTCGTTGCGACTGTGAAAGCTTAGGCTGAAAAGATTGGGTCTGAAGATAAACAATAATATCTCCATACCAAGGATCAATAGTACTAATAAGAAACAAGGATTCATCCGCGATTGGTTGTTCTGCCACAATTTCTGTATCAGTACGTGGGAAATCACACATAAGTTCAACAAATATCAATGATTTCTTGGATTTGGATTTTTGAAACTCCAAATCAAACTCCTGCAGGATGACAGTCAATTTAGAGTATTTTCTCCCTAGTAATTGTTTGTTCAAGATATACATAATAGGGTTACAATCAGAGATCACTGTTGTTTTGCGTAAAATTATGTAATGATGAAAACGTTGGATAGCTTGGAAAAATGCCAAGGCCAATTTTTCCACATGTGAATATTTGATATTAGTCGGATGCAAATTTTGACTAAGATAGTAAATGACATGTTCACCACGGAATTCATCTTCCTGAACTAAAACCATCCCTATCGTGGAATCAGAAGCGGTGAAGTACAAAAAGTAATCTTGGTTGTAGTTGGGAGGATGCAGTAACGGTGCATGGGTCAATGTGTTTTTCAGAGCATCAAAAGATCTATCAGCGACCTCGTCCCAAAAGAAAGGAATATCCTGTTTCAATAACCTAGTGAAACCTTTTTTTAACTCGGCGTAGTTAGGAATGAATCGATGTAAAAAGTTTGATTTCCCTTGCAAACTTTGGAGTTGGCGAAGAGTAGAAGGAGGAGGTAAATTGATGATTTCCTCAACCTTCGATGGATCAACACGAATGCCTGCCTTTGAGACAATAAATCCCAATAATTGTCAGGATTGTACATAGAAAACACATTTGTGAGGATTCAGATGAATATTATAATGCCTACATCATATAAAAATGGCTCGTAAATGAGTAATATGATCTTCTTTGCATGAAGAATGAGCAGGAAAATCATCGAGGTCGGGCTGCACAATGTGCTTGATGTCGTGAAATGCATAAGACATAGCCCTTTGAAAAGTGGTGTCAACATTCTTAAGGCAAAAAGGTATTTTATGAAAGGTGCAATTTCCTGCGAAAATGTAGCCATTTTAGGTTGTATCCTGTGGATTATGTTGTGATTTGATTGTGCTTAAAACTTATGCTGCGATCAAGAATATTTCTGCTTCTGTTGACAATCGCTGCTGAATTTATCTACGTGCGTTGATACCTTTTTGGGATGCTTCTACTTCATAACCTTATAATTTAATATTATTTTTGTATTAATTTGTTTTTTATCAATTTAGCCCATTTATTAGATACCCAGTCCGTGAGTGAATTGAGTTAAATAACCCGTACGAAGTAATTTTTCAAGTTCTCGTTTAGAACATGCGTATTTTCTTCGGATGTATTCGATGTAAACCCATTCAACGGATTTACACCTTAGTGCTGTCTTTAATTTCATGAACACAAAATTGAGATTTTGATTTGGACTCCTGGCATTTCTTCACATGGACTAGAGAAATGCCACCAAATTCTAAATAGGGCTTTATATGCTTGGATTTCATCAGTCGTACAAGAAGCACCTATATGAATGTTTTCAACAATTCCGAGTTTTACTGAAATGTCAAGGGGAACAGTTGTAGAAATATTTTATAAATTCAATTCAGAATCAAAATGTGAGAGAGGATTCTGAGGTTCTTTAACGTAATCAATAGTAAAAGTGGAGGAAAAATCATTCTCAAAATGATCGAGATTAGGTAAAAATGAAGACCTATGATGTAGATCTTCCCATGGTAATTCATCGACCGACAAGAATTCACGAATATGTTCATCAATATTGAATACTTGTTGACCAAGATCTGGAATTGATGTCAAAGTTGAGCTCGATATTGAAAATGACTCCTCATTGATCACATTCACTGGATTAGATTCAGTTGAAGAAGTATCAAAAAATGACTGTATAGTCTGATATGCTAACTCAAAAGGACTCAAAGGCATCGTGCCAACGAAAGAATCGAATTCTGATTCTTAAGGTACTATCCAAGGATCATCAAAGGAAATAGTACTTGATGTAATCATATTGATATTAGCAATAGGAGGCTGTACGTTGGGAGCAGGCAGGGAAAAAGTTCCCAGTAAAGCCGAATCTTTAAGCAAACCTACTCCGACATCCTTATAAGGGATAGTCGATTTTCCGATATGCTGGATGCTATCAGTAGAGGCTGGGTCGGATGAATAATATGAGAGCTAATCGATTTTAACGATATTTCCTTTATGAGGAAACATGATAAGATGAAAGATCGATGATACAACAGCAGTCATGGCATAAGACCAACTGCGACCCAGGAGAAGGTTATAATCTAGAGGTGCATCAACCACTTCCACATCTAGATTAACCATTTTGCCTTCAACCTCTATTGGTATTCATAAGATACCACACAATAACCCTTCCGTCAAAGTTTTTGAGAATAGTTATGGATTGGTTAATGGTTTTATAAACCAAGTGATTTCTGTAAATTTTTAACCAATACATTTAGCAAGCCCTTCATACACAAATAAATATTTGGAAGAGCTGTTTTTTAATGGCTACTTAATCTGAAAAGCCATTTGATGGGGTAGAATTCTCTAAATCGAAGATCATGAGGTTCAAATCCTGGAGATGTACGGCTCCTAAGGTTGAAAAAAGTAATTTTCTTTGGGCTGGGCATGATTGCAATTCTTCCAAAGCTGACATTGCTGAAGGGGAAATTTCCAAACTTCAACAATATTGTAATTCTGACTAGCTCTCACATGTGGATTGAAAGCTGATTTACGAAGTACACCTTTATCAGGTGGTTTGATTACTAATTCATAATTTTTTTTCTCGATTTGTAATGGATCATAAACTGAGGGAGATATAGTTGATGCAGAATTGGATGTTTTTGCTTCTTTACCAATATTTTTACTACCATAATCTTGATCGCATTGCAACCATCAAGATATTCTCAAGCATATTGGAGGAAGATCCAACCATGTTACTATCTTGAGCGGGAAAGGGATCCTTCAAGACAGCAGGTATAGGCGAACCCTTAACGAATTTTGATACCTCGGCTCTATGCGGACACTCTTTTGTAAAATGATCCTCATCATAGATTAGACAAGGATATCGAGGTTTACGTTTTTCGTCAGTTGGTTCAGTTGTATCATTTTTATCTTTTGAAGATTTTTTCTTTTTATTCTTACCTTTCTTCTTACCACAAGTTTTAGATTTGGTTGTAGATGATTATACAATGTGAATATCGGCGAAAGATTCTAGGGAAGAATCTCCTTTGGGTGAATCGGATAAAGTGATAATAGGAGAAGTGGTCTTGGAAGACTTCTTCTTACTTTTACCAGTGCTAACAGAACCAATTACACCATCAGCGGTATGAGAGCCAGAAGGAGTTGCAGTTAATTGACCAGGTCTTGGTAAATCGGGGATTTTATCATACAGAGTACCTGACTGAGTATATACAAGGTCAAGGTACTGAGCCTGAGCAATGAATTTCTCTTCTGTAACAACGCCTCCTTTTGCCACATCTTCAGTAATTTTGGGCAATAACGATGTAATAAACCATTCAACCAAAATTTGATCTGGAATAAAGACTTTCACTAAACGTCTTCTACGTCTCCATTCATGAATGTGATCAGATATGTACGTAGACGTAGATTGTTTTAATGAAGTTATCAATTATGTGCCATTGTCGTATCTGACAAGCAACTAAAAATGGGTTAAGAAAGCAGTGACTAGTGCATTAAAATTATTAAAAGAGCCGCGTGGTAACTCAATGTACCATTTGGCAGCTAGACCAATGAGAGTTCTCTGAAAAAGATGCAATCGAATCGAATCATCGATTAGTGAATTGGATGCGCACCATGGGTGATAAGTCATAATGTGATTAGATGGGTCCTCTCCTGACTTACCTTCAAACTTCGAAATATCACTGGGCAACTTGTTAGGCATTGGCGGAAAATATGGAAGATAAAAAATGGGATCGTTCGTAAGGAGCAATAGATCCGGTAAATCTAAAGTTGCTATGAATGGTAACCGATGGCTAGAGTCTTGATAACCTTGTGTGATCAAACTAGTGCCAGGAGGAGGGTATTCTGGATACCCTGGAATTGGATGCGCATTTGGAATCGTGAAATCTCCTAGGTAACCAGGATTAACCAGACCATACTGGGGTTGTTGAGGTACTTGATAAGTATACCTAGGGTATGGATGATACTGATATACTGGATTTTGTGTAGCATGTCCAAATTGATACTGTCCCTGGTACAGTTGATAAGTAAACTGTGGTTGACTAGAGACAGTCGTACTAGTACCAGCTTGTCCTGTAGGCATCTGGACCGTAGTCTGAATTGTAGGTCCTGACTGTGGCACAGAGGCTTGAGGAATTTTCACTGATGTAGGGATAGAAGAAGCCAGAGCTACAGATACTCCAGAAAGGTGTTGTAGGTTGAACAGAAGTTGCAGTAGCTACAACATTTTGAGGTGGAGTTTGAGGTGTACTAGGCCCGGGCTGCTGAACAGAACTAGGTGTAGGGACTTGAACAGTAGGCTGGACAGGTTGCTGGGTTGGACCAGAAACTATAGGTTGTCCAGGTTGATTAGGTAACTACACATTAGGTTGCGTAGTCTTTTGAATTTGAGATGGATTCCACACCATGTTCATTCCACGGTATTGACCCGTAGAAGGTTGTGCATATGGAGGAACATAACCTGGTTGAACGTAGGGTTGATACTTAACTGGTAAATTTCCAACTCCTTGTAATAATGGTTGACCGGAAGGAGGTTGTAATGTCCCAAAATGGAAATTAGTAGAAGTTTTCACCACTGGAATGTTCCTTTGTCGGAAATATTAACAAGGCTATGTCAGAGATGGGCTGAGAGGGATTTTACCAGTTATTTCACCTCTAGAGAGAGGATGAGTACAGGAGGCTTCCTGGCCCTTACTCAAACTCTGCCTATAGCTATGGAAATATTTCTTCCTTCAGGAAGATATTGCTCACAAGAGGTGAGATATAGCAATACACAAGCATGAGCTGGAAAATAACAGTGAGTGTAGAAACTTCAGAAAATGCAATAAACCCTCATAGCTTTCTCATTGATAATATGATAGCAGAAATGTGTACAAGATCTTGAGGAAATGGTCACTCAAGCTGAAGCATAGACACAAATACAATGAACATGGAATACTCTACTACATATACATTATGCCCAACTATGACTGCACAGTCTATGAAGGAGGACTACTGCAAAACAATAATACAATGGAGATATGGAAATATGAAGCTCAAATTAGAAAGGGGGAGATGGATCTCAACCCCTAGAAACTATAATAAAAAATCCCTAAAGGGATTGGTTGCAATACATACAAAATGGAAAATCTACAGAAATGCTGGAGTAGCTGCTACTCTAAAATGAGAACCTGAAGGAGATGGCTGAATAATGCTGCATAAAATATATAGACCACCTCCAATGGAAATATAGAGTGAAAAGATGATCCTTTCGCCAAATATCTCACTCTCAAAAATTCCGGTACAACCCCTCACTGCAATTGCACTCAATAACTGCGCAGTCAAGGAGAGGAACTACGCTGTAGATGATGGGAAGAGTTTGGCCTCCTGCCAAGATTTGCGAAATGGAGCTGATATCTCCCCTAGTGATCTCCCGGATGCATAAAAGCTTCCTTTTCTGAAATTTGAACTCCAGAATGATGGTGTGAGAACCTCCACTACAACCCCAACAACACAATGGCTCTTGCTGCAAGAATCACTGCACTGAAAGGAATAGATTTGGCCTTGAGCCAAGATGTAGAGAATATGAAGATCAAAACTTCAAGAGCTTCTCAAGAAGGGAGGGAATTCTTGAACAAGAAATCCCTTGTGCTGAGCAGCATAGCTATCATAGTGTGCAACTGTGGAAAGCAATTCGAAATATCCAAGCTAACTCAAAATGGTTGCTTTCCCCTCCTTTTATGCCAATGAAGGCTCCTTAGCCATGGACCCCACTTATTAGGGTTTTATCCTCCTCATGAAATTTCTTAGGCTTCCCAAGCAAGCTACACCTCCAACTATTGTGCAGTTTGACTTGGTCAACATGACCTAGCCGTCTTTGCAATTAACCCTTTTCACACATGGAGTGTGCAAACAAGCTCCAATAATGATCCTGTTTCATAATGTGAGGGATTTTATTAATTTTTTTCATAATCATGGGCCTCCTTACCCATTTATTTAGCTGCAACAATATAAAATCAAAATTCTATTGTTCCATTTAGCCATTTGCTAAAATGGGACATTACAGTCCTCCCCTCCCAAATGTTGCTTGTCCTCAAGAAACTGAAAGGATAGAACTGGAAGAACCTCCACTCAAGGCATGGAGTCTGAAATATGTTGAGGAATATTTTCCTCATGTGGACCCTCCATCCCCCAAGCAAAGATCCATAAAAAGTTAGTTACCTCCCAACATGGCAACTCCTTACAATCATCTTCCACCTTTGGCTCTTGCAATATAGGTGGGCTGAAAATCTGATCTTGGTAGACAAAATAGCCTACCCCACGCTGTCCTCCTCTCCACTTAGTATAAGTGTGGAGTATATGTTAATCCTGGGCTGCAACAGAGTTTCCTTCTAGTGGCAGGTTGAAGACTAGACCTCCAAAGGTCTCTTCTCCAGCGTTATGAAACATGCTGTCCAAAATCATCTCATATGTGATGAGTTGGTAATCATCACCATATGGCATCCGATCAATCATATGGCTCACCTCAAATGGAAACAAATGTGTTGCTATAGTGGCCACATGTCCTCTCATGTTCCCATTAGAACATGCAATGCAAATAGTGTGGGAGATTTCTCCCCGAAGGGACACAACCAACTAATGTGCCATTCCCCAAATCATGCTCTCAAAAAATACAAAGACTTCAACAATGCAATGAGCCATAATGGAAACCATGCTTGCTGTCACATGTAGCAAGGAATAAAGAAAATGGTCCCTCAACTGTAACCAATGAAATTTTACCCTCAACTACATAAGAGTATGACAAAAGGTGTGGCCTCTCAACCACTTGCTTGCTGCCCGACCCTCCTCAAATGTATGGAGGAAGTGAATGATATATGGTGCAAGGTGAATAGGCCCTCCAAAACACATTTCCTTCCCAAGCCCTCCTATGGAGTGGTCACCGGTAGTGCTCATGGCCTCAAATAGACCATGGGGTCCATAAAGAAGAATGCCCCTCCTCGGAGCAACATCCTGTATATATATGGTTAAGGGATGAATATATAAATCATTGTGCAAATAAAAAAATCTCCTTACCATAATTCCTGCTCATGCAAATGGAGTGGCTCAAAATTGAGCCTCCCCTCATCCTCAAAGAGAAAAGAGGTGACTGTGTTGACTCCTCCATCTGCACATGATTTGTGCATCTCCTCATATGCTGATTTGTCAATATCATGCAAGCAAAATGATCCTGGGAATACTCCACCAATATTCCGAAGCTCCCCCATGGATCCATCCTCCATAGTGACAATGCTGATGATCCCTCATGAAGAGAATCTGTAATATGGTTATCTCCTCCTTTGACATTACTCATGCCAAAGATGCAACTTGGAAGGCTGCTAACCTTCCCCTGCTGCTTCTGCCACAACACATAATCTGAAATGAGAGTGGGTGGAAATGATATTGTGGGAATGGCCCCCTGCTCCTTGAGTCTACTCAAGACTCTTAGCGCTGTGAATTTGTCTCCCAAGGTCTCCACTCCTCTGAAAACAATGAGTGGTGCCCCAACATGTGAAGCATCTCCCATCTGTTGGTGATCTAGTGGTCTCCCTAGCAGAATGTCTCCATGTAGTGAGACATCATCCTTAAGGGGTGACTGCATAGATGGATGAACAAGTCTATCCATGCTTGTACTACGCAATCCAATCACCCTCTTAGGTGAATCATCCTCCAACCATGAGTAGGGATGTGTAATTCTCATCTCAAGATGCTGGGCCTTCTCCCTAATTCCTCCTTGTATCTCGACGGTGATACACCTCCTCAACAATGGCACATGTGTGCCTTGATCTCCATGCATGAGATCCTGGGGAATTCCTTTCAAGGATGCAAGAGTCCTTCTCCTTGGAGCAAGAGCTCCTCCTTCCTCTGCATGAGGCACTAGATAGTCTCTGGATAGCTCTTCGCTATTGCGCTCAGCTCCTTCGACATAAATGGGAAACCCTCCAACAATGCTGCTGTAAATATGGAATATCTCCCAAGGTGAAGGTAGTTCCTGATCATCAAAAGCCAAGGAGTATCCCATTTGCACCATGATAGTGCCATCTCCTACTCCTGCAACATTGTATATCATGTGAGAGCACATATGCCTTTTTTCTCTCCAACACCATCCAAGCAAAAAACCCCCTTGCTGCGTCCTCCTACTCCTAGAAAGAGAGTATGCCAAGTGACGACCAAACTCCTTCAAGAGTAACCAGCGCAACCAAGCCTCTTGCTGCCTGGTATCATAAATCTGCAAGTGGCCCACTAGCCCCTTGCTCCTCCTCCACCACATCCACTCAGCCATGTATGGATGTCTCTTACCTTCCTTCATCCTAGTATTCCTCCTTTGAGGACTACCCTCATCCCAAATCAAACCTCTGCATCTCATGGGATTTTGAAATACATATTTCTTGAGGATCAATTTGACCCTATGAGGATCCAAATAGTTGGTAGGAAAAAACCTCCCATCATGATATGTGTGGCATAAGGAATGTCCACCACAGTCATGAGAGAAGCTATCCATCCGAAGATCTCCCCCATCTCCTATTTGTTCCTATGAGAAGGAAAAACCCTCCTCCAACTGTTGAAGAACCTTTCACTCCAAAAGGTGTGGGAGTGCACCTCCATTGAAATCTCTTTGTGAGATATCCTTTGCATCACTACTCTTGTACAACGCAATATTATTTTTCTGCTCTAAGTCACTTGCATGCAATGATGTAGACCCATCCAAGGTGTTTTCTGAAATGACAAGAAATGAATCTCCAATCATACCTTGGTGAAACTTGGAAGCTCCTTGCAAGGCTGCAAGTGTTGCTTCCTCATGAGTGTTGGCCTCCCAAACTATTGAAGATGAAGGCTGCTCCTCCATGGTCTTAGTGGTGCTGGTACATGCCTCATCAAGTGGTGGTGAGGGCTCCTCCCTCTTGTTGCCAAATCTGCTGATCAATCTTTGAGAAAACTCATCAAGAGTAGAAACCCTTGTATGGATCAGATGGCTGATCCACCAACTCCTTGCTTCACCTTCAAAGTGCAGCGCTGAAACTTCTACTGCCTCTTTTTCTACTATAGGATGTAGCAGGAAAAATGTCTCTAGCTTCTTTTCCCAAACCTCTGCTACACATGTGAGTGATCCATCAAATGTGGACAATAGAAATCTATTGCCTCTCATCATCCTGTGGCTGTGGGGTCTTTCTTCTTTCTACTAAATAAACTGTGGAAAAGATAAAGTCTCTTAGGAGACTCTAGGGTTTGCTCAGTATTCAACTAGGTACTCACTTAGAATTTTGAATTCCAAGTGTCTTCCATGCTTCTGCTCTGCTTCTCTGTGAGAATAGGAAGTGCATGGTCCTTCCTCTTCTCCTCCTTCATTTTTCTTGACCTCCTTGGAGAGGTCTCCTCTAGATCTGAAAACAGATGAGAGAAATCTCATCTTCTTCATCCTTGGGCTCTCTGCTTCTGAAATTCAAACTTCACAGGCTGTGCCAAGTTCAATGATTTGATACCACTGTAATGTCCTGAAATGGAAATCAGCAGAACTTTTCACCACTGGAATGTTCCTTTGTCGGAAATATTAACAAGGCTACGTCAGAGATGGACCGAGAGGGATTTTACCAGTTATTTCACCTCTAGAGAGAGGATGAGAACTAGAGGCATCCTGTCCCTTACTCAGACTCTGCCTATAGCTATGGAAATATTTCTTCCTTCAGGAAGAAGATCTTGCTCACAAGAGGTGAGCTACAACAATACACAAGCATAAGCTGGAAAATATCAGTGAGTGCAAAAAATTTAGAAAATGCAATAAACCCTCATATCTTTCTCATTGATAATATGATAGCATAAATGTGTACAAGATCTTGAGGAAATGGTCACTCAAGCTGAAGCATAGACACAAATACAATGAACATGGAATACTCTGCTACATATACATTATGCCCAACTATGACTGCGCAGTCTATAAAGGAGGACTGCTGCAAAACAATAATACAATGGAGATATAGAAATATGAAGCTCAAATAAGAAAGGAGGAGATGGATCTCAACCCATGGAAACTATAATAAACAATCCCTAAAGGGATTGGTTGCAATGCATACAAAATGGAAAATCTGCAGAAATGTTGGAGTAGCTGGAGTAGCTGCTACTCTAAAATGAGAACCTGAAGGAGATGGCTAAATAATGCTGCATAAAATGTATAGACCTCCTCCAATGGAAATCTAGAGTGAAAGGATGATACTTTCACCAAATATCTCACTCTCCAAAATGCCGGTGCAACCCCTCACTGTAATTTCACTCAAGAACTGTGCAGTCAAGGAGAGGAACTGCGCTGTAGATGATGGGAAGAGTTTGGCCTCCTGCCAAGATATGCGAAATGGAGCTGATATCTCCCTTAGTGATCTCCCGGATGCATAAAAGCTTTATTTTCTAAAATCTGACCTCCAGAATTATGGTGTGAGAACCTCCACTGCAACCCCAACAACAAAATGGCTCTTGCTGCAAGAATCACTGCACTGAAAGGAATAGCTTTGGCCTTGAGCCAAGATGTGGAGAAGATGAAGATCAAACCTTCAAGAGCTTCTCAAGAAGGGAGGGAATTATTGAACAAGAAATCCCTTGTGCTGAGCAACACAACCATCATAGTGTGCAACTGTGGAAAGCAATTCGAAATATCCAAGCTAACTCAAAATGACTGCTTTCCCCTCCTTTTATGCCAATGAAGGCTTCTTAGCCATGGACCCCACTTATTAGGGTTTTCTCCTCCTCATGCAGTTTCGTAGGCTTCCCAAGCAAGCTACACCTCCAACTATTGCGCAGTTTGACTTGGTCAACATGACCTAGCCCTATTTGAAATTAACCCTTTTCACACATGGAGTGTGCAAACAAGCTCCAATAATGCTCCTCTTTCATAATGTGAGGGATTTTATTAATTTTTTTCATAATCATGGGCCTCCTTACCCATTTATTTAGCTACAAAAATATAAAATCAAAATTCTAATGTTCCATTTAGCCATGTGCTAAAATGGGACATTACAGAGGTTGGAAAATTTGAGTTGGGTACTGACCTTGAAGTTGATAACCTTGAGGCATGTACTGAATCTGGGGTTGATAAGGACCCTGAGGAATATACTAAGTTTGGGGTTGACCTTGGGGTATGTACTGTCCTTGAGGTTGATAACATTGAGGTATGTACTATCCTTGAAGTTGTTCTCCAGGTAAATAATATTGTCCTACAGTTTGTCCTGGTAAAAAATTACCATGAGGTTCCCCTCCAGGCGGTAACTGACTACCTTGAGGTTGCCCCCCAGGCGGTAACTGACTACCTTGAGGTTTCCCCCAGGCGGTAATTGACTACCTTGAGGTTGAGGATTTGGAATATTACCAGACATCATAAAAATTTGCTCTACATTCAATGTTTCAGTTTTAGTTCCATTTGTACAAAATGATAACACTTGTTCAGTTGGTTGAGGAGTTGCTCCTGAGAAAGTACAAGAAAATGACTAGTACCCTGAAATTACAGAAGGACCACCATATAAAAATGTTTCTGGAGATTGGGAAAACATAGATGACTCACCTTACATAGTTGATGAAGGATAATAACCTCTTGGTGTAGGATGAAAAGGAATTCGGGGTGGTGAATAACTAAGACCCAGGTTCTCTAAAAAATATTTCAATGACAAATACCAAGCATCAGTTCTAAAAGGAATGTATAATATTGATTCACGCTCCCTAAGATTCAAAGTTTCTTGGGTTTCGGGAAGAGTTACGTCTTCGTCTGGACCAACAAGTTATTCAATAGATATGAGGTCAGAAGGAAGATTTTCAGTAATGCGATGTCTTACCCAAGGTGAACCAGGATCACTAGAAGTCGGAGTAACAAATACTGAAGATGGTTCCAATACAGCAGGTTCAGTGTCAGGCTCAGAAATTTCAGGTTCTTCAGTTAATTCACTGGAAGGAGAAATACTACCAGTAACTTCGAAAATTGAAATTGACTCTTGAATATGCTCTGTTGTTTGTGATTTATAATTAGGATTAATAACTATAGATGACTCTCCTGTTTCTGTTGATCTAATTCTACTGTCACTAGGCGATACTAGAGATCACATCCCTTCAAGTTGGCTTGGTGTATACTCAGGGGGCTTCCCCTGGAGTCTACGCGATTGTCTTGGTAATTCAGCCACGATTAAAAATTATTAATCACATGCAATCAAAGAAAATTTTAATGAAAACTCCTAGAGTTGCTAAGGAAACAAACAAATGAATCACACGCCTAAAAATCTAGGATATCAAACCACACAAAAACAATAACTTCCCGCACTAAAAACACTAGTTGGTGATGAAATCCAACATCGTAGTATTTTAATGTAGAAAGGGAGGTTGGAACAGTTACCCCGACAACCTACTTAATGAAGCAGACCGATGCAAGTTTCTCCACTTAACCAATCTCGAGTGAAGATAACCCTTCAAAGAGTCCAAGTGAGTCTAGTCGACGTCTGCTCCAGGTACAATGGGATCTTTCCTCCACCGTCACCTTAGGAAAAAACCGTAAAGATTATGGTCACTATGGTTACCAACAGAAACTAATATACCTGGGGGAACAGTCTATGATCCGACATACGTGCAAGGGAAGATTAACAAAGCTCAATCCCCTTGAAGGCTCCTTGAAATAATCCAAGCTATACCGAAAAGTGACCCCAGGCTCCTCGACAATGGTCTATCCGAGGTTTACCGTTGTTAATACGCACACATCTGCTATCATTCCCAATGAGATAGAATTGATTATCCCACTGGTTTAGATATGACCTCGTGCTTGACTCCTTTAAGAGGAGCTTCCCAGAGCATACAAGCGACTATTGGATTTTTCCTACCGCAATATCAACTACTTTTTTGTTTTAATTGTCTTGGAGAGCTAATTACTCCCTACTCCAAGACACTAGCCTAAGATATATTGGTGAAAAGAGCCCTAGAAATATAAAAATTACTAGGTTGATTTTAATTTAGGCGTTGATTTTAATGGTCTGTTTCCTAGGAAAATAGGTGTGAAAGTGAAACTGAGGATATGTAGTAACCCGACTCAAAACACACTAAAAATGCATCTATTATGAGAAACAATTCTTGTTCTTTCAATGAATTCTATCTAAAGGAAGATTTGAGAAATGCAATATTTTAAAAACAAATCTTTCCTTCAAACAAGAATAAATGAAAAGAAATCTAATTTCAATGAGAACTCAAAATTATCTATTTCTCAATAAGAAATTCCTTTAATTCAATATTGAAACTACAAACCAAGTTTTTCTTCAAAAAAACACTACAATTTCTAGAAATAACACTCAAAGCTAAAAACACTAATTTTGAGATCTAAAAATTATAAAGACTAAATTTGAATTAAAACTTTAAATATTTTGAGGATGTCTTGCTTAACTTGTAATCTAACTAAGAAATTCTTTTCTTGGATCAGCAAGAACTCAAAAAACATCCAATATTGGTTTTTTAAGTGAAATTCCAAACTAATCAACAATTTTTTTTAAAGATTTGCAAATGAGAAAAATGGGATCTAAATCTCATAAAACAATTTCTGCTATGATGTTAGACTTAGCAAGAAAGCAATGAAATACCAGTGATATAAAGGTATACTAAGGTTTCTAATATTTGAGCGGGATAAAGACAAAGCAAAAATCATTATAACATGCAGATATTTCAGAAAATCATTCAAAACTAAAAATGCTGAAATAAACTCTTAACCAAAGCTTCCTGACAAAAGATACAAGTCTGGGTATTCACTAAGAATCTAACAAACTAATCCAGAAAAGATGATTTTAAGATTTTCCAAAAATTTTCACAAGGTTCGCAGGATTCAGTGCAAACCAGTGCGGTCCCGCACTGTGAGTACAAGAAAAGTGCGGAGCTGCCCGCATTATCTATAAAAGAAAAAAACGGACACAAGAAAACTAAAGAAAAAATAAAAAAATCTAAATCATTTCTCAGGGATTCTATAGGGATAAACTACCCAAGACAGTATAAATCAATCAAAATCAGAAAAAAATAAATTCACAAGTCAAAAATAAAAGAAATCAGAGTTCAAAATCCATTCCCCAGTGGAGTCGCCATTTTGTTGGACAGATAAGTCATTCTTGCGGACAAGACAACCCTCCCAAGTGTCCTACGGACAGATAGAAACAAACGGATAAATAAAAACTATTTTCTCTAGATATTGTTTAACATGGAATTAATTATAGCAGGGTTTTAGAAACCTACTTGTAGTCCAGCGCTGATATTCTTTCCAGTGGCTTGAAGAAAGTTGTCTTCAAGGATCTGCAATCACAAACACAAGAAAAGATCAAAAGCACCTGTATAATAAATCAATTCATGAATCAAACATCTATCAAGATGATCAAGGAATTCAAGAAATGAGATAATTAATTAAATAACCCATTGAGAAAACAATATTCATTCGTATTAACTTAAATAAAGAAGAGCCTTACAACCGTGTCCGCCTTGATGTCATATAGGCCTTCCCGGGGTTCGGAATAGGCATTTACTTTACTCTGACAAGCCTTGCACTCTCTCATCTCAAAGCACATGGGTGTGTAATAATTCCCATATAATGATTGGATATGAGAGTATGAGTCTTCACAACATTTTTCCTAAAAATTTCTCCAAGTCTAACTCACTAACTCCCAACTCTATCTAACCTTTGAAGCTGCACTATGGCTTCAATTTATAGGAAAAGAGAGGAGGTTATGGTTCCCCTTAAGAAGGGATATAATGCTCTTTTGAAGGTATTGGGCTCCATAAATCAAGGGGTAGGCTCCCATAATGGAGGAATGAACATACATGATAGAGCGAACCTTCGACCGGATAACTGCTTCTAGAAGCTTCCAGATTTGACCGCTGGGCTTCTAAATGTTACTTTTTGCCCTTGTTTTACCTTTTACAGGGGTCTGTACCTTTAATAAATAAAAATTGCATTTAGCTCTGCATGATTTAGAGCAAAAAAGTGCGGCACCGCAGGCAATGTTAAGAGAAAGTGCCGTACAAGTGTTTTTCAGACTTTTATGAGATTTTCTCTTAATTTCAAGGCTTGACTTTAGGAACTTTGATTTTGTAGACTTCTAAGGGAGTACTAAAATGTCATGGTGACAAATTTTAGTGTAAAAAGGGCCATTGACATTAATGGTGGTTCTCTTGCATTTGTTAACAACTCACATCATTGGCTGCTAATCAAACGACGTCTTTCCATGTTCGATGACAAATCATATATTTGCATGGCTAGACTTGTACCTGAATGATCGAGTGAACGAGATAAGAAGACACCGAATCTAGTTTCATCCATCCGGGCTGCGATTTCATGATTTTTGTACACATCATCTGTATGGTTACCTTACATACAGATTGTCATTCAAACATGGGCCTATATCTGTAGGCATGTCTACATCTGGGCAACATTCCAATGGAGACGAATTTCTGAATTATGTACATGTTATTAGATTTTTTTTATGTGCTGAACATGGGAATGCCTACCCTCAGCAATTATGATCAAAAGAGGATATATCATGATGTAATGTATTGTAATATTGATGCAGGTGACCACTCCGCTTCGTTTCCAGACTCATCACAGTGTAAATCATCTCAATCAAATGTTCTTATTATTTGGATCTCATGCTTTAGGGGGAAATTGTTATAGGTCAATTTGGGCACCATTCCCAATGACCTGGTTAACTAGGCATCATCTCCAAGACTAATGATCAAGGGTCTATGATTCCCCATAATTTCAGTTGCTACATGCCCTAAGACAAGAAATAAGACAAATCAAGCAAGGCTTTCATCAAGCAAAGGTTTCCATGGTTTGAAGCTTATTATATAACATATCAGAACTCACCAACGCAGGCTCTAAGGGGCCTAAGTGCATTGCATATGCAGGTAACCCCATGCAAGGCTGCTATGCAAATCACTTCCTGACATTCACAGGTGCGTTGGTCACATTGGGAGCGAAATTGTCATTGTTCCGGAATCTCCACTTGGCTAGTGCCTTCTAGAAGAGTTCACATGTGTCAAGATTCAGATCCAAGTGTTCATTTGAAATCTACATGAATGGAAACATGTATTGCCTATTTTTGGAAATCTATTGATTGCAAAAAAACCTACAGTTCATCTATAAATTGAGCACATATCTAAGTGCTTGAGAAGGAAGAACTTGAGTAGAGAAATGCTGGAGGATTTTCAATTGAGAGCTATATTTGTGAAGCTGCTACTGGAGAGATTTATACTGTGATGAGGCTTGGGAATGATGCTGGAAGGTCACTAGGCTGTAACCTCTCCATATATCATCAATAAAAAGTACTTCTTATTTTTCCCTACATGCATCAGTATTGGCTTTGATTTTCTATATTGTAAGATCTTGGTTGATGAATGTAGTTTATGCTTTACTGATTTAGCTAACTAGCTTGAATAGATATCTATATTATTGCATCTTCTGTTAATTCAGTGTTATTTCTTGCAGGAAGTATTCAGCTCTCAAACTGCTTGAATTTGAAGCTGCAACAGAAGCGACATAAGGAGCCATTTGGAAGCGACTGAACAAGTAAGCCTCCAATCCTATCTGTATATCTGTTATGAGTTAGGAGAAATAGTAGTATAGTATTTCACTTGTTGTTCTAGGATAGCACCTATCTAGGGAAGCATAATTTATCCGTAGATTACAATTCTGGCCCAACATCATAAATTTAGTCTCTCAAGGCCGAAAAGGTGTAAAACAATATAAAGGAGAACTCTTCTAATCATGATTGACTAGAGTATACCTTTTTCGTAGTTAGTCTATCTAGTCTGAAAATGGGGTAAACTTATACTGAATATATTCCCTTTCTAATCTTTTAACGAGTGTGAAAGGAAACAATTTCACTCATAAAACTTTTCATGTTTAGGGACCCTGAAAAGAGCTTAAAGGAAACTCCAAAAAGTTATTTTTTTGTAAAGTTTTTATGATCCCAAAAAACTGATAAAAGTATATTTAGTAACTTATTCTCATGTATTTATGAGCACAAGAAGGAACAAAGTCTAAGCTCGAGATAGGTTTCATTTTCACACAAGATTGAAATAATGAAAATCCATGCTTGAGATAGGTTACCGTAACCCCAACATGACAACAAAGGAACATGCCCGCCAAAATTTATGGAGGGGGGTATGTTTCATTTCTTAAAGAGCTTGACACAATAAAGGAAATATGATCATGCGAGCTATTTAATTTTTTAACGAGCTTGAAACATGAAAAGAACTATGCTCATGACACCTTGTTTCATTTTTAAACGAGATTGACACAAGAAAATGAGTTATGCTCATGGAACCTTGTTTTAGTTTTTAATGAGATTGAAATAAGAAAATGAACTCGTCTCATGGAACCTTGTTTCATTTTTTAATGAGTTTGACTCAAGAAAAATAACTGTGCTCATGGAATATTGTTTCAATTTTTAGCGAGATTGACACAAGAAAAGGAACTATGCTCATGGAACCTTGTTCCTGGCTTCCAAGAGGAAAAATCTCTAGAAGGAATACATGCCAAGGGACACATCTTGATCATGGCTGCAAAGAGGTATTCATAGGACATAAGAATAATTATTTGGAAGGAACCCATGTCAAGGGACATAATAGGGGTAGGAAGATCAGGCTCCAGTTTCCCCATTGAAGGGTTCACCATGTCAACTATTGAATCTAAGTCAGAAGATTCAGTCAAGCATAAAATGAGAGGCTATTTTTCATCTGTAAGTGAAGGCATGGTACAATTTTCCACATAATTAACCTATGGTGGGGGGGATACCACTTGCGTATAGGTAACATTCAGGGGGTTTTATGGTTGGAAGTCAGCTTAGGGCCGACAAATTAAAGTTGATCAATAATCAAAATGTTTCCATTATAAGGGAAAAACATCATTAAAAATATTATGGACATGATAAATTTCATGGAATAGACATAGTCTCACCCAGGGATTAGATTTAAATCTAAGGGAATTTGGACTACCATAAAAATAATGCATTTTTTTTTCCTTCCAAGGTAATGGGAAACTGAGGAAGGAACCCTAAAGGTTCACTGAATATTATATTAAAAGCCAATAGATTCTCAGTAACAGACGCAAGCTAAAAAATAATTCACCTCCTTTGGCTCATAATTTTGGGATCCCAGTTTTCCTCCTTTGGAACCTATTGAGCTTCCTCTGCTTGCTTGGATATTTAACATTTTCCCACTCATCCTTGGAAATTATACCCACAACGAAAATTGTGGAGTTGATGTAGCAATTTCCACTCCACTGCAACATGAAGTTGTTCTCTTGTAGGAAATATTTCCCTTCACTAATACCACTTGATATAAACTGAATCACGAGGTACCTAAAATTAATCCCTTGGATGGTTCAACTTCGAAAGCTTATGGGTTATGAGCCCATGAAATTGTATTTTTTCAGCAATGGAGCTCCTCAATCATGTGCTCCTCAATATTCACCTTAGTAATGCCTAGGAGCTTTCATATATATGTATTCAAACTCAAAATTTGGAACCCTTGGTTGTGATACGGTAAAAAGGGTATCGAAATATGCTATCATATTTTGGATCTGAGAAATTCACCACTCGTTATGCACATTCTTTCATTTTACCTGAATTGTCTGGAAAAAGTCCTAAGAACAATTCATCACTTTGTGCATGTCAGACCACTTTTGTAACTTTAAAATGGGTATCAAAATATTTTCTCATATTTTGGATCCAAGAAATTCATTTCTTGTTATGTGCATTCTTTTATTCTACCTGAATCATTTGAAAAGAGTCCCAAGAATGATTCATCACTTCATGCATGTCACACCACTTGTGGAAATCCAAAATGGGTATCTAAATATGTTCTTAGATTTTGGATTGGAGAAATTCACCGCTCATTATGCATGTTCTTTCATTTTACTTTAATCATCTAAAAAGTGTCCAAATAACGATTCGTCATTTCGTGCATCTCGAACCACCTGTGCAACACCAAATGGGTATCCAAATATTCTATAAGATTTTGGATCTGAGAAATTCACCTCTCGTTATGCACGCTCTTTCGTTTGACCTAAATCATTCGAAAAGAGTCCTAAGAATGATTCGTTACTTCATTCACATTGAACCACTTATGAAACTCCAAATTGGGTATCCAAATATGCTCTTAGATTTTGGATACAATAAATTCACCACTTGTTATGCACGTTATTTCGTTTTACCTGAGCCTTCTGAAAAGAGTCCCAAGAACGATTCATCACTTTGTGCAAGTCAGATTTCAAATATGCTCTCAGATTTCGTATCTGAGAAATTCAATATTCGTTATGCACGTTCTTTCATTTTACCTGAATCATTGGAAAATATTCCCAAGAATGATTCGTCAATTCGTGCAAGTCGGATCACTTGTGCAAATCTAATATGGGTATCCAAATATTCTCTCAAATTTAAGATCCAAGAAAATCACCACTCATTATGTGCGTTCTTTTGTTTTACCTGAATCGCCTAAAAAGTGTCCCAAGAATGATTCATCACTTCATGCATGTCATACCACTTGTGAAACTCCAATGTGGGTATTTGAATATGCTCTCAGATTTCTAAGTCGAGAAATTCATTGCTCATTATGCACATTCTTTCATTTTACCAAAATCTTCCTAAAAGAGTCCCAATAATGGTTCGTCACTTCATGCATGTTGAATCACTTGTGAAACTCCAAAATGGGTATTCAAATATGCTTTCAGATTTCAGATCTGAGAAATTCACCGCTTGTAATGAACATTCTTTCATTTTACTTGAATCATTCAAATAAAGTCCCAAGAATAATTCATCACTTGATGCATGTCAAACTACTTGTGCAACTCTAAAATGGGTATCCACATATTCTCTTGGATTTTGGATACGAGAAATTCACTGCTCGTTATGTGCTTTATCGTTTGAAAATATTCTGTAGAACGATTCATCAGTTCATGAGCATTGGACTACTTGTGCAACTCCAAAATGGGTATCCAAAAAATGGTCGATTTTGGATCTGAGAAATTCACCACTTGTTGTGCACATCTTTTAATTTTACGTGAATAATTTGAAATGTGTCCCAATAATGATTCGTCACTTTGTGCATGTCAAACCACTTTTGCAACCCTAAATTGGGTGTCAAAATATGCACTCATATTTCGGATATGAGAAATTCAACACTAGTTATGCACATTTTTTCATTTTAATTGAATCGTTTGAAAAGACTCCCAACAACGATTTGTTACTTCGTGTATGTTAGATCACTTGTTCAAATCCAAAATGGGTATCCAAATATGCTCTCGTATTTTGGATCTGAGAAATTCACCACTTGTTATGCGATTTATTTCGTTTTACCTTAATGGTATGAAAAGTGTCCAAAGAATGATTTGCCACATCATGCATGTCAAACCACTTGTGCAACTCCAAAATGGGTATATAAATATGCTTCAAAATTATAGATTCAAGAAATTCAACACTCACATGTGTGTTTTTTTCATTTTCCTGAATAGTCCCTCAGTGGCTAGTGTATATAGGAGAAATTTTTTCCCCTAGATGGTCCTTAGCCGGAAACCATCAGAACCTTGCAACCATCAGATAGCTTGATGTGCCATTATCTCTGCCACCTGAGCCAACCATGTGGTCCCTCGCCCCACTTTTTATGATTTTATGTTTGAGGGTTGGTCTCCCAACACCGAAGGTATGAATTTTCATTGGTATAGTTGAGTAATTTTTGTTACTTGTCATGGGAAATTTGGGGCATGGATTGGTGGGGGAATTCAACGGAAAGAGTGGTTAGGTATATAATCTTGTCTCCACTGCCCGATTTCATGGTTAACCTTGTATCCTAATCCAATGAAATATTCTTTAATGGCCATTAGCTTTAGGGTTGACACTACATGTAAAATATCTATTTTGGTTGCATTGTCCCTCTTCCCAACACCACATATATCACCCTCCTTCCACTCATTTTATTCCCATTCATCTCCTTCCCCATCTGGGTCCACATGTCTCCACTGGGTCCTCATAGGGTTAGCCTTCCCCTCCCCTTGTACACACCTTGGATCGAGCTTAGAACGATGGCCCAAAGGTTGATGCAGCTAAAAATAAAAGAAAAAGAATAATTTGGTCACCCTCAAGAGGAACTTTACAACAAAATTCAAAAAATTTCCAGGACATACAAATTTAGCACATGGGAAAAATACAAACATGAGCTCTACCCCTTATCCATGGCCATCACCCTAGTTCCTATGGGTCCTATATGAGCCCTCTCCATCATCAAGGAACCCATGATTGTACCAACCCCTGCTGGGTGATGAACCACCCCATTTTAAGGGGGTATCCACTGCTATATACTATACATCGTGCTCTCATCCCCTGGATCCCCTAGCAATTATAAAGAAAAACCAGTTAAAGGAAAAAGGAATATGACGAAGGGCGGAAAAAAAAATGGAGGGGTAACTCATGTACCACCATTTTCTCCCTCCTACTGAAACACCTCTCAATTTGAAAGTTTTTTTTCTTTTTTTCTTTTTATACTCTACGAAATCTTATTAAAGGACTAATCCATTCTCAACCACTCCTTTATAAATATTCGTCGTAATTATTCATTGTATGTTAACGAAGTTTTATCATTAGTATTAACATTTTTATTTCAGTTTCTAGGGCTTATTCACAATATGCTACAAGATTGTAATTGTAATTTTATCAATTACCTTTCTCCTACTACACGAGAATACCTTGTAGTCTTATCCCTACTCTAACTACAAACATAATAACAATATGCATATAAATTTTAACCATTTATATAGTATCTATAAGGTTTTTAATACCTATATACTACGCACATATGCTTTCTTTATTTACTACCATTACCATGACTTTTAACCATATAAAATGGTGACATAGTAACATATTATATATCACTACCCATTTATCTTTAATTGTTTAAATATCACACTTTTCCTATGGTATTTTCCTACGTGCATCCTACGGTATATATATATATAACATTCTATCAAATGACTCTCTTCTCCCGAGCATATATAACTTAATCTTACTCCCTTCCCATTCTTATTACTCTTGATATTTTATGCCCTATACTTTAGAATTGGAATATGAATTTCGCATGCAAGAACCTTTTCAATAACAATTTCTTATTAGTTACTCTCTCTTCTCAAAATTCATTGACACGTATATATATTTGTGTTAATTTCCTCTGCCAGTATGAATTTTCTTAAGGTGTTATGACATGGAATTAAATCAAGGTACGGTATCATTAATACTTAGCTTTTCGATTAGTTAAACCATGTACCTTCAAAACCGATTTTGCAGAGAATTTAGTTCTCTAGATCAGATTTTTCAATTTCTTTGAATGTGTACTAGAGATGTATGGAGATCCATCATGAATCATGACCGTTTACTCAAGTTCAAGGTACAACTCGAGCCACGATCACAATTCATTGAGAGTCGTAACCCTATCTCACTTACCTCTTCTCGTGATCTCTTCCGTTCAATTTTTGTTCCACTGGTATGATCCGAGGGAGGATCCTTAATCTACCAACACGTGTAGGGTGGAGATTTGGTTGAGCTAGGTTTTTCAGATTCAATAAATTATTTCGATTTTTGACTTTAGTCAATTCCATTACTCATTTGCTTGGAGTCGGTTTTCTTTTTCTTTCAACGGCAACCCTTGGCACTTTCCATTTCGGCCTTGGTTAAAATAAATCAGCAATTACAATATCTTTTTTATGCGATTTGGAAATGACATCTAGTGTGGTATTACTATGTTAATGGTTGGCTAATATACAAGTGAGTTTTAATTTTTCCTTTCGGTCATTGTTTGCATCACCTATTTTTCAGGTTTTCGTTGTTTAACTTCCAATTTCACTACTGTTAGAGTTTTAATTAGCTGGTTATGGATTCGATTTTTATAGAATGTATAGGAATGATGACGAGATAGAAGCATCTCTCCTCCCTCATTCGAATTCGTGAGGAACTAGCTATTCTAAGTCAATTTTTTCACTTGGGGCTTTCAAAATTTTCCTTATCATTTTTAAATTTTTATTTCTACGGTTGGCCAACATTGTATCGTTGTTTTACCCAATTGTTATTAAACTTGTAAGTATTCGAATTCAGGGGGAAATAGCGTTCCAATCCGGAAGCTCTACCACTTGGACGTTACAACTATATGGGTAATATATATATAGTTATGGTCTCTATGTTTCTTGAATTCGTGCGATTTCAAATTGAGAAAAACTCAGAACTTTTATTGTTATTATTTTTCTTTCAGGAGAATTATAGTTCTCCCTGTATGTACTACTGCCATCATTAAGTACCTCGCAGAGGTCTTCTGGAATTTTACGAACTTTTACCTCCATTTCCATATAAATTGATCAACTCTCACTCTGCAAGGTTATGCCCTGCTACATTAACCATGACCCATGGTAGTCTATACCTCCTTTACAGTTTGGCGATAGATCAACTTTCTAATTTTCTGTTTTAAGGGTCTGTAAATGTCCCCTTACCTCTTAATTTATTTAGGGATTGCAATAATTTAAAATATTGTTATGTGCTTCATAGTATATTTCCTCTTATAGGAATCGATTTCCTTTAATACATGTATTTGCTCTTTATTTCATATAGATTTCTTTTGGGTCCTTTCATCTGACACATTCTTACCTTCTAGATGTAATATGGAGACAAAATTCCATAAGGTAACTTCCTTCCTCCTTTTCATTTGTATTCTCGACCCTTTTCTTTGTAACATTATTTAATGTAATTAATCCTTTTCAACTCTGACTTCTTGTCTTTATTTACCCAAGTATGGCTTGGATTAAATTTTGATGTAACTCTTATTTCATCTCACATAACTCTACAATTGACAGTGATACCAAAATCATTTTCTGGCATAGGTTGGTTGGACGTCTATTGACGTCCATCTATGCCAAAATGGCATACCTTTTATTTTCATATTATTCGTCTTTATAGTTATGTGTATGAACAACTAGATCCCTATTTGTAGATATATTTACAATTCACTCTGGTTTATGTATATATGTAAATCACTTGATTTATGTAGCTGTACATAGAGATTGTATTTAATAACTAGGTTAATATTCTACTTTCTTACTCATAGTTAAATTGTAGAAATATTTAACGATTCTACATACATATAATTACTGTTGGTTCCATCGAAGACCATGCCTACGCTCTCAATTTTTTTTTTTTTTTTTTTTTTATGATATATATATATATATATATCCTTTGAATTTTCTTGGGTCTATTTACAAAGCGAAGTTTCAATGGTATTGCTCCATAAGATAATGTAAAGTATTTTTCCGTATTACCCAATATGTAAGTAGAAGTATACATTCCATAATATTTTACATTCTTGAAACAAAATATTGCTGTAAAACTTAATAATAATAATCCTTTCACTTCTAGTATTATGTTTAGCTATAATATCAGAATGGTTTTATCTTTCCATAAATATGTTCATCTTCTGCTTTTCACATAATGATACAAGTCAGAGTATACATGTCTACCCTAACTTCAGCTCTGATTTATCATTTTATTAGTACATAAATAGTTAATATTATAGTACAACAGATTTGTAATAGTACAAAAATAATTAATACGATAGTACAACAGATATGTATTAGTACAAAAATAATTGATATTATAGTACAACAGATCTTTAGCTATAACTATATGCTAGTTCCCTTTCTGCATATTTATTTCTATTTTAAAATGTGTTTTCCAATGAACTATTCAGATAACTAATAGAATACTAACCCAACTAAAATATAGAAATATCAATTTCATCATAGGCACCTAACCTTAGATTTAGACCCATCCTTGGGTTCTATACATTCTGAGAGTTGGGCCTCTTCCAGATATGTCTGTACAACCATACAGATTTTACTATATCTTGTATAGCGATCTCTGTTAAATGTATAAACCAGTCAAATAATAACTAGGTTCATAATTTCCAACTTCTAACCATAGAGTTAAACTCAGAATTGACATATTAACATAGTTAATTTACTAGTTCAATAATTCATCACCACACTAAAATTTAAATCAAAATCTATTCCAATTGAAATGTGCATACTAATTAGATTCGACTAGTTGCCTCCCAACCTTAGAGATTTTTCTCCATAGCTCACCCCCGAGAAGAGATCGTTTTTTCCAATGATAGATAACCTTTTATCTATCCTGAGACAACTTATCTAAGCTTTGATCTCCCCAGTCTGTTTCCATTAAATGCGTCCAGTTAATTCAGGATGCTGTATTCCTGTTTGCTTAGGCTTTCCCTATGTTTCTTCCACAAAGGTACTTTTAAAGCTGGCTTTTCCGCTTTTCCAGCTTTATTCCACCTCTTCCCAATAATTTCCTCTTTATTGGGGTAGTTAGATATTTATCTCCAAATATAATTTTAGTATCTTACTTTATTCCTTCCAAGGATTTTTGGAAGTTTGGGAAAGTCTTACAACCTTATCCATCCTCATGGATTTGGTTTTCAGATCTCAAATCTCAAACTAGTCATTGCACATAATTTTTCCATTTTATTTTATTAATTTAAAATAATAAGATAAATCCACATAAATGTTTTCCATTGGGGTCCACTGTACCATTTTGGACTTGTTCAAATGTTAAATAAATCATAGCAACTAGGGATATTACATATTCCACCTTTAAAAATATACCGTCCTCGGTGTTAACAAAACAATAAAAAAATCACTGTTTAAAAAGTGATGGATATTTTTCCATCATATCAGTCTCTCGCTCCTAAGTAGCCTCTTCGGGTGCAAAGTGCCTCCACTGCACTTTCACCCTAGCCACTGTCTTGTTTCGGAGCTCAATTTCTTCTCGTGCTAAGATTTGGAGCGGCTCTGGAAGGAATTATCCTTCTGGTTCCACCTAAATCACATTCCAATCAATAACGTGAGTAGAATCATTCACATATTTTTTAACAACGAAACATGAAATACATCGTGAACCTTAATGTGAATGGGTAAAGCCATCTTATATGCAACTGTTCCAACTCTTTCCAGTACTTCAAAAGGTCCACAGTATTGTGGAGCTAGTTTTGCACAGCTTCCAATGTGCAAAGTACTCTTCTTAGGCTTAATCCTTAGATACACATGATCACCCACACTAAATTCTCTATGAATTCGATTTTTATCTACATAATTTTTCTGCCTGTCTTGTGCTGTTTTGATGTTTTACTGAATCTTTTTCACCACTTTTTCCATTTCTTGTAAGGCTTCTGATCCAAGTATTAGTTTATCTTCAGGTTGACTCCAACTTAGAGGGGTATGGCACTTTCTGCCATAAAGTGCTTCAAAGGGGCTCATCTTTATGGAAGCTTGGTAACTATTGTTGTAGGAAAATTCTGCTAAGTGTAGATAGTATCCCCATTTTGTTGGCCTATCCATAACATACATCTTTAACATATCCTCTAGAATCTGGTTTGTTCTTTCGGTTTGACCATCAGTTTGAGGATGGTAGGCAGTACTAAAATTTAATTTGGTACCCATGCCTCCAAATAAACTCTTCCAGAAAGCTGCAATGAATTTTGTGTCTCTATCTGAGATGATCATTTTAGGAACACCATGCAATTTTGCAATTTCCTTCATAAATACATTTGCTACTTGGGTACCAACATGTATAAAGTGAGAAACTTAAGTCAAAGTATCAACTACAAGCATAATAAGTCATGTTGGTATTTGGTTCTTGGTAAAACAATAATAAAATCCATGGAAACAGTCTCCCACTTCCATTTTGGGATGGGTAAATGATTCAACAACCTAGCTGGATGCTGATGTTCAACTTTATTTGTTGAAATTATATACATCTAGCGAAGTAGTTTGCCACATCCTTTTTCATACCAGGCCAAAAAATGTTCTTTCTTAAAGATGTAAGTAATTTATGATATTAAAGATGTCCAACATAGGGTCTTTTATGGTACTTATCCATAATTTATTTCTTTAGGGAGTCTACATCAGGAATGTACAATCTGTCTCTAAAAAAAATTAGCATTCTTTGGTTCTGTATATATCCTTTCATTTCCTTTTTCAGCATTTGTGATTGAAGTTTTTCATAGTTTTGGTCTTGATTCACCACTTCTTGTATTAGTCCCTCTATGTCAAAATTTACACTACTCCCAATATTACTCACACTTTGCCAAGAATTTATGCTTAATGCATATGCAATATTGTTTTCCTTACCCTTAATATGTTTGATCTCCATGTAAAACTCACTAAGGGAGGACAACCACCTAGCTTGCCTAGCATTCAAATCCGTTTAGGTGAAGAAATACTTTAGGTTGATGTGATCTGTCATCAACACAAACTTTTTCCCTAAAAGGTATTCTCCACATCTTGAGAGTGTGTATTACAAAAACTAACTCAAGATCATAAACACTATAATTCTGTTCATGTTTCTTAAGTTTTATGGATTTATAGGCTATAACATAATTTTCTTGTAGTATCACTCCTCCTAATCCTTCTCCACAAGCATCCGTGCACACTACAAATTCCTGATTTGGATTATCAATCTTTAAAATAGGTGCTATTGTAAGTTCTAATTTTAGTGGCTCAAAGCTGTTTTGACATTTTTCAATCCATTCAAACTTAACTCCTTTCCTTTGTAGGGATGTAATGGGGTTTAAGGTTGAAAATCTCTCCACAAACCTCCTATAGTATCCTGCAATTCCCATAAAAGATCTTACAATAGACACATCAGTAGGTACAGGCCACTCTCTGATTGCTTTTGTTTTTTCTAGGTCTACTGATATGCTTTGTTCTGAAATTATATGACCCAGGTATTGAATTTTATCTTTGAAAAATTCACATTTGTGAAACTTAGCATACAATTTGTTTTCTCTGAGAGTTTGCAAAATAGTTCTAAGATGTTCTTTATGCTCAACTTCATTCTTAGAATAAATCAGAATGTCATCAATAAACACATACAAATTTGTCCAAGTATTGATTTAATACACTATTCATTAAGCACATAAAAGTAGCAGGTGCATTGGTCAATCCAAACAGTAGGACCACAAACTCATAGTGTCCATATCTGGTTCTAAATGTTTTTTTACTTATATCTTCATCCTTAATCCTTAACTAATGGTAACCTGTCCTTAAATCAATTTTTGAAAAAATTGTTGCCCCTCTAACTTAGTCAAAGAGGTCATTTATCCTAGGTAAAGGATATCTGTTTTTGATTGTCAACTTGTTTAATTGACGGTAATAAATACACATTCTAAAAGTACCATCCTTCTTTTTCACAAACAGCACTGGTGCTCCCCATGGGGACACACTCGATCTAATGTAACCTCTATCCAACAACTCTTGTAATTGCATTTTCAACTCCATTAATTCTGGAGTACTTATTCTGTATGGGGCGCTAGAAACTGGAGTTGCTCCTAGTACTAAGCCAATGGAAAAATCAATCTCTCTCCTAGGGGGCAGATAAGGAATTTCATCTGAAAACACTTCTTTGAATTCTCTTATCATAGGTAATGTTCCCAAAGGATTTTCCTCTGCCTGCTGTCCCAGTTCCTCTACATGAATATAATACACTTGATAACCCTTTCTAGAAATTCTCTTCAATTGAAGTGCTAAAATTTGTCTCACAGATATGGGCTTAGGTTTTCCTTTTACTATAACCAGTTTTCCCTCCTTGTCTATACAATGTATGGTTTTGTATAAACAATTCAACATGGACTTCTGTTTCTCTAACCAGGCCATCCCTACCAGTACATCATAATACCCTAAAGGAAAAATATTTAGATTTAATTATGTTTGGTATCCTTTCAGATTTATGGCTGTTTGGGGTAACTTATGGGTCACCTTCCGTTTTGTATCAGTGGCTAACTGAAATAACCAAGAATGCTGAAATTTTTCTAACTTTAAGTTACATTTTTCTACCATTTGAGGACTGATATAACTTAAAGATGCACCTGGATATATTAAAATAGAAACAGGTTGGTCAAAAATCATACCTTCTACTTCAACCATAGTGGACTGGTGTTCTGCTTGACGATTTTCCAAAGCAGCACTGATTTTGGGGATATTTCTTGCCACGTCATTCACAGTCGTTGCTTCTCTCAGTACTTGTAAGGTCTGGATGTTTCTGTTTGCACAATTCCTCAATAAATGAGGTTCTCCACAACCCCAACATTTTAAAGGTTCTCTCATTTTAACTGTCCCCTCTCCTTTATTGTTTCCATTCATCTATTTGGACCTTGTTTGTGATTGAGCAGTTTGATTTTCTCCCATTTTGCTGAACTTCTTTCTTTGATGATTTCTCCCAAAGTTCTTAAGATATGCTGGTTTTGCTTTCTTTCCGCTAGAATCACCCTTCTCTCCGTTTGGCCATTTCTTTGCTTGTTCACTCTTACCATTGAATTGCTAGTAACACAACCTTGCCTTGCGCACCACCTCATCCATGGTCTTGGGATTATCAAAATATATCTTTTCTTTGTATATAGTAGGTAGATAGTTTAGAAAAAGTTGTACCTTTTCCTTCTCTTCTCTTATATAGGATACATAGCATAACAAATTAGTGAATTTGGTTACAACTCATCTAGTGAGCTATCCCAATCTGAGTTCGTGAAATTATTTTGACTTATCGTCATAATAACGTTCATTCAGGTATCGATTTTTGAACTTGACTTGGAAATCCTCCAAAGTAACAGTTTTCTCATCAATGGCATGAACCATTTTTGTTTCTTCCCACCACAAGGTAGCCTTACCTTGAAACTGGTAGATAGCCAGCCTGATTCTCAAGTTACTTTCATATTCGTAAACCTGAAAGTACTTTATCATATTCAGAAGCCACACTTCAACATCTTCCTCCTTCTCTTCATCATAGGAGGGAGGTTTAATTTTCTGGAATTCACTTTGCAATTCCTTGTTCCTTCTAGACTGCTGTCTAGAGGCATCATCTTCCTCAGAATCTTCTGAGAAATTGACTCTTCCCTTTCTCTTCCTTCCATAATATTCACCTTCTTGAATATTCTGGGAAGTCAATTCTCTTATAAATTTATCCTGCTCCTCACTGACTAAAAATAGCCGTTCATTATGGATTTTGAGCTGCACCATTTCTCTTTGCATTCTATGCAATATAGCCATCAATGGAGCATTTGGATTTGGCGTGTTTTCTCCATCACCCAGATCTACATACAGCTCGTCCCCTTCAGTCTTGGTTCGTAGCTATATACCTCAGCACTGTTCACTGTACATGAAATTAAACATTAAAAAAATTTAAATTCAATAAAATTTTACAGCAACATAAAATTTCTGTGTGAGCACAAAATTTGCCCAGTGTTTTTAACTTTGGCTCTGATACCATTTGAAACACCTCTCAATTTGAAAGTTTTTTTTCTTTTTTCTTTCTATACTCTACGACATCTTATTAAAGAACTAATCCATTCTTAACCACTCCTCCTTTATAAATATTCATCGTAATTATTCGTTGTATGTTAACGAAGTTTTATCATTAGTATTAACATTTTTATTTCAGTTTCTAGGGCTTATTCACAATATACTACAGGATTGTAATTGTAGTTTTATCAATTACCTTTCTCCTAATACACGAGAATACCTTGTAGTCTTATCCCTACCACAACTACTAACATAATAACAATATGCATATAAATTTTAACCATTTATATAGTATCTATAAGGTTTTTAATACCTATATACTAGCCACATATGTTTTCTTTCTTTACTACCATTACCATGACTTTTAACCATATAAAATGGTGACATAGTAACGTATTATATATCACTACCCATTTATATCTTTGATTGTTTAAATGTCACACTTTTCCTGTGGTATTTTCCTACGTGCATCCTATGGTATATATATATACAACATTCTAATGACTCTCTTACCTCGAGCATATATAACTTAATCTTACTTCCTTCCCATTCTTATTACTCTTGATATTTTATGCCCTATACTTTAGAATTGGAATATGACTTTCGCATGCAAGAACCTTTTCACTAACAATTTCTTATTAGTTACTCTCTCTTCTCAAAAGTCATTGAAACGCATATATATTTGTGTTAAATTTCCTCTGCCAGTACGCATTTTCTTAAGGTTTTCTGACATGGAAATAAATCAAGGTACGCTATCATTATTACTTAGTTTTTCGATTAGTTAACCCATGTACCTTCGAAACCGATTTTGCAAAGAATTTATTTCTCCAGATCAGATTTTTCAATTTCTTTGAATGTGTACAAGAGATGTATGGAGATCCATCATGAATCCTGACCATTTACTCAAGTTCAAGGTACATCTCAAGCCACGATCACAATTCATTGAGAGTCGTAACCCTATCTCACGTACCTCTTCTCGTGATCTCTTCCGTTCAAATTTTCTTCCACTAGTATGATCCGAGGGAGGATCCTTAATCTACCAACATGTGTAGGGTGGAGATTCAATTGATCTAGGGTTTTCAGATTCAATAAATGATTTCAATTTTTGACTTTAGTCAATTCCATTACTCATTTTATTAGAGTCGGTTTTCTTTTTTTTTTCGACGACAACCCTTGGCACTTGCCATTTCGGCCTTGGTTAAAAGAAATCAGAAATTACAGAATCTCTGTTATGCCGTTCGGCAATGACATCCAGTGTCACATTACTACGTTAATGGTTGGTTAATCTACAGGTGATTTTTAATTTTTCCTTTAGGTCATTGTTTGCATCACCTATTTTTTCAGGTTTTCGTTGTTTAACTTCTGATCTCACTACTTTTAGAGTTTTATTTAGTTGGTTATGGACATGGTTTTTATAGAATGTATAGGAACGATGATGAGATAGAAGCATCTCTCTGCCCTCGTTTCGAATTCATGAGGAACTGGCTATTCTAAGTCAATTTTTTCACTTTGGGCTTCCGAAATGTTCCTTATCATTTTTAAATTTTTATTTCTACGGTTGGCCAGCATTGTATCACTATTTTACCCAATTGTTATTAAACTTGTAGGTATCCGAATTCAGGTGGAAACAACGTTCCAATCTGGTAGCTCTATCACTTGGACGTTACAACAATATGGGTAATATATATATAGTTTTGGTCTCCATGTTTCTTGAATTCATGCGATTTCAAATTGAGAAAATCTCAAAATTTTTTATTATTGTTAATTTTCTTTCAGGACCATTATAGTTCTCCTTGTATGTACTACTTCCATCATTACGTTTTCTGGCATTTTGCGAGCTTTTACCTCCATTTTCCATATAAATTGATCAACTCTCACTCTGCAAGGTTATGCCCTGCTACGATAACCATGACCCATGTGTTGTCCAGGTAAATCCCCTCTGTGGACAAAGGAAATCCCTCTAGCCCTAGGGTGGGTCTAGCAACTACGGGAACATACTAACATCTACCTTCCTAGATTGTAAATGAAATTCAGAGCAAGGAAGATGACCTACCTCGTTCTGATGCTATGTTTTCTTCTTCCGTCAAAGCTACTCGATCCGTCACTCTTCTCCAGCTCGATACACGCTACTATCAATGTTCGATTACCTGTACAGGAAATCAAGACACCACAACAAGCGTAACACGACAAAAAACATAAAAGAAATTACAACCTATCTAACTGATCAAGGAATGTTAGAAATCTCATTATAGATGTAAACAAGAGTGGAAGATAAACATCAGATGCATTTTATTTTGATAAAGACAAGGGGAGTTTACAACCAAGCCTTGATGTTGAGGCTCTCCTTTGGCAGGTTTTTATCCAAGCACGTTTGCCACACCCTCATGAACAAAGGTCCAAGATCTCACTATGTTCCCAATCGAACAAACAATCACACTCTGCACTATTCTCCCAAAGCTATGATTACTTCCTCTCTATGCTAACTTTTTCAGCTATCTGTTCAACTGGAACATGTTCAACTAGCACATCAATGGAAGATGGCTATATTTATAGAGGAGAGGAGGAGGTTGGGATCCATACAATAGTGGAAGGGAGGCCTTATCCCTTGGGAGGTTTCCCCATAAGGTGGAAATAAGAGGCCAAAGGAGGAAGGTCGTGGTTATTCAGTTGAACCACTCCCTATGACTCATCCATGAAGTTGTTGTGATCGAAACTTTGCCTCTATTTTTAAAAAACTTTCCATAAAAATATTGTCATGGGCAGCTCACTAAGACAGAGAGCCAAATGGTATGGGCTCAGTGTTAATTTTCCTCATTGGCGCAGGGCATAACGGGCTATCAGCACCAAGGCAAAAACAGGTGTTTTTAGTGGTCTACTCAGGAAATGGTCAACAGAGGGAATGTTGTCCTCATGGAAAGGGATGCAATGATGGTATTTCCAAGGCATGAAACTTATAATTAGTCACAGAAATTACCCTCCAAATTGCGATATGGGGATTGCAGGGATAGTGAAAAATTACTGTGTAACAGATGCCCCTTAAAGTATGAAGTCCGAACATGAGTGAGGGGTGAAATGCTTTACAAGTACGTGAAAGGAACCAGACGCTGCTGTTGGGAGACCTGAAAATCAAGCATATATACATATACATAACTAAAATCTCTGATGAAAATACATGAATCCATGGTATAGGCGCAACTATCCATCAAGAAAAGGATCATGTGAATGGATCCTCGGCATGGACATAGCCATTCGAATGAAGGGATCATATGAAATAGATCCACGGCATGGGCATAGCCATCCGTCTAAGGAATCATGTATATAATCATGAATGACTCATCACTCATCGCAACCTGGAATTTTGTGATTGAAGCCCAGGGTCTTGCGCTCCGACACCACCCGATCAAAGTACAAATTCCAACATGTGAATAGATGTGTTGAAGTCGAAAATTCTAGAAAATCACTTGATTACCGGTCAATAATGTGAACCGTTAACAAGTGCGAGAGAAACCACCCATAATGTCAATGGCTCTCAAGGTACTACTAGTACAATCCACGGAATGTGAATAGTGAGCTGAAGTCGAACACCTGTGAAATCACCCGATCAAAGGCCAATGATGTGAACCTATCGTCAAATGCGAAGAACTTGCCATTAGGGCATGAAAGATCTAAGGTACCAGAAAGGAGTCTCTAGATCAATTTCCTGGATAATGAGCTGAAGTCGATAGGAAGTGATTCGTAGAAGGAGGGTCATAATGAATCCCACATCATCGACACGAAACAGAGAAGGTAATATGAGTGTGAATCAAGACTGAAATAGAGGATCATGAATGTACAAAGTGGAGAAGGATTTGCTCTTAAAAATATCAGCGACACGACTCTGGAATTTGGCAACATTTGACTCAAATAGGATCAGAGGTCATGTTGAAAAAATTGGTAATCGATTGAGAGGCAAACGGATTTCCCAAACCCATAGAAGTAAAGTGACAGAATGAAGATATCCCAACCCGACACGAATTGCAGACAATTGTCAAGTTCAAGAGTGACATACTTCTGACACAACTGATGAATAACTTCCATTTTCCCCCACCATTTCTGGCGAGTACCTCTTTATTTTTAGCTTGAAGAGGATACCATATGCTTGTCATATAAGTTTTCCCTTCAGACAAATCCAACCTAGTACATTTTACGAGCCCTAGGAAGGAGGAACTCGAATAACGTCATAACGACAGAGTCCGATGTCATCAGTTTTAACGAGTCTGACAAAGGAATAACTCGGCATATTTTCATGTTTAGAGAGTTTGAAAAGAAGGCAGAAAATAAAACTCTAGTAGTCCCTTTTCGTAGGTAGTCTCACAGATCCGAAAAGGTAGAAAACTATGTCTGAGAGAACCTCGTAATCGCGATAGGCTAAGGTATTACTTTTTCATAAATAATCTGTCCTAGCCCAAAAAAGGGGTAAATGTATACTAGGTAGATATCACTTCGCAACCACTTAACGAGTTCAAAATGATAAGAGTCTCGACAATCTTTTCAATTTTTAAGAGTTAGAAAAGAGCCGAAAGTTGAATCCTCCTGGAGGAACGAGTGGTATAAAGGGCACCTACTGGTTCTGGTAATGGTGGAGCTACTCAGAACAAGATAAAGGTCAAGAGGATGGCTAACAAGACCACTCATCACAACGGTTCCTCAGGAATGAGTAAAACAACCAAGTGAAGGCATATGATCGGCCAAGCAGATAGTGACGGTGGAATGAGAAAACCAAGGCTCATCTGGAAAAACAGGCTGATAAAATGGTAATCACGAGAGGTAAAATGGGAATGGTTTCATTTTTACACAAGCTTGAAATCATGGGAAAATCTTCTTGGAGTTGGTTTCATTTTTACACAAGCTTGAAACAAAGATAAACTATGCTTGAAACCAATTTCATTTTTACACAAGCTTGAAACGGAAACAAAATATGCTTGAAAAAGTTTGCATGTCCCCAGCATGGTGACTCAATTCGAGGTACATGCCCCCCAAGATTCAATTCATATGAAAGGAAGGTGGAGTGAAAGTTCAAGTTATGAGATCAAGAGAAAGACTGGACTGGGATTTTACGAGATCTTATCAAAGACTTGAATTGAACAGGAAAGTGTTTCATTGTTTTAACGAGTTTGACACATAAAAAAACTATCCTAAGATGACCTTGTTTCATTTTTTAATGAGGTTGATACAAAAGACAAACTATCCTCAGAACACCTTGTTTAATTTTTTAACGAGCTCGACATAAGAAAACGAAATCTGCTCCGGACACCTTGTTTCATTTTTTAACAAGCTTGACATAAGAAAACGAACTATGCTCCAACGAGCTTGTTTCATTTTTTAAGGAGCTTGACACAAGCAGATGAACCATGCTCTAAGAGACCTTATTTCATGGTTTAAGGAGCTTGACACAAGCAGATGAACCATGCTCCGAGAGACCTTGTTTCATGGTTTAAGGAGCTTGACACAAGAAGATGAACCATGCTCCGACAGACCTCATCATAATGAATAAGAAGTCATAGCTTCCAAGGTTTGCTCGTTTGATGGAAGGAAAACATCTTGGAAGTCTGGACCCAATGCCCCCAACACACGATGTACGATGGCACTATCACTGAATACGGGCACAGGACAGGTAGCCACATAATTGACATGCGACTGTGATGCAGGAGCATTAGGCAAAGAGAAATACTTTGTATTTTATTAAAACTTAGGGGTTTTTAAGTTTTTAGAGGAGCTAGATTTTTATGAATGATTTGAGTGGGTTTTAAGTATTTTTAATTAAATATTGTAAATAATTGAGAATATGAAATAATTTGATCAGTTGAGGATGTAAAGGGATAAGAGATTTTTCTAAATATTAATTTAGAAATTAGTTTCATTAATTGTGGGTGAGAGAGGATCCTTAGGGACTCAAGAGTGATTTTAGGATTTTGTTGAGAAGTTGAAGGGATTGAACTTAAATTAGATCATTTTAAAATTGTATAAATTATCAAGCCTCAAAGGCATTGAAATCAGAGAGAGAGTGTGCATAGAGGAATAGAGGAGAGAGCAGGGGTTTCTATTTAGAAGCCTTCAGGCAGATTGTAAAAGGGCCAATGATTTGGAAATCAGGCCAAGGAAGGAGATTGGTATGTAAGTATTGTGTGTATTAATACATCATTTGATTTTCTAAAGTTTATGCCTTCTTCCTGAGTTATGTTGTATGAATGAATTGGAATTCAATATCGATTGAATTGGAGTATGTTGTTGGTTTATAAGAGAAGAACTGTAATGAACGCTCTTCCAATGATAGTAATAAATTGCTGCGTGTTTATGAGAGAAATTCTATAATCAAAGTGCGTTTTCAATCTTGGACAAGATGAGTGATTTCTGTATTAAGAGATTGCAAGCATCGATTTTAAATGAGTATCGATTTATACTTTGAATCGAATTTAATCTGCATATGCTAAAGAGGAAGAAAAAGGGGATCGATAATCTTGGAAAAAGATTGAATCGAATTTCAAAATTCGGTTTGGTATTGGCATATTGGTTTTGTTAAATCGACTTGAAGGATGGCATTGAATTTTATGAAACTGGTTTGAATTCTATGGAATGGGGCGAAGACATTTAAAATTAAGTGAAACCTTTGTGCGGATTTAAAAATTATATTGGTTGATTATATGAGTTATCGGGTCCCTGTAACATCGCATCGGGACTGGAGAGGAAATCCATATCACATCATATAACATAGACCAGACACGAAATGTTATAAACTGGTTTGAAGTGGGATCAGGTCCGGTGGATATCGCAAAGACTACGAGAGGCGACGTTGTTCAACCATTGCGACATTGCGATTTTCGATTAACTTCACATCGTAGTTGTGGAAGCTGCCGACGGTTGGGTAGTGACATAAATCACTGCGATTTGCGATCGTCGATTGATATCGCATTGGAGTTATGAAGATGCATCGCATTTTTTAAAAGTCACATTGCGACTGCCGATATTGCGAATAGATTGGAGCCGTTCGATCAACCAGATCTATGGCGTTGAATACACATAAATATCTTTTTATAAAAGGTGTTTAACACTGTGCTTGAACATATTAAAAGTGTATATTGGGATAGGAAGGATTAAAAGAATATTTTTGAGTAAATTCAAAGGGTTTCGGTTCCGATAGGAACAAGGGTGAGTGAAGAGTGTAAGGTCCATTGTAGACTTATTCGAATTCATTGTTTCCGCGGTTTTGAATTAGAAAGAACTCTATTTAGAAACAATGTGAGTTGGGTTAAAAATGTCAAGTGCAACTCTAATTCCAAGACTGAAGCCGATTTATCAGAATAAGCCATACTTGACAGAGGTGATTTGATTCTGTTTGAATCGAATCAGAGGTTTGTTGGAACCCAGCGTCAAGGTGTTCGGAAATTATGGTTTTTGTGAAATGCTATATTCGCCGGATCGCTAAAGTTTGAGCACGTTGAATATCCATCGTTGGATGGACAGGTATGTAATGTTGGCTTCGATTTCTAGTCAAAAGAATCTAACTTTGATATGGAATGCCATTGCCATGAGCTTGGGAAGTTAAACAGTGAAGAACGTAATATATAATTATATATTATGTTTGATGTGAGGTGTGGAACAAAAACTTAGAGCAAAGATTTGGCTGGGATTTTAATTACAATTCGAATGTTCATGAGTGGGAATGCCAATAATTTTATAACCATTGTTTTATTTTGTAAAAGTAAAGCTTCCACATGAGTTGAAATTGCCAGCAGTGGATTTACTTGGCATGAAATTGGAATTGCATTTTTATATGCATCTGGGAGTGTGATTCTGGGTATTGCAGAGATTTTCTGCATCAGACTGGGATGACACAACTGGTGGATAAATATCCAGTAGGGATGATGATGGAATAGCTTCCATATTTAGACCAAAGAACGCAAGCTAATCGATGGTCGCGATCCGACCTTGGCGCGGAAAACACATCACACGAAAGAGGGAGGAGACAAGCACTCCCATGGCATAAGTATAATCGCGGCCCAGTAGTAAATTAAAGTCCAAGGGGCCAGGAACAACCATCACATCCATATGGACAGTTTTCCCTCCCAAAGTAATAGGCAACTTCGGAAGGATCCCTAGCGGTTGACTAGTTCTTCTGTTAAACGCTAACAGATTCTGCGTAACAAGCACAAGCGGCGGCGAACTGAAAGCTTGCCAAGTAGTCAATGATAAAATAATAACAGACGCACCTTCATCTATAATGGTGTTGGGTACGACCAGATGGGAGGCCTGTACCGTGATCTCAAAGGGCACATAAGAAGGAAGGCGATAACCTATGAATCGACCCCAATCAAAGGAAGCGACCAAAATACTTAGAGGGGTTACCATCGAACCGAGATGGTCTTCCCCTGATGTTACAGAAGAAGAAGGAGCATCCTCCATCACCTCCATCATGGAGGCAGAAGGAGGATCCTCCGGGACCTCCATCATGGGAGGTAGAGGAGTAGCTTCCTGAGATATAAGGAAAGAAGAATCTTTCTCCAAGTCCGAGGAATCTGAAGAAACAAGAATAACCTGAGGGGGATGAGATCTACTCTCGACGAAAAATACTTGATGAACCATAGGCAGGATCAAGTCGACTGATTCCATGTCCAATGGTTGGTCGGGAATGGATTCCTGAATTTGAATTTCCAGGGGAGCGGGATCGACCAAGGATGACTCTTGACCGATCGTCGAATCAAATAGCAGAGGAATCAAAGAAAGATTTTGGTAACCAGTTAGAAGGCAGGGTGCAGAAATAGTAGGGTTTTCCAACACTCTCTTGTCTTCATCCATATACGGAAAAGGTGAATGGGATGATGCCCTTCACACAACTTATAGGGATTGGTAATCTTACCCTGTTTCTTATGAGTTTTATCAGCACTAGTTGAAGATGTGCCATCAATATGACTTCCAGAAGCCAAAGGCAACGACGGATGACTGTTGGACCATACTTCAAGTACCTTGGGAATGCCAGGGAAATCTCGAAGAATATGGTCACCTTTGCACAACATGCAAGGGAATCTGACTTTCCATGGAAGGTTTGATGGTTTATCTATGGATGGTTTCTTAGGTGCAATAGCTGCAAAGCTAGCCTCTCCTTTATCTGACTTCTTCTTCTTTGTCTTCTTCTTCTTCTTCTTAGCCACCTGGTTACTAGAACCCAGACTTTCACCAGGCGAAGTAGAAGAGGAGGACGAAGAAATGGGTGAAGAAGGGGAGGGTTCCACTTTAGGATCAACATGATGTTGTTCAGGTGGAGGAGATGGTTGAGCAGAGATCGAGGCATTCGAGACCACCGAGGTCGAATATAGGAAAACCTACAGTTAACCCATGAAGGGACAATGTTTTCATATAAGGAGCGCCAACATTGCCAAAAGCAGGAAAAGGACTAGGATTCCCTTCGGAGGGGATTCCTTGGTTGGTAAACTACGGAAATGTTGCCATTGGAAACAACCGTAAAACAAAATGCTAAGGAAAATAACTTTAACCAGGAATATTTCGTGGGCAGTTAATATTTTAAGACACTGAAACAAAACTCTACCGTTTCATATTTTAAGAGTCAAGAAACAGGCAAAAAATGACTCTATCACTTTCAGGTTGAGATGAGCGTGAAAGGACAAGCGATTGATGATATTTTCAAGTTTAAGGAGTTAGTAAAGATCAAAATGACTTCTCTGGTAATCTAGGTAAATGGGTGTACCAGATATCCGTGAACTACCATATACACCTTGGTAAAAATGAAAGAGAAGTAAACCAAGGACTTGACGTACATGCAAGTAATCTCCCCGAATGCTGTGTCCAGTGTATCACGGGTAAAAGGCGACAGACTTGGCTTCCTACAGATAAAGGATTGCAACCTAATGGGGTCTCCCTTTATATACTCGACGGTACAGGGAGCACAAGGCCATACTAGCACTATCTGTAGCCAGATGGTGAGAAACAACTGCTAGGCTTAAAGACGCCGAAACACATCTCTACCTTAGACTACTAGATGTTCCGTTAATGTTTCAATGTTGCCTTAGGTTAATTCAGTAAATTTTAAAGTTGATCTTCAATTTACGTTTCAATTTCAAGGCCCTATCGAATGTCGGATCTCATAAAACCTCTAGATGCAAACTACATGCCACAAAATGTCATTTTGTTCAATGAAGAGCTATCTACGGGAGAGTTGAGAGCTTTCTAATGACAACAAAACAAACACACAAAAACATCCACTACTATTTCCAATGCAAGCTAATGAAACTAGAAAACTTCTCTCTAGAGTTATATAACACTAGTAATGCGAAATAGCTTTCAATTTTCACTATGGTAATCAAAATGAAAATATATATATATATATATATATATATATATATATATTTTTTTTTTTTTTTGTATTTTCAATATATTAGAGAAAATGCACTAAATTAATGAAAAAATAATGAAAAGAACAATTTGAGAAATGAAAAAGAGATCGCTAAAAAAAACAAGTTCACTCAATTCAAACGCACACAATCAAGACTCAAACCGATTACGAAATCCCTCAAAGCGAAGAAAAATCTCGAAAGAGACTTAAAAAAACCATGTAATATAGGCTTTGAGTAACACAAAGAGAAATCGAACGAAAGAAAGGACAATCACTCAATTAATGTAATGATTCAATGGAATCCAGCAAGATGAATGCAAAGAAGCATAAATGAGGTTGACCGGGAAAGCAAAGACCCAAAACTCCCATGGGAGGCTCAGCACACTGAGGCTCAGCACACTGAAGCACCTAGAAGCCCTAGGGGTAGAATGCAAAACTGATAGAAAAAGGCGAACAACCGGAGGGCAAGGGCTAAACACTGTAAAAAATGACTTGAAAGCACTCAAGCAATCATAAAAAATGAACCAGGACCAAAAGTTAATCCGAGGATCATATCCTAGATGAAATTCTCTTCTTAATGAGCACTCTCGATCCATGGTACGACGATATCATCGTGTACCTCCAGACATCTACCTTCCGGTCCAAGTTAACGAAGGATGCTCGACGCCATGTTTGACACCAGTCGCAACCATATTGCATTGTCGGAGATATCCTATATCGGGTCGGAGTCGATTCTGTACTCCGCCGATGTTTGTCCTTAGAAGAGGCTGAGAAAGTTCTGAATGACTGTCATAGTGGCACCTGTGGTGGCCACATGTCTGGTTATGCTACCACACAGAAGATCCTTCGTGTGGGCTATTTCTGGCCATCTATATTTAAAGACTGTATTGTTGCAGTATGGAAGTATCATGCGTGCCAGATCTTCCAATGCAAGATGCGTGCGCTACCCCTCCCATTACATCCTGTCATTACCGTGGGCCCTTTTTCCAAATGGGGCATTGATTTTATGACATGTAACCCTCACTCGGTCGTTGGGAATGCTTATATCATTATTGTCGTAGATTATTTCACCAAGTGGGCCAAAGCGATGCCTACATTAGCCGCAGACGGTAAGACAACTGCTTAGTTCATTTTCAACCATGTGATCACGCGTTTCGACGTTCCTCAAGCCATCGTCACTGATAATGGCTCTCATTTTTGGGACTACATGATGGAAGAGCTGACATCTAGGTTGGGCTTGCGTCACGACAGCTCAACACCATATTAACCCCAGGAAATTGGCCAGGTTGAGGCCGTGAACAAGGTGCTTGTCATGATGCTTCAATGAACAATTGGTATACACAAATCGAATTAGCATCTCTAGTTGTTTTAAGCTCCTTGGGCCTACTAAACATCAGTGAAGAGTGTGACTGGATTCACACCTTTTCAGTTGGTGTATGGACTGGAAGCTACTCTTCCGGTTGAATGTGAGATCCCTTCACTGAAATTGGCAGTGGAATTACTGCTTGATACTTCCCCGGAGGAAGAATGTCTCCTATATCTCGAAAGATTGGATGAAATTCGCCGCTTGGCTGCTTTGGTTATCGAGGCATAGAAAAAGTGGGTTAGCTCATTTCGATAAAATGGTTTCTCCATGCTCTTTTATTGAAGAGGACCTCGTCCTCTTATATGATCAAGCTCATGACAAGATTGGGGTAGGAAAATTCCAACCTATGTGGCATGGGCCCTATATCGTTAAAAGCGTATTGAAAAATGGGGCTTATGAGCTGATCGATTATGAAGGTCTTCCTTTGGCACAACCCAAAAATGGGTTGTACTTGAAGAAATATTATGCTTGAATCATTCTTGCGTAGTATATGTACATATGTGATTTTTTCATTTTTGTGCATGTGTGGTATGGTGTGCTTTTTAAGCGTTTTTTTGCTTATTGGGTCTTCCTGATTGTGTAGATGTCTATTACTCCTTATGTCAGTTTCGCGGATGGTGCCTCTCACAGTACCATGAACCTATCTTTGGAAGCCTGGGTAATTTACGATCCTACTGGTGAGTTGGTTAATTTACAAGGTGTTTGTCTAGGGCTTGCTACAAATAATGTCGCAGAATATAGTGCCATTTTGGAATTATTAAACGAGGCTATTAACCTTGGAATTCGTGCATTACTTGTATATCTGGACTCACAGCTTGTAGTGTTACAACTCAATGGTCATTATTCAGTTAGAAACCCATGCATTTTAAGACTGTATCTACGTATTCGTTTACTTGAAAGAAATTTTGATTACATCACATATCAGCGTATACCAAGACAAATGAAACATTAACAGATGCAGTAGCCAACATGGTATTAGATAGAAATTTACGAAACTTGTAAAAACATCATCATATGTAAGCAAGATCCATGTAGAAAAGAGATGTATATATATATGTCGAGTGTTTGCAATGTGTGCACCATATAAAATCCCAAAAATATACATGTTTGTTTTAATTACATTTGGAGATGACGTGTCTCTCAAAAATATGCAAATAAAATCCTAGGCGACTAATCGACATGGTGCCCATGGTAGCACGTTGCTTCCCGCACCAACCGCCTCAGTAACCGATGGAGGCGACTCGGCACCCCTACAGTGTGCCTCTGATAAGCCAAAGGGACATCAGCTAGGCGAATGTAATCCAGAACCCCACGGGCAATCCCCTCTAATTTTTGTACTAGCTTGTTCCCCTTGCCCCCTTACCTTGAGGGCCATAGGCGAGAGTGGTCCTCCTAGAAATCGGTGACATCCCAGCTGGCCTTTCTGGGCCGAAATTTGCATACGTATAGGATCAGCTGTTAGAACATGCATGTATATGAAAAAATCATAAAACTCATAAAATGAAAAAGAGTCTTACCCAGCTCCTCATCCTAGTCCTCTCCTTCCAGGAGCGGAAGGTCTGGGTCTTCAGTGAAATCAGTGCTTGCATAGGGCCAGTCCTCTACGATGATCAGCTGTCATCGGAGCCATCCAAAGAAATTGGGCTGCCATGACATCTATTGGCCACCCCCTACCCTGGGCATCAATGCTGCCCATCGAGCCATCCGTGGCTCTCTCAATGGTGGATCCGGGACTATAGCCCCTTGGCCCTGGAAGATAGGTAGTCATTCGAGGAAGAACGATACCAAGATTGACCCATATCCAAACTATTTTAGTTTGGTCTTTTTGAATTTGGTTAATTTATTTTTGATGTTCATAGTTACGGATGTGGCCCAATCAAATACTGTTGGGTTCATGCACTCTGAAGCCAGAAGGAGCTGTGTTTTGGTAGCCTCTTGCGGTTCGTGTGACCCTGCAGCCTGCATAATAGTATGTAGCACCACTCTGAGTGCTAGATCAGGAACAGTCTGAATGTCGACTTTGCCACTACCTGATCCCTTTTGTGCCCCTGGGCACACCCTCTCCATGACCATCGACATTTTTTCACCAGAAGGCCTGGTGCCAGTCAAGATAGGAACTTGACCCCTGCGTGATAGTCCAGTGATAAAGTACACATATGACACTTTGAGCTCAAGCACTTGATCTCGAAGTCTGAACTTCTCTTCGTCCTCATCCCAAATGCTAACTAGATATTGTAATAGTTCAGGCTGAGCCTAGAGACATAGCGTTAGGAAGAATTTTTTCAAACTACAGTTGTGGAGAGCATTCATACACTGCTCATTCCCCATTGCCATTTCATCTTCCTCACTGTGCTCTCTTTCCTTCCATTCAATTACCATTTTTCTTTATACCTACATAAAATTGGTCATAAACACATTGTAATATCCCTTGGGTGCTTAAAACAACAATTAATTGGATCTATTTTTGTTAAATTTGAGCGAAATATTAGGTTGCGCGGTTGGTGTGGCTGTTTTGCTGACAGTCGCACCATCTGGCGCGGCCCCTGTGAGAAAAAGGGTCGGTTGGCGCGGGTCCGTGCTAGAAAAATTCATTACTGGAGTCACCTTTCAGCTCTTTTCAGACTCTCTAAAACTGAAAATATCACCGAGTCGTTTGTTGTTTTGAGCTCGTTAAATTGGCTATGAAACGACATCTACCCAGTATATGTTTACCCCTTTTTCGGGCTGGGATAGATTATTTACGAAAAAGGAATACCCTAGCCTATCGCAAATAGGAGGTTCTCTCATACATAATTTTCTACCTTTTTGGATCTGTGGGACTACCTACGAAAAGGGACTGTTGGAGTTTTTTTTTTCGCTGTCTTTTCAAACTCTTTAAACATGAAAAGACACTAAGTTCTTCCTTTATCAGACTCATTAAATACTAATGACATCGGACTCCGTCGTAATGATGTTACTCGAGTTTCTCCTTCCTAGGGCTCGTTAAATGTACTAGGTTGGATTTTTCCGAAGGAAAAACTTATATCGCAAGCATATGCTATCCCATTCAAGATTGTTTTAAAAAATAATTGGGGTACTTGCTAGAAATGGTGCGGGAAAATGGAACCAGTATCATAGTCGTGTCGACAGTATGCCGCTCTTGAACATGGCACTTGTTTTCATTCGTGTCGGGTTGGCGACATCTCATCTCGCTATCTGCTTACCTCCATGGGTTTGGATAATCTCTTTTGACCGCTCATTTGTTCTTTGCCATGTCACCATGACCTCAGATCCTTTGATATAAAATACTTCCAAATCCAATGTCGTGCCACCAATATGTTCAAGAGAAGTTGGCCTCTGCAGTTTTCAACCACCCTCTGATTCTCTATTGGTCTTGATTCACAAACATCATGTTCCTCTATCTCGTGTCGATGATGTGGGAAACATTATGGCCCACCTTTGATCAAGGTCACTTCCTATCGACTTTAGCTCATTATCTAGGAAGTTGATCTAGAGACTCCCTTCACGTGCCTTAGAGCCTGCATGCCTCAATGGTAGGTTCTTCGCATTCGATGCAAGATTTTCATTATTGGCCTTCGATCGGATGATTCTGCGTGTGTTCGACGCCAGCTCACTATTCACATTTCGTGGATTGTACCTCTTTTACCTTGAGATCCATCGTCATTATTGGTGGTTCCTCTCGTGTCTGTTTACGACTTTCCTTATTGGTTGGTGATCAGACGATGTTCTTGCATGTTTGACTTCAGCACACATATTCGTATGCTCAAAATTGTACACTGTTCAAGTCGAGATGGAGCGTAAGACCCTGGATTTTGTTTGATAAACATCCAGGCTGCGGTTTCTTTGTGGATTATTATGATTTGTTACATGACTCATTTGATTGGATGGCTGCGACCATACCTGAGTCTACTTGTTGGTCCTTATTTACTGGATGGCTACGTCCATACCTTGGATCCTGGTTTTTGTACACTCTATTATGGATGGCTGTGCCCATACCACATATCATGTATTAGAGATATCAGTTGTATTTGTATTCGCAGGTTTTCCGACAACAGTGTTTTTAGTTGGGCACGTTCTCATAAAGCATTTCACCCCTCCCTCTCTCTCGGGCTTCATGCTTTAGGGGACATCTGTTACACAACACTTTGTCACCATCCCTGCAATCCCTCATCCTGTACATTGGAGGACTATTCCCCTGACCTGTGAACAGTAAAATGTCTTGAAAACACCTTAATGGCATCCTTTTGCATAAGGACAATAATTCTCCTGAAGAACAATTCCTCCGAAAAACCCTAAAAATCCATGTTTTGGCATTAGCGTGGGTAGCCAGTTCATCCCTCACGCCAATGGGGAAAAAGCACACTAATGGGCTCGCTAGTTGGTGCTATGTCCTTGTGTTTTAATCGCGCCAAGCCTATTAATGAATGATTTTTAAAAATAAATGGCGGAAATTTGATTCTAACCAACTCAGAATGAATCATCAGGAAGAAGTTGGGTTGTTTTCCTCTGTATCTCCCTGATTAGGAAGTGGGTTTCCACCTCTCATGGAACCTTCCTAAGAGATAGGACCCTATCCCATGATTATGGGGATCCCAAACTCCCTTCCCCCCTCTATAAAAGCCTGCCCTCTCCATTTGCTAGCTACCTGAACTTGTGGGAAAGAAACTATAGCTGGGAAAATATTGAGAGCAAAACCGAGGAGAACCCCATAAGAGAGAGAGATTTGTCTAGATTCTCGATAGGCTTTGTTGAGACGCACTCCGCTGCAAGCCCCGCCGAAGGAAGATCATAGCGTCGGAGCGTTTGGTTGTAATCTATAATATAAGCGTCTCTGATTTTGGTTCCATTCATGTGTCTACTCTTTTATGTAATGCAATGAATTATATCTTCTCTGACTGATATATAGTTACATGCTTTAAGTATTACGTTGTATTTTGTTGTTTCTCTGCATGTGTATAGGTGTTCGGACGTGGCGAACGGAAGGATTGTGATCTGTCAAGCTAAGGACGAGGAAAACCTCTTCTTCCTCGACAACAGCAGCGTGGGATTTGAGGTAGGCCACTTATCTCGATCTTTGTCTTTCTTGTAACTAGGAACCAATGTCATTGCGTGATTCGATTGTTGCTAGACCCAATCTAGGGCTAGTGGGATCACCTCTATCCGTAGAGGGGATTTACCTCCACAACACCATGGTATTCCTATACCTCCTTTACAGTTTGGTGATAGATAAAATTTCTAATTTTCTCTTTTAAGGGTCTGAAAATGTCCCCTTACCTCTGAATTTATTTATGGATTGTAATCATTTAAAATATTGTTATGTGCTTCATAGTATATTTCCTCTTACAAGAATCGATTTCCTTCAATACATGTATTTGCTCTTTATTTCGTATAGATTTAGTCTAGGTCCTTTCATCTGACACATTCTTATTTTCCGGATGTAACATGGAGACAGAATTCCATAAGGTAACTTCCTTCCTCCTTTTCATTTGTATTCTTGAAGGTTTTTCTTTGTAACATTATTTAATGTAATTAATCCTTTTCAACTCTGACTTGTCGGATTTTATTTACCTAGGTATGGCTTGGATTAAATTTTGATGTAACTCCTATTTCATCTCACATAACTCTACAATTGACAGTAATACCATATTCATTTTCTGGCACAAGTTGGTTGGAGGTCTATTGAATTCCATCTATGCCAAAATGGCATACCTTTTATGTTCATATTATTTGTCTTTATAGTTATGTGTATAAACAACTAGATCCCTATTTTTAGATATATTTACAATTCACTCAGGTTTATGTATATATGTAAACCACTTGATTTATGTAGCTGTACATAGAGATTGTATTTAATAACTGGGTTAATATTCTACTTTCTTACTCATAGTTAAATTGTAGAAATCTTTAACAATTCTACATACATATAATTAATGTTGGTTCCATGGAAGACCATGCCTATGCTCTCAATTTTATATACATATATCCTATGCATCTTCTTGGGTATATTTACAAAGGGAATTTTCAATGGTATTGCTCCATAAGATAATGTAAACTTCTAGTATTATGTTTAGCTATAATATCAGAATGGTTTTATCTTTCCATAAATATGTTCATCTTCTGCTTTTCACATAATGATACAAGTCAGAGTATACATGTCTACCTTAAATTTAGCTCTGATTTATCATTTTATTAGTACATAAATAGTTAATATTATAGTACAACAGATCTATAATAGTACAAAAATAATTAATATGATAGTACAACATATATCTATTAGTACAAAAATAATTGATATTATAGTACAACAGATCTTTAGCTATAACTATATGCTAGTTCCCTTTCTGCATATTTATTTCCATTATAAAATGTATTTTCCAATGAACTATTCAGATAACTAATATAATTCTAACCCAACTAAAATATGGAAATATCAATTTCATCAGAGGCACCTAACCTCAGATTTAGACCCGTCGTTGGGTTCTAGACATTCTGAGAGTTGGGCCTCTGCCGGATATGTCTGTACAACCATACAGATTTTACTATATCCTCTATAGTGATCTCCGTTAAATGTATAGACCAGTCAAATAATAACTAGGTTCATAATTTTCAACTTCTAACCATAGAGTTAAACTCATAATTGACATATTAACATAGTTACTTTACTAGTTCAATAATTCATCACTGCACTAAAATTTAAATCAAAGTCTATTCCAATTGAAATGTGCATACCACTTAGATTCGAATAGTTGCCTCTAAACCTTAGAGCTTTTTCTCCACAGCTCACCCCCGAGCAGAGATCGTTTTCTTCAATGATAGATAACCCTTTATCTATCCCGAGACAACTTATTTAAGCTTTGCTTTACCCAACCTATTTCCATTAATTGCGTCCAGTTAATTCAGGATGCTGTATTCCTGTTTGCCTAGGCTTTCCCTTTGTTTCTTCCACAAAGGTACTTTTAAAGCTGGCTTTTCCGCTTTTCCAGCTTTATTCCATCTCTTCCCAATAATTTCCTCTTTATTGGGGCAGTTAGATATTTATCTCCAAATCTAATTTTAGTATCTTACTTTATTCCTTCCAAGGATTTCTAAAAGTTTTGGAAAGTATTACAACCTTATCCATCCTCATGGATTTGGTTTTTAGATCTCAAATCTCAAACTAGTCATTGCACATAAATTTTCCATTTTATTTTATTAATTTTAAATAATAAAATAAATCCACATAAATGTTTTCCATTGAGGTCCGCTGTACCCTTTTGGAATTATTCAAACGTTAAATAAAAGCATAGCAACTGGGGATATTACACCTACACTCATATACCCAGGTGTGGTCTTCCCTTATTATAGATACCCTTGTACCATGACATGTGGTCTAGATGATTTCCCTAATTCCCACGTTGTTCCATTACTATATCATTTTCCACCTACCACTTGAAGTATTTACCATGGACATGTCACCCCCTTTAAAGGTTGATGCCACCTAATAGGGTCCTTGATTAACCCCACGTTGAGCTTGGAGACACTTGTACATGCAAAAGCCCATTATAGAAGGGCATGCCACCATGAAGTGCCCCATTGATTATGTTGTGTAACCAGCTCCAAAAATAGAAGAAAAAAGATATCAACGCCTTAGAAATAAGCCACTTCGAGGGGGAAACCTCCAATACATTACATAAATGAACAATTCTTGGATGATTCAATTTAAAAAACCTCCTTTCTATATATAGGAGTCCATGGGGCCATAATGTAAATCTGCTTAAACCTAACAATAATAATTTAAGGGCACAATAATAACAAAATGGGGGTTACAAGGGTACAATAATAACAATAAGGGGGTTGCAATAAAAAGTGTTGTCCTCAACGCTTGAGTAGCTCTAGGTGCTTTTGTATAAAATTCTCATCCTCCCATGTAGAGTCTTCAGTGGGTAAGTTCTTCCACTTGATGAGATATTCTGAAATTGATCGATTCCGTAGTTGTCGAGTTCTTGTTTCCATGACCGCTTCCGGTTCCAATATGATTTTTCCTTCCTCATCAAGTTCTGGCAATATTGTTTGAACTGGAAGATTTTCACCTATAACCTTCTTTAAGCATGAAACATGGAAAATTGGATGTACTCGTGAAGAAGCAGGAAGCTCCAATTTGTATGCCATAGTACCAATATTTTGCAACACCTTGTAAGGACCATAGTACTTTTGCGATAATTTATTATCCTTCTTAGCTTGCTTGAGGGACATTTGTTTGTATGGTTGTAGCCGTAAAAATACCCAGTCTCCTACATCAAAACTTCTCTCGCTGTGATGTTGATCTGCTTATTGTTTCATTCGATTTTGTGCCAAATTCAGGTTATCCTTTAAGAGTTGGAGAACTTCTTGCTGATGCTCGATGTGATCTTCCACTGCTTGAACCTTCGAATTTTCCCTTAAAGATGATGTGATCGATGGTGGATGATATCCATAAAGTGCCATAAATGAGGTCATTTTTGCTGCAGTATGGAAGGAAGTGTTATACCACCATTCAGCGAGAGGTAACCACTTGACCCATTGTGTTTGTTTATCAGATACAAAACAACGAAGATATCCTTCTAAACATTTATTTACTATCTCTGTTTTACCATCAGATTGAGGATGATAAGATGAGCTATGAGCTAATTGAGTACCCAAACAAGAAAATAACTCCGTCCAAAAATTTCCCGTAAAAATGGGATCTCTGTCGCTCAAAATAACCCTTGGGCTTCCATGTAGCTTTTGAATTTTGTCCACAAATGTAGTAGCAACTGTACTTGCTTTAAATGGATGAGATAATGCACAAAAGTGTGCATACTTGGTAAGTCTATCAACTACCACCATGATGACATTCTTGCCTTCGAACTTCGGTAAACCTGTGATAAAATCCATTGAAATCTCCTCCCAACGTTGACTTGGAATGGATAAAGGTTGTAGAAGTCCCGGGGTCTTAATTGTCTCCACTTTGTTCTGCTGGCAAACCAAACATTCCGCCACAAACTTTTGAATATCAGATTTAAGGCCATCCCAAAAAAAATCTTTCTTCACCCTGTGGTAAGTTTTTAAAAATCCTGAGTGTCCTCCTAAAGGAGAAGTGTGCAATTCCAGAAGAATCTTTTGTATTAGTTGGGAATTCTTACAAATATATACGAGATCTTTGTACCATAAGGAATCATTTTTCCAACTAAATGTATTAGATGTACTAGGATCTTGCTACAAATTTTGAATGAGTGTCCATACATCTTTGTCCTTATTCCATTCATCTTTTGCTTCGGTTATCCAATCTGGTTGGATAATAGAAATGGCACAAAGAAATGCTTCCACCTCTTCATTCTTTCTTGAGAGTGCATTTGCAACAACATTAAGCTTTCCTTTTTTGTAGATTATTTCAAAGTCATAACCCAACATCTTTGTGACCCATTTTCGCTGCTCTTCTGAAGATAGTCTTTGTTCCAAAAAGTGTTTAAGACTATCATGATCAGTTTTTACCTTGAAGTGTCTTCCCATTAGGTAAGTTCACCATTTCTTTAGTGCATGCGGTATTGCTAACATTTCCTTCTCATAAATAGGTTTCTGTAAATACTTTCCTTTGATTGGACGACTTTCAAAAGCAATGGGTCTTCCTTCCTGCATTAAAACTGCACCAATTCCATTTTCTGAGGCATCACATTCCACAATAAAGGTTTTTGTGAAGTCTGGTGTAGCTAAGACCGGTGCTAGGCACATTGCCTCTTTAAGACGTTCAAAGGCCTTAGTTGCTTCGGGAGTCCATGAAAATGCATCTTTCTTCAATAATGTTGTTAGAGGTGCTGCTATTCTCCCATAATTCTTAACAAACTTGCGATAATAGCTTGTTAACCCGAGAAATCCTCGCAACTGCTTTATTGTCTTGGGGACTTTCCATTCCTTAATGGCTTTAATTTTGTTAGGGTCTACTTTAACACCCTCGTGAGATATAATATGACCCAGATATTCCACCTCTTGTACTCCAAAGAAACATTTGGATGTTTTTGCATATAATTGTTTCTCTTGCAATAGTTTGAACACCCTGTCAACATGTTGAACATGATCCTTCCAAGATCTGTTGTAGATTAGTATATCATCAAAAAATACTAGCACAAATTTTCTAACGAAGGGTTTGAAAATGGAATTCATCAACCCTTGAAATGTAGAAGGTGCATTGGTAAGGCCAAAAGGCATGACCAAAAATTCATAATGACCCTCATGAGTTTGAAATCTTGTTTTTGGAATATCTTCAGTCTTCATTCTAATTTGATGATATCCTGAACGAAGATCCAACTTGGTAAAATAAATTGCTCCATGTAATTCATCCAATAATTCATCAATCACCGGAATGGGAAATTTATCTTTAATGGTGAGCTTATTGAGCTCCCTATAATCCGGACACATTCCCCATGATCCATCCTTCTTGTGTACCAAAACTACAAGAGCAGAGAAAGAACTTTGACTAGGTTGAATTATACCCGCCTCTAACATTTCTGCAATCATACGTTCAATTTCGCTCTTTTGGAAGTAAGGATATCTATAAGGCCTGATGTTTGGAGGAACACTTCCTGGAATCATATGAATAGCATGATCATGATCACGAATAGGTGGGAGTCCTTTGGGAGTTTCAAACACCTTGGAATGATTGTCCAAGACTTGTTTGAGATCTGCAGAAATAGATGATTTTGATGTTGGAACTTCTAGTGAGCATAATTGTGCAATTACGCCTCGCTGTTCTTTCTTTAGAAGCTTTGTCATGACATTAGAGCTTATTATCCTTCCTGGCTTCCCCGCAATACCCAGTAATTCGACTTCCTTTCCTTCTGAAAAAAATTTCAAGAAAAGTTCTTGAAAATTAAAAGCTACCGTCCCCAAAGATTGTAACCATTGTACTCCTAGTACAACATCAGCACCTCCCATAGGAATGGAAAGCATTGGACTATTCAATACATATTCCCCCATGGTTAGCTTGATATTATGGCATTTTCCAAAGTAATTTATAGTTCCTCCATTTGCAACCATCACTTGACATTCTGGTGCTGGGTATAGGAAACAATTTAATTCCTTGGCTACCTTACAATGAATAAAATTATGGGTGCTACCTGAATCAATCAACACTATTGCCTTTTTCTTCTTGATATGTCCTTCTATCTTGAGATTTTGAGGAGTGGTAATTCCTGCCAGTGCGTTACACAATATGGTGGGATTCATTTCTTCCTCTTCTAGGGTTGGTTCCTGGTGTATATCCTCTTCTTGTTCCTTTTCTTCTTCCTCTTCACAATCTATGTAAAATAATTTCTTCTCAGCACACTTATGACCTTTAGTGTATTTTCTATCACAACTGTAGCAAATCCCTTTTGCTCTTTTTCTTCCAATTTTTGTGGTGTCAACCTTGTAGGTTGTGGAAATCTAGGAGTAGCAACACTTCCATCTTTATAGAAGTGAGTGGTAGGCTTCCTTGTCGCCATAATTTTACATTCAATTTTTCTTGCCAAACTGAATGCCTTCTCCAATGAATCAGGTTCCAAAACACGAACTTCATGTTGGATGTTATCCTTTAAAGTACCTATGAAGAGATCAATCCTGTGTTCCTCTGGAATATCAGTTACCCTTATATTCAATTTTTGGAAGTCCTCAATGTGCTCCCCCATTAAACCCTTTTGTTTGAGATTTATCAATTGGCTAAAGAAGGTGTTGCTCTTTGTATCCTCATAATGTGCTATCATTTCCTCCGTAAAAATTGACCTAGTGACAATTTTTTTACAGGAGCAAAGCCATCGATACCATACAAATTTATTTTGTTCTAAATGCAAAGTTGCAATGTGTACGTTTTGTGTGTTTTGCACATTATGGAGATCAAAATATTGCTCCATCTGTAGTATCCATGTTACAGGATCCTTTCCATCAAACTTTCTCATATCCATTTTTGGAATATGGTGGTTCTTTCCGAGAACATTAGAGTTTATGAAATCATGATTAACATTTATTTTGTTCTCATCATGAGTTTCTTCTACTATCTTTTCACCATTAGGAAACATTTCTTGTATCAAATTTGTCAAATCTTTGATTTTTTATTTTAGATCAACCATCTTAGCTTCCACACCTTTCTTCAAACCGTCCATCTTCACTTCCATGCCATCCATCTTAGCTTCCATGCCTTACTTCAAACCATTCGTCTTCACTTCCACGCCTTTCTTCAAAAATTCCATTTCATTTTTTGTTGCTCTTTGCGAGAGTGAAATTTGTTGCACTTTCTCTTGTAATTTTGATAGATCATGTTGCAATTCTTCAACTTCATGAGTCATGGTAGAGCCTTCTGAAGGCTTAATGGGTGTTGAATTCTTTTTAGGCGCCATTTTAGAATCCAATATTGATACCTATTCTACAATATTCCCTTGGAATCAATTCAACTTGATTCTTCAAACAAGACTTATGCAATTCGGAAAAAAAATACACACCTTTTACTTACTTTGAGGAGCTCGATATTGAAATTGAATTATCTCTGTAATTGAAAATCTTCAATATCTGAAATTCAGCCCTTTAGTAGCCCTCTGAAGCTTATTTCAAATGCCACATGTCTCATCTAATTTGGATTCCCCAAGACAAAGTTGTGTCCAATCTCCCACAATGACCTAATTCTAGACTAGTTTAGTAGAGAAAACGTGTAGGAATTGCCACGTGTCACTGTTTCATCCTTTGTCTCTGAAATTGATATCCAAGAAACTAAAGTCCGTGTACTTATGACCAATTTTTACGGCACTCAAATCCACTGCCCAGAGAGAGAATTATTGAACTTTTCCCACGATCACCTCTTTGAGATGAAATTCAGGAGCCTGAAAAAGCACTACCTTCCACAGATCATATCTCCAAAAATATTGCGAACCAAGCTCTGAAATTTTTTGAATATATTCCTCATGATTTCCTCATGATTGTACAATAATAACAATAAGGGGGTTACACTAACAATAATAAGGGACTATACTAATAATATAGGGACCTAACAGATTCCATGACTTGTAAGTTCTTTTACTTGATTATTATAATGATTTGTTGTATTGGAGGGAAAGGGGATGCATTGAATATTTTGTAGGATTGCAGGTGGGTGTCCATTTGGGGCTTGGTATCTCGATACATGGTCCTAGCCTTCTAGAGGTCCACATTGGAACTTTTAGGGTGAGTGTTGAGAACCATGGGCCTCCACCATATCAAAGAGTACTTGATGGATCCCCAACACCACTTATTGATTTCTCATGTTCCACCTTTTGGATGAGGATGATGCACGAGGTTCACCATTCCCAATCGAATCCACACTTGAACCATACAGTTGGCAGATGTTCCAGGGTCAGAGGATGTCTCCCGCTGCAAAGGGAGGGATTATGTCATCATCCTAGCTCTTACAAATGCTATACAAGAATTTTCGATCCACTTGGAGACCCATGAAGATGTCCTTATGCCCCCACACCCACTTGGGAGCAACAAAAGTTCTTACATGGAAAAAAATGGGTGAAAACCTTGTTTACTATGTTTGAGGTCCATTGTAGTGTCCCTTTTTCAGGAACTTGCTGCTCAATCGGGAACATCTTAGATGTTCCATTTTTCCTTCTTCAGTGAGACACTGCAAGTCCATTTCAAAGATTAACTGATGGGGAATTTACAGGATATGAATCCTTACAAAGAAGGGAGAAATCCCGAGGCTAGCTGGCCCTTCTCAGACTCTGCCTATGGATATGCAATATTCCACCTCGGGAATTTCTGCTACAGGGTCCTTGAGGACGCTGTATAAAGAATCTGCTGCATAAATAAGGAAAAAAAACACTGGGATGCCCTAGGAAAACTATAATAAAAATCACCTGCACAAAATGAGCTCAAAGAAATGCATCTAGATGGGTTATTCATATCTCCCCAAACTAGATCTCTAAAACAATGCTCAATGAGAGCTTACAACAATATAAGAACATAAAAATGAACTCTGCAGTTCTGGAATGCAACATAAAAGGGAAAATGATGCAGCCATCATTTTATTATGATATAAACAGTAAAATACAAGAAATATCATGAGGGACAAGCCTCTCAAACTTTAAGAGCAAACCTCCAATGAATAAGCAATGTAATACAAGAATTGCTGAAACTCCATAAAGTGCTGGAGTAGCTGCAACTGCGCTGAGTACATGAAGGTATAAGCTGCTAAATATGAATAGATGTACATATGGCTTAAGGAATACGAGAAATAAGCCAAATAACAAGAAATGGTTTGAAATACATGATTTCTAGCCAATCTAGGAAGATTGCTAGAAATGCCAAAGAAAACCAAAATGTGACAACCTAGTTGTCACTGAAATTGATAAAAAATGAGAGTGAGGCTATGGATGATATGAAATCTGATTTCCCTCCTCTAATAATGTCTCCAATACAAAGGGCTGATCCCTTTGTCTCAAAAACATCCTCTTGAAGCTCCAAAAACCCCTCTCTCACTGCCTCCTCCAAAATAACACAGTTCTCCTCATGGACTGCGCAGTGGGAGATGATGGAAGTGTTGGCGCATGAAAACTGATCTGAAATAAGCCCAGGAATCCTCCTTGCAGATCCTCCAATTAATATACCACTCCTCCACTGAATAAAACTAGACAAGAGAGAATCCATGAGTTCCTCTCTAGCAGCACCCAGCTACACAAAATTCTCTTTGCTGCAGAAATAATGCTGTAGGAGATGAATGAAAATGTGGCCAATGCCAGATTTAGGAAATGTAGCTCAATCCTCATCCTTCCTTGAGGAAGAGGTAGGGATTCCTGACCGGGAACACCCTAGTGCCCGAGGGCAGCATCACCCTGCTAAACAACCCGGGGATGCAAGCTTTTGCATACCCTTGTCTGAATTCTAAAACATAGCATAATGAAAATGGGTTGCCATCTCATCCATATAAAGTGAGAGAACTCCTCTCCATCATGGTCCCACCAATTAGGGTTTCCACCCTCATGTGAAGCTCTTCCCTCCAAAACTGCACAACTTCTCTAGGAAGATTCTCCTCTATAGGCAGCGCTGTTGACTTTAGTCAAAGACGACTAATCCAAGTGAGCTGGGTTACATTCAACATTGGTGTTTATTTGAGCTGCTTTATTCACTCCCCTTTCACACTAGGAGTGTTATGTATTCATATAAAAAGGGGCTAAGGTTTCTCCTTTCCCATTTTATTAAAATAAAATAAAATGTGCAACTATAATGTCCATTTTTAGCTTGAGGCTAAAAATTGGGACATTACAGTCCTCCCCTCCCACATGTTGCTTGCCCTCAAGCAACTGCATGAAGAGAACAAAATATTCTCCCCCTTATTCTCTTGTGGCCTCCTCATCAATGGTCCCACCACTGCTCAAGTATGCTGCAATGAAGCTGTCCTCCAATGCTCTCTCCCAAGTATGCAAGCTGTCAACAATGATCCTCATGGAAAGATAGAAGGTGTAGTGGAATCCTTCCTACTGTGCTAAGGCCTCCTTAAGGTAGGAGTGATGCTATGCATGGGAAAATTTTTCTCCCAATGATGATCCTCTCATCCATGCAATCATCCAAATACAAATCTTACCCCTAATTTCTGCAATGAGTTGGGGCTGAATGGAGAGTGTGATTATGTTCTCATGATGGCCCTCTCTCCGTTTGAAGTGTGCATGGGTCTGAATCTGTCTTTGGGCTGAAAATTATGGCCTCCAAGAATAGCCCAAGCTACCCCATCAAGAAAATCAACCATGATTTGCCTCCTCAAATCCTCCAAGTGGTTCCTCCCACAAGAAGAGACAAGTAGTAATGTGGCTATTATGGTTGCCCATGGTATCTCCTGCAAGATAAAACATATACAATGGGGAGAATCATGATCCCAATGGGCTGTACATAAAATACTCTCCAAATAATGCTCCATATGAGTGTACCAACATCTGAAATACAAGGAGAAATACACAATAAAAGCAAGGTTCCAATGGACAACCGGAGAGTGGTTCAAAGTTCCATCCATGGAATTGCGTAGTGCCTGCTTGGCTTGCCTCAAAATAAAAATCGACAAGTGCTTTGTTAGCCACTTGTTTGCTGCCACCACATCTCCTCATAAGATGAAACACGAAATACAATTTGGTGCCAATGGTGCACACCAAGAAGCATGTGGCTTCCCCCACAACCATAAAAAAAATAGCCAAAATCAAGGCTACTGGTAGCTGCAAGTACATCATAAAAAATTCAAGAAGGAATGATCCTCCTTGATCAATATGCTACTCATATAAAGTAAAGATGTACTCAATGTGAAATTATACCTTCTCTACCATGTACTTGAGACCTTGAGCTGAAATCGCTCATCATGAATGCTCTCCCTCTTCTCCAATGAGTAAGGGGAATGGTTGTGCCAACCTCTCCAAAATAAATCGAGCTATGCATCTATCCATATAATGATGTAGATCATACTGAATGCCCTCCAAATGGACTCCTCTAGCCAATCAAAGTATGCATCCAAGTGCACAGCTAGGAAGCCCTTATGTGCTGCATGCAAAAGTTTCTCCTTGAGACTAGAGACTATAGCCAAGAAGAGTCTGCCGTGATGATATGTGCTCATATCATCCACTAAGTTTCCTCCATCTCCATCAAGGCCATCCAAGAATAATGCATGCATCAAGATCCTGGGACCTCTCAACCAAAAGCTGAGTCCTCCAACATGGATCAATCCTCCATATAGACAATGCTGGTATTCTGCAATAGGGTGCTCCATCACGCTACTGCCTGCTACCTTGACATCCCCTCATGTCAAAGTCATCCTCCAAGTTGCTGCCATGCCATCATGCAACTGCTCATGCTCAAAAGAAATGATGATCTCTGAAAATAAGCCTCCCATGAGAGACTATCACCTCCAAAGAATCTACGATCTTGGGAAATGTAAGCATGAGTGGCCTCCATCTACTCCAAAGCATGAAAGAGTTATTTCCCAAAGGAAGAAACTTCTCTCTCATCAAATCCATGGAGCATTCATCCCGCATCATGAAGATGCTATCCTCCATCTTTACAACAACTCTATCTGCGCAGTGAAACTGATGAGAATGGGTGGTTCTGAAAATGAGAGAGTGCATCCCTCCTCCTTGTGCTTATTCCCAAACTCTCTGCGCTGTAATGGAATCCTCTAATGTATCCACCCATCCAAAATCCAATGAGTGGTGAACCAAATAACATGATGCCTCTCATCATCTCTAGATCATGTGGCCTCCAATAGTGGAAAACCTCCAAAAGTGAGACATCAAAATTGGAAGTGGAATGAATACATGAGAGGAATGAATGGTCCTTTCTCTCTACTGCACAGTGTAGTCCTTCTCCCATGTGAAGAAAATATTTGAAAATATATAGGGGTTAATGTCCATCATCCCTTCATGTTGATCCTTCTGCTTTTCTTCTTCTTCCAATGGTGCAGCGCTATAGATTCTTGCACCTCCTCCCTAGCAACATGTGAGTGTAGCTCCTCCTCAATGAGAAGCCTTGTATCTGGCCCTCCTTTGAAAGAAATATCTCCACACCCTCACAAATGGAAGAGTGCCCTTCATACAATGGGGGTCTTGCCTCTAGCAAGTCATTCCCCTAATTTCTTCCCCTCTAGAAAGATGGAATGATCTTTGTTCCATGGTTCCCCTCCATGCATCAAAAGTGTTTGAAGTTTTGTCACACCAAGCTTCACATTGGTTCTCATCAATCCCCTTTGCAAAAATCCTTGTGACTTCAACATATGATCTCTCATTTGCATGAAAGCATGAAATAGAAATTTGAAACCCATCATCATGAATCATACCTTTGAGTTTGTAGTGCTGCTCCTCCAAAGGCCTCAACTTTTTCCATCCATCCTTCTTGCAGTAGCTATGGGAAATGTACCGCGCTGTGGATTTGCATGTGTGGCTGAATGCTCACATCCTCCATGAGAATATCTAGGGCTTGCTCCATCCACAAACCCTTTTCAGAAAATTTATCCAAAATTTCCCTTTCCTCAAGATCTTTAATAATCTCCTCAATGGTCTAGAAAAGAAGAAGGGAAACCTCTTCTTCCTTCATTCCTTCCTTGTTTCCTCTGTAAATATCCTCTCCTTGGAGATAATCACCTCTTGCTGATGGAAATAGATCTTGGGCACAGGCTGAGCCAAGATCATGCTCTGATACCCCTGTAATGTCCCTTTTTCAGGAACTTGCTGCTCAATCGAGAACATCTTAGATGTTCCATTTTTCCTTCTTTAGTGAGACACTGCAAATCCATTTTAGAGATTGAATGATGGGGAATTTACAGGATATAACTCCTTCCAAAGAAGGGAGAAATCCTGAGGCTAGCTGGCCCTTCTCAGATTCTGCCTATGGATATGCAATATTCCACCTCGATAATTTCTGCTACAGGGTCCTTGAGGACATTTTATAAATAAGCTACTGCATAAAAAAGGAAAAATAGCATTGGGATGCCCTAGGAAAACTCTAATACAAATCCCCTGCACAAAATGAGCTCAAAGAAATGCATATAGATGGGTTATTCAGATCTCCCCAAACTAGATCTCTAAAACAATGCTCAATGAGAGCTTACAACAATATAAGAACATAAACATGAACTCTGCAATTTTGGAATGCACCATAAGAGGGAAAATGCTGCAGACATCATTATATTATGATATCAGCAGTAAAATACAAGAAATATCATGAGGGAAAACCTCTCAAACTTTAAGAGAAAACCTCCAATGAATAAGCAATGTAATACAAGAATTGGTGAAACTCCATAAAATGCCAGAGTAGCTGCAACTGCGCTTAGTACATGAAGGTATAAGCTGCTGAATATGAATATATGTACATATAGCTGAAGGAATACAAGAAATAATCCCAATAACAAGAAATGGGCTGAAATACATGACTTCTAGCCAATCTAGGAAGATTGCTAGAAATGTCGGAGAAAAACAAAATTTGATAGCCTAGTTGTCACTACAACTGATACAAAATAAGAATGAGGCTATGGCTGATCTGAAATCTGATTTCCCTCCTATGATAATGTCTCCAATACAAATGGCTGATCCCTTTTTCTCAAAAACATCCTCTTGAAGCTCTAGAAACCCCTCTCTCACTGCCTCCTCCAAAATAACGCAGTTCTCCTCATGGACTGTGCAGTAGGAGATGATGGAAGTGTTGGCCCATGTAAACTGATTTGAAATAAGCCCAGGAATCCTCCTTGCAGCTCCTCCAATGAATAGACCACTCCTCCACTGAAGAAAACTAGACAAGAGGGACTCCATGAGTTCCTCTCTAGCTGCACCTAGCTACACAACATTTTCTCTGCTGCAGAAATAACGTTGTAGGAGATGAATGAAGCTATGGCCAATGCCGGATCGAGGAAATGTAGCTCAATCCTCATCCTTCCTCGAGGAAGAGGTAGGGATTCCTGACTGGGAACACCCTAGTGCCCGAGGGCACCATCACCCTGCTAAACAACCCAGGGATGCAAGCTTTTGCAGACCCTTGTCTGAAATCTAAAACATAGCATAATGAAAATGGGCTACCATCTCCTCCATATAAAGTGAGAGAACTCCTCTTCATCATGGTCCCACCAATTAGGGTTTCCACCCTCATGTGAAGCTCTTCCCTCCAAAACTGCACAGCTTCTCTAGGAAGCTTCTCCTCTATAGGCAACGCAGTTGACTTTAGTCAAAGATGATTAATCCAAGTCAGCTGGGTTCCATTCACACCATTGGTGTTTATTTCAGCTGCTTTATTCACTCCCCTTTCACACTAGGAGTGTTATGTCTTCATATAAAAAGGGGATAAGGTGTCTCCTTGCCCATTTTATTAAACAAAAATAAAATGTGCAACTATAATGTCCATTTTTAGCTTGAGACTAAAAATTGGGACATTACATCCATTCTCTCATCGTGGTACACTCAAGACTTCATAGACCTCCTCAAATCCCCAACGACACACTCTATTATCATTTGACCCTCTTGAGATGATTCTTATTATGTTATTGAGCTACTTGGAGGGATTGTGTATTATTGTTATACACATTAATTTATTTTATGGGAGTTATTAGTCCAAATTAGGCCATTATAATCCTTAAGTGATTGTATAAATAGAAGTGAGGTCATTTATTTTCGTCATCATCACTTGTCTTGGGTTATCTTCTCTTGTGATATTTTAACTATCCTTCTTGGAGGATGGGTTTGGATGAATGGATGAATTTTGATGTTGGATCTCTTTCATTTTGTCTTGTAGCTTCACTATTGGCATATGTTGATGATTGGATATACTAAATTTAAGTGATATTTTAATGCTATTATTGTTATTTACTTTTTTCACATGCATGTTGCTCGGTTTTTCGCTATACTAGGCTGAAAGTTACTGCTTTTATGATTTGAAATTGTGGAAATTTGATCTTTTATAGCGTTGCATCATGTCATGGGCCATGTATGAATGTGTGAATGTTCCTAGAGATCATTTATGCTAAATACATCTCGATAAGTCATCACTTATTGCAAACCGAAGTATAAACTCCTTGCAGCAACTATTCTCATGCTCTAAATGCTATGCAAAGTTGTTGAAGGCCTCCTTGATTGGGTGAATTCTTCCCAATCCATAAATTCTCCTTGAATCCATCTCTCCCAAAGGACATGCACTAATCCTCAATTGGTGATCATTTTAAATTCTATTCTGTTCACCTCCCTCTTTCTCTAGGACTAGCCTACATAGTTCACCTAGGGCATCAATTATCTCACAATCTAGTCATCCAAACACTTCGAATTTTTGTCCAACTACTTTGAAGTTTTCTCTAGAGGCCCTCCAAATTTGAAGTAAATTGGATGGTGTGATCTCTTAGATATAGAAATCCGTAACCACAAGAATATTTATTACCATAGGTTGATTTTTGGGTTAGTGACCTCAATAAGATCATTGCATCTAAATCTCAAAAGAAAAATTGTCCTTTTATCCTCTTCTCTTCCCTAATTAGGTCAAGCCCCTCCTTGGTTGATCAAATTCATACCCTTGACCTAATTTTGGGTAAAATTGGTCCTGTGTGGTCCCAAAACTTTACAAATCTAATTCCACAAAGATCACGTAAATACCAAGTCTCCATAAGGTTTTATAGGCCTAGGTATCATCTTTACAAGATACATTCCCAAACCCTACCCTCGATAATCCTCTTAGCCCTTCCTAGAGAGCCTATCACCTAAATTTCCAAGTAATAAAACCACACAATTGAGTGTTTCTTATGAATAGGCCTTGGTATTCACCCTTTATCCTCTCATTGACACATCCATTATTTTGATTCCTTTTGTTAGTATGAATCCTTTGTCGAAGTGTACGAAAAAGGACCACTTTAGCTACGCATAACTAATAGCCCTAACAACAAAAGTGGCTGCCAATATCTTCAGATCTACGGTTAGTTAGACATAAAAGAGCTGCAAAAACCAGATCTATGCATGGAAAGACATTAAGTAGAAAAAATAAGGGTTTGCTCCATATACCAATAGACAAGACAAGAACGATTTTTGAAAGAATTTTTATATTAATGGGGCACCTGGGAGGAAAACAAGAAGGTGTATCCAATTCTCCTCAGTGGGATGGGTTCTTGGAAGTCCTCAGCACTTCAGATCTAAGATTTCTCTCTCTTGTTGGTGTAGAAAACCCACACACAGAATGGAACTCAAAGGGAGCTCACACAGCAAATGGTAGAAAAATGGGACCAAGTGTATAGATCCAGAGTGATCTAATAGGCAACAAAAGGTGAAGAATGGTAGGAAAAACCCTCCTATTTATAACAAAATATTGGGTCATTCTAGATCTTGGTGCATGGGTTAACCAGATCTAGATCCACTTTTTATGGAATATTTCATTATATTTGTTGGAGGGAAAAGGTATTTGACTTGGGTCAAATCCCTTAATTTGTCAAAAATAAATAAATAAATGATTTATTTATCTTTTTAAGGAAGCGATTAGAAGATAATCAAATAAATAATGATTTATTTAATTATTTAAGGAAGTGATTGAAATATAATTAAATAAATAGTGATTTATTTAATTATTTGTGGGTGATTTGGTCATATCTAACAAAGAATATTATCTAAATAAGGTTTAAATAATTATTCCTAGAAAATATTAAGATAAATAAAGATTTATCTAATTAATTTCTTTGATTTTGGGTTAAACATGACTGGGAATAATAATTAAATTATGGTTTAATTAATTATTCCATGAGGAAAATCAAACAAATATAGGTTTTTTTAATATTTCCTTTTGGGGTTTCCTGTTTTAACATAGTGAAAGCATTTTTACTTAGGGTAAAAATGGTCTTACATGGTGTACTTGGGTCCATCTAATGATAATAGGTTAGATGACCAAAAAATGGTGTAACAGATTGCCCCCCAGCGTGCGAGTGTCAGGAGCAAATCGTATGACCGAAGTACGTTGTAAGAACACAATCACTAGACAACAAAAGGGATGTCACAGAGAGAAATGTGAGGTAGATAGTGTGCTGAAGGACTAGACCCTGAGGAGACGAGACTCGCAGGTGCAACAAGTCTCTTTTTATGAGAGGGTACCTGTGCTGAAGGCGGCGGGGGAGGCATACCCATGCCCGCCGAGACAAAGTACAAAAGAATAGTGTGTCCAGTAAACAAGGGACCGAACCATAAAGTACAGCTGGCATAATCATGAGCCAGATAAAAATACAATGAGGAATCCCACATACATGCTGTGCCTGGGATAACAACCAGGACTTGTACAATAATATCTGAGTACATGAGATACAAATACAACCCAAATGCCCCCTGTAAATGGGGAAGGGCTCACAAAATATGACTGATACATGCAAGTCGAAGAGGCGCTGCAAGTGGCTACGGCCAACATCATCAAATATCTGGAGCTGCATCGAAGGCTGCGAAGAAGAGGTCATCCAGGCATGTGGGGGGCTACCTGCCGGGACACCCCCTCATGAGGGTTGAAACATCTCACACACACTCGGGAATCATCAAGAGCTGCTGCTGGATCACTGGACCATCAAGTATACAAATCTCGATCATGCTGAAAGGAGCTGGAGAAACAATCAAGTCAAAGGGAAATGAGAGATCCCTTGGCCTGATCCGAGGCACCGAACAAGAGTGGAAGCTGGAACCAAGGTACACCGCCCTCTAGACTTGGCTTCTGGAATGAAAGTGCTGATGTCGACAGAAGGAGGTCCGCCATAGTTGAGGGAGTGAGATGTCCCCAACTAAGGCACGAGAGAAAACAGTAGAGCGACGGACAGACTGACACTAATGATGAGAGTGAAATGGAAAGGACTGAGTAGCGAATGGACGACTTCCCTTGTTAGAGCATAAAGGGCATGAATGACATGGCAGCGACTGACACAATATCATATGGGACAGGGGACAGTGGGACTGAAGGTCATAATGTGAACACAAGAGAGAGATCAAGCAATGAAGGATGGAGGGCTATAGTGGGGTACAAAGGGATGTGGTATAGACTCCATGGATGTAATGATGACTCAACTTGGATGCTCTAAACAAAGGTGACGCAATAGTGCTGCCACACAGTAAAGGCCCAATGGGGGACCATGAAAACATGAGTTCGAGGTGGGAACTCATGACGAAAATCGACACAAACATGGAAAAGTATGGGGGCGAAGTGATGCCCCAAATACGAGTGTTGTAAGTGAGAAAATTCGATTTAAAGCGGAGGTGGAGTGGCCCTTCTTGGAAAAAATGGGTCCGGGTGAAGCAGCAAATCGTAAACATGAAAAACAGATGCTGGTTATCTACAAGAAAATAAAACATGCATTTCAGAAGGGAAATGCTAAGGGTAATATTTCTTAAGATAGAGTGCGTTGTGAGGATTAGGAAGGGGGTGGCCTTCGAAATCCTCTAAGAGGTATGCCCCCTTACCGAGATCCTTACTGATGATGTAAGGGCCTAGCCATAATGAGTCAAACTTCCCATGACCAAGGACATCATGGGCTTGGTCATATACTAGAACAAGGTCACCTTCGTGAAAAGTGCGAGGCTGGACTTTTTGGTCATACTGAGCTTTGGTGCGCTTTTTGGCCACTTCCATGGTTTGCAAGGCAACACGACAGTCTTCGGAAGCACGCTCGAGCATGATAAGTCGTTGTTCTAGAGGTTGGGTGTCAGGGAGAAGTTCAACGGCCAGATGTAGGGAAGGAATTTCACACTCGATCGGTAAGACTGCCTCCTCTCCAAAAACCAGGTGGAAAGGAGTAAACCCAGTGGCAGTTTTAACAGAAGTTCGATAGGCCCACAAAGCAGGGAAGAGCATGATATGCCAGCTGGTTTTGTGCTTATTCACCGTTCGTTGAAGCATAGTTTTGAGGATTTTGTTGACTGCTTCAACTTGGCCATTACCTTGGGGGTAATAGGAGGAGGAATATTGGTGCTCAAAACCCAACAGTGAGGATAGCTCATGCCATATCTCATATTCAAAATGTTTGCCATGGTCAGAGACCAGTTTTTTGGGAACCCCGAATTGAGCTATAACATGGTTAAAGAAAAAGAGGGCCTCGGTAGCTGCCGTGTTGTTGAATGTTGGCATGGCCTCGGCCCATTTGGTGAAATAGTCGATCGCCACGATGATATACTTGTGGTTACCAGTGGATGGCGGGCGACACTCCATAAAGTTGATGGCCCATTTACAGAAGGGGCCGGTTGAGACGACCGGATGGAGGGGAGCTGGGGGAGCTCGTGCCTTAGGGGCGAAATGTTGGCAATTGGGACAGTGTTTGACTGCCTCAATGCAATCACTGAAGAGAGAAGGCCAAAAATACCCAGCGCGCATGACTTTCTGGGCAGTAGCAAGACCGGAGAGGTGGCCACCGCAAGCGCCGCTATGGCAGGCATTAAGGACATGTTCAGCTTCAGCGTGTGTGAGGCAACGACGAAGGACGGTATCAACCCCGTGACGATAGAGGTCGTCACTGATAAGGAGGTATCGGGGGGCTTGGTGTCGGATGCGTCTGCGAGCCTCACGATCAAGGTGAAGGGCGAACTTTTGGGTTCGCAAGTAAGTAAGAATCTCGCCATACCATGGGTCGTCGGCAGTAATGGAAAATAAGTGTTCATCAGGAAAATCATCATTAACTGGGGGGTCTTGCGCTCTGGTAGGTAATTTAGAAATGAGCTCAGCGAGGGATAAACCTTTCTTACTCTTTGGTGTGACGAATTCGAGGTCGAATTCTTGAAGAATAACGACCCAACGGGCATATTTCCCAGTGAGGATATGACGACTCAATAGGAAAGCCGAGGGGTTGGAATTAGTCACAACCTTGGTGGAGCGCATGAGGATATAATGACGAAGTTTTTGGACTGAGAAAACTATAGCCAGTGCTAATTTTTCTTCAGGTGAGTAGGAAACAGGGGGCCCTACAAGGTTCTTACTGACGTAGTAGATCACATGCTCGATACCATTTTCATCTTCCTGGATAAGGACTCCAGCGACCGAATAGGTGGAAGCGGAGATATACAGGATGAAGTCCCGATCAAAGTCGGGAGGGCGGATCAAGGGAGCGGAAGTGAGAGCCTGCTTGAGGGCATCGAAAGACTCCTGAGCATAGGAATCCCAAACGAAAGGGATAGAAGATCGGAGGAGTCTAAGGAACCCATGTGCAGTGGTGGCGTAGTCAGGGACGAACCGTCGAAGAAAATTAGCTTTGCCTTGGAGACTTTGGAGCTGGCGGAGGGTACGTGGAATGGGAAGTTCAAGAATGGCTTGAAATTTCAAAGGGTCAAGAGTGATACCATATTTAGACACAATGAAGCCTAATATACGGCCGGCAGGAACGCAAAAGACGCATTTCAATGGGTTAAGGCGGATATTATACTTGCGACATCGGAGGAAAATGGTACACAGATCGTGGAGGTGCTGCGCCCGATGCTTAGAACGTGCAGTGAGGTCGTCTAAATAAGCAAGGATAATGTGAGCTAAGTCATGGAAACAATAAGACATGGCCCGTTGAAAAGTGGCGCCGGCGTTTTTGAGGCCGAAAGGCATGACCCGGTAAGCAAAAGTTCCCCACGGACTAATGAACGCGGTTTTGAGTTGATCGGCAGGACGGATAGCAATTTGGTTGTATCCAGAGAAACCATCCATAAAGGATAGAACCTCATGCCCCGCACACTCGTCAATGATTTGGTCAATGAACGGTGTGGGGAAGTTGTCTTTGGGACAAGCTTTGTTCAAGTCGCGAAAGTCTGTGCAGACACGGATGGTGCCTTGTTTCTTGAGAACGGGAATTGGGTTGGATACCCAAGTGGTGTATTCAATGGGGTAAATGAAACCAGCCTGCTTGAGCTTATCAATTTCGGCTTTGATAGCGTCACGTCTGGAAGGATGAATGGGTCTCAACTTTTGACGGACCGGTTTGGCATCAGGCCATGTGTCGATATGGTGTTCGACAATGGCGGGATCGAGTCCGGGCATTTTAGAATAGGACCAGGCGAAAATATCGCGGAATTCTTTGAAAAGCTTGGTGTAAGCTTCGATTTCTTCCGGGGTGCATTGGGTGCCCAAGGTGATATATTCTTCGATACCTGGTGTGACTGAAATGTCAATTTTGATGGTAGGAGAGATATTGGCCATGTTTCCTTCTTTGAAAGCATCAGGTGCAGGGATGGGGTTTTTGAACCAATCGACTGCATTGGGGATGAAGTCTTTGGTTTCCACAGCAAATTGGTCATGGGACTGCTGTGGGAGGAAGTATGCGCGATGGTGCATATCGTCCCATGGAAAGTCCGGGTTGGTCATGGCTTCCATAATGTCTTCATCGGATTGGAAGATGGGAAGACTGGAGGAAGAGAGGTCACCCAAGGAGGTAGTGATGTGTGACGGGTCATTAGGAGGAGAAGGGCTCAGATGTGCAATATCAACAGATCTAAGGTCGGCGGAGGAGCCGAGAGTATCTACAGGTTGAAGGGTAGGTGAACTATCTCGCAAGGATGATGACAGGTAGAGAATGGTGATTGACGACTCTGTTGGCTCGATAGTGGGAGGAGGAATGTGAATGGGAGTAGGAAGATCCTCTGGTCCTATCAAAATTGGCTGTACATGTCCAAAGAGAAACGATACTCGTCAAGGTGGGGACAGAGGTGGGTGTAATGGCCATGGAAATCGCACAAAGCACAAGGGTGGTTTGTGCGCAAGGTTTTGAGTTTCGGTATAGAGTCCAGGATAGTGACGTAGACTTCGGGGATGTTAGAGTCGGGAAACGTCTCATTAACCAGAATCTTAAGGTGTGGCAATTCAGGACACATATGGGTGGCGTGACTGACAATATCGCACAAAGCGCATTGGATAATGGGTTTTGGCGGTTGTGGAGGGGTAGGGGTTGTCGGGGCGTCCTAGTCCTGATGGGTTGCCCCCTTACGAGCTTTGCCTTTTTTTCCAGGGGCTGGCACCATAGGGGTAGGGTCCTGTGGGGGAGCTGGGGGCCCGGAGGAAGTGAGGGGGACCGGTTGAACCGGTGTCAAAGCAAGGTAAGGTTTGGGGTGATCGGGAGGGGTAGCGGCTGGAGGGTCAATGTACCAGATGGGTATACCGAGGGTCAGGTTAGGGAGAGAGAGGGTGGCCATGACGGGGACAGAAAAAACTCCGGGAGGGGGAGCCAGGAAAGGTATCTGCCCAGCAGGGTAATGACCAGGAGGGACGGCTCCAAGATGGTTAAGGCCTGGGGGAACCGAGCTAGGAGGATAAAGGGGGTCAGGGATACCAGCTGTAGGGGGAGGGCCAGAAGGAGGAGGTCTGGCTGGCTGAGATGAATGGCTAGGAGCGGGGTGCGGAGGGCGAGGGGGAGGTTGCTGACTAGCCGAGGCATGCTGTGTAAGGGAAACCTGAGATGATTGCATCATGCAAACATTCGATAATCTGGGATCGGTGACAGGAGGAGGGGGAAGGTTAAGGAAAGTTCCAACCAGGGAGGAATCTTTGTAAACGCCGGGGGAGACACTGGTCAAGGAATCGACGGTTTGCTTGTTGGCTACAGAAGAGATGGTCGTCTCAGGGGAGGTTTGAGATTTTGGCTCATGATATGTCAACTGGTCAATGGTGACTATATTTCCATTATGGGGGAAAGACATCTTGCGAAAGACCGCGGATGGGACAGCAGACATAGCATAGGTGTAGCTTCGCCCCAATAGAATGTTGTAGTCTTACCGGCGAGGGTGATGGGACAATTACGAAACAGACCAATGGGCTGGGAGGCATGGCCGTCCCACGCTCGAAGGGTGATCGTGGAAGGGGCCAACTCAGGGGATCCGAGTTGCTTCCAAACCGAAGTGAACATCACACAGGTGGATGCCCCCTCATCAATTATGCACCGGGAAACGTTGGCATTCCAAATTTTGACTGGGATTTGGAAGGCGACGGAAGGAGGGAGAGGAGGATGGTCCGATTGAGTGGCATCGAAAACAATCATTTGGTCATCAGCAGGATCTACAGCGCCCACGGCAGATAGTAGAGCCTTCTTTTGGGAAGGGCACAACTGGAGGAGTTCCAGTGTGGAAATGGCGGCAGGAGATTGCGCCAAATCATCTACTATGCTATACGAATGAGCAGCTCGACCGGAAGCAGCGTTTCGACGTAATGGTCCCTTAGGAATCTTGGTATGAACCTCAACTTTGGGTTGATGGATATGTAAGGGGCCATTCGGTGTCGAAAGAGGCTCTGTAGAACCTAAAGAAGGAGGCTCGGAGGCAGACTGAGCAGGAGGCTGGGGGTACTGGCGAGACTGAGTTTGAAGGTGAAGGTCGACGGTCGGGGAAGGATCGGAGTGCATCATAAGGATCTGGTAATCAGAGGAACCAGAAAGGGAAGGGGGGGTGGTGACCTGGCTGACAGGCGGTTGGGTAGCCACGAATCCTTGCTGAGGGAAAGGATCAGTAAACACAGTTGGTTGGGTAGTGGCCACATTAGGAGGAGCATGAGGGGAGGTGTGCTGTCTGCGCAATGTGGCTTGAGACTCCCACATCTGCCGCATCTGGGGTAAGAGGGGACAATCGTGGGTGTAATGACCATAAACACCGCAACACGAACAAGGCTTGTTTGTGCGAAGCGGCCTGTCCGGCTTGGGCTGAGTGCCCTGTTGCTGGTTGGAAATGTTAGGGTCCACACCAGAATTGGGTCTACGGGTACCAGGGGAAGATTGGTTTTGATTGCCTCTCCCCCTTCTTTGAGAAGAAGGGGGATTAGTCGCACCTTGCCGTGCAAATACTTCTCGGAGGAGGTCAGGCACACAAGGGGTTTGGAGGAGGCAAGGGAGAAGGAAGCGATATGTTGGAGGAGCCGGTGCACCAGGCTATGGATACGGTGTAGTGATTAGGTTGGGCAAATATTGAGGTAAGCAGAGGTTGGGCAAAAGGGGAGGCATGCCGCATCCCCGGATACATGCTACGGAGGGGAAGAGGCCGGAGGAGCCGGTTCTTCCCCCGAGGGAGACCATAGCCCATAGGAGGCTGAGCGTACTGATGGGACGGGAAAGGGCTCCAAGGATACCGTCGGGCGTAATGAGATGCCCCGGGGGCAGGGCGCCACCGGCCTCGGGGAGGTCGTGGTGAATGGTATAAACATAACCGTATTGTGCGTAGATCAGGTCATATTTCAAGGCTATTTGGAGGGCGGCTTCTTCGGTTTGAGGAAAATGGGAGGCGACGTCCTTGCCGATGGGAGCCGGAAGGGTGCGAAGGAACCAGTCCATATAAACCCGATCTTCGAAGGGAGGGGCTCGACATAAGCTCCATCTTCTTCGCCATTCCTGAACATGGGCGGAAAGGCAGGTTGAAGAGGATTGCTTGAAGGAAGTCAAGAGCTCCGTGCTAGTGTCGTATCGGAGAGGGAGCTGGAAATAAGACAAAAAGGCCTGAGAAAGGGTCGCAAAGGTGGTATGGGAAGAGGTGGCTTGTTCAACATACCATTTAGAAGCTTCGCCGGTAAGCATGCGTTGGAACAAACGAAGACAGATGGAGTCATCGGTAATGGAATTGGAGGAACACCACATGTGGAAAGATCGGACATGATTGGTTGGATCTTCTCCAGCTTGGCCTTCGAATTTAGGGATGTCGGAAGGGAGCTTGGTTGGCATGGCAGGCCAACCAACATCGTGGCGGATAGGGTCATTGATCAACTGATTGAAATCGGGGAGGCTGAGGCCTACAATGTACGGCAGCAAAGGGGTGGCCGGGTCGTTCCTGTGGCGGTTCCGCTAGTAGTCGGGCCGGCATTAGGGCCGGGAGAACCGCTAGCGTTAGGCCCTGGACCAGACATGGTGGTAGGGGGAGAACCAGGAGGAGAAGGGGAACCCGATGAATCAGGAGAGGAGTCGGAGTGTGGACTCGGAGGAGGACTGGCTCGACGACGGCGGGTCGGAGTAGGTCGATCGACCGGAAACTGAGGGTGAAGGCCAAGAAGTCTTCGGGAAAGGCGCCTTGGGGGCGCAATGATAACAGGAAGAAGGAAACCGAGAGGGGCAGAAAGGGACAGAATCAATTAAGGCCAAGGGCAGAAAAGGTGCAGTGACAATTGATTTTAGAGTCTTTTCCAGGCGGTGTTAACCAGGCGCTTCTTCGCTTAGGGTCAGTGTGTGGCGTGCGTTAATTTTAATTTTTAAACCCTTTCCGTTTTGAGAGAAAGAAAAAAGTGTGTTGCGTAGCTGAAAATAAACCTACAGAGAACAGTATATAATGCTGAAATAACAGAAAAATAACAGCTACTTGTGCATCTATCTAACCCAAGAAGGTGGGTCTCTCAAAACTAATCTGAAAAGAAAGGGAAAAATATAGGCAAAACACACGGAAAAGAGGCCAATAGATCTAAGGTCAAAAGGGACAGGGATCTAAAGGATAAAGCTGCTGAAAAGAGGTGCAGATCACAGCCAAAAGACAGAGGCAAGGTGGCTGGAAAAAGGAAGGAAATCAGCAAAATACGGGGGGGGGCAAGGTGGAGGCCCTAAAAGTAGATCCAAAAAAATCTTCAGGAGGTGATTTGAGAGGTAGAAGAGCTGATTTCAATGGATCTGAAAGGGAGGTAACAAATCTGGAAAAAAAGAGGCTGAAGCTCTGAAAAACAGACGGCTGAAACAGCTAAAACTCTTCCACAAAAAGTGGAGGGTACTAAAGCCCTAGGGGGCTAGGTTCCCACTTAGATGAGTAAAAACAGATCAGAACTTGGTTAAAGCGGGCTGAGACAGAGGCTGGAAGACCCTGACAGAAGCTGCAGCAGAACCCAGAAAAATTGTAGAAAAATCACTGAAAAACTGGCAGGTCGCAGTTTCTGACCTGTTTTCAGTGCAGGTCGCAGAAAAGGGGCAGAAAAGTGCGACCTGGAGGTCCAGGTCGCAGTTTATGGGCCAAAAAGTGCGACCCCCCATTCCGGTTGTCTCGGCGGCAGATTTTCAGAAAAGTTGCCGTCTCAGTTGCGGTTGGTGTCGCTTACCTGCGCAATAGGGCCAGAAACACACGGAAGTTAGAAATTTTAATGTTTTAGGGTTTTATGTGAGAAAAACAACATAAAAATAGGAAAAATAAACAGCTGAAAAGAAACCCTAGGGTCTGAAGTAGCTGGATATGCAGGAATATGAAAAACGACGGCGGTCGTAATTTAAAACCCGTGTGGAGTCGCCATTTGTTAGTATGAATCCTTTGTTGTAGTGTACGAAAAAAGACCACTTTAGCTACGCATAACTAATAGCCCTAACAACAAAAGTGGCTGCCAATATCTTCAGATCTACGGTTAGTTAGACAGAAAAGAGCTGCAAAAAACCAGATCTATGCATGGAAAGACATTAAGCAGAAAAAGTAAGGGTTTGCTCCATATACCAATAGACAAGGCAAGAACAATTTTTGAAAGAATTTTTATATTAATGGGGCACCTGGGAGGAAAACAAGAAGGTGTATCCAATTCTCCTCAGTGGGATGGGTTCTTGGAAGTCCTCAGCACTTCAGATCTAAGATTTCTCTCTCTTGTTGGTGTAGAAAACCCAATGCAAAGAATAGAGCTCAATGGGAGCTCACACAACAAATGATGGAAAAATGGGACCAAGTGTATAGATCCAGAGTGATATAATAGGCAACAAAAGGTGAAGAATGGTAGGAAAAACCCTCCTATTTATAACAAAATATTGGGTCATTCTAGATCTTGGTGCATGGGTTAACCAGATCTAGATCCACTTTTTATGGAATATTTTATTATATTTGTTGGAGGAAAAGGTATTTGACTTGGGTCAAATCCCTTAATTTGTCAAAAATAAATAAATAAATGATTTATTTATCTTTTTAAGGAAGTGGTTAGAAGATAATCAAATAAATCATGATTTATTTAATTATTTAAGAAAGTGGTTGAAAGATAATTAAATAAATAGTGATTTATTTAATTATTTGTGGGTGATTTGGTCATATTTAACAAGGAATATTATCTAAATAAGGTTTAAATAATTATTCCTAGAAAATAATAATATAAATAAAGGTTTATCTAATTAATTTCTTTGATTTTGGGTTAAACATGACTGGGAATAATAATTAAATTATGGTTTAATTAATTATTCCATTAGGAAAATCAAACAAATATAGGTTGTTTAATATTTCCTTTTGGGGTTTCCTGTTTTAACATGTTGAAATCAGTTTTACTTAGGGTAAAACTGGTCTTACATGGTGTACTTGGGTCCATCTAATGATAATAGGTTAGATGACCAAAAAATGGTGTAACACCTTTTATACTGGGTCTCCTCCCATTGGTAAAATTCCATAAAGAGTAGGGAGCCTTAACTTGTGACATTGGGATATATCTCCATTATTTACCTTGACCTAGTAGCTTCCCTATAGGATCCCTTCTTAGGATCCTTGCTAGTTTAAGCAATAACAATAGAAAAGTGTCCCAAGAACGATTTTTCACTTTGTGCATGTTAGAAATCTTGTGCAACTCCAAAATGGGTATCCAAATATGATTTCAAATTTCGGATCCAAAAAGGTCACTGCTCATTATGCACATTGTTTCATTACTTGAATCATCTGAAATAGTACTAAGAATGATTCATCACTCTGTGCAAGTCGAACCACTTTCCCAACTCCAAAATGGGTGTCTCAATATACTCTCATATTTTGGGTCCGAGAAATTCTCCGCTTGTTATACACGTTCTTTCATTTTACTTGAATCATCCAAAAGGGTCCTTAGAATGATTCTTCACTTTGTGCATGTCAGATCACATGTGCAACTCCAAAATGGGCATCCAAATATTCCCTCAAATTTTGGATCCAATATGTTATCCATGATAACCATTAGGTTGGTCTTAAGTCAATTAGGGTAAGTTACTTAGGGTTGAATAAGATCTTTTAAATTTTTAATTTTCAAAAAATTTTCATATGTGTGGGGGTATCTTGGTGAGTTTGAAAGGTAATCATTATTTTAATAGGTTTCATTGTCAAAGAAAAATACAAAAAAATCTTTGTGCATAAGTTAATATGGTCATTAGAGTGAATTTTACACTTTTACCAACTTTCACAGCAAATTCAGTGTGAACGGGTTAGGATTTGCTACGAAAGTTCCTGTACTCTATTTTTCTTCCAACGTTACGTGTTTTTTATGTTTTTGAGTAGTCAACATAGTGCAAAGGTGGATGAATCATCAAATAAGAGCATGAATATTATTGTGCCACTTGTTCAAGGGGACAACTCAACAATCAAACTCCATATGGATGACAACTCATCATGATGCCAACTCACCAATTGGAAAACTCACCATCTCAACTCAGGTTTACAAGGTTTTAACTCCAATGTATCAGTTGGACAACACCTCATCATGTTAGTTTGGTTCGATAAAAATGATACAAGCTAAATTGAAGAAAAAGGGTCTTAAAATGGTTGTGAAAAATGATGATGTTACTACATGAAAGATGGTAAGGAAACATATTTTTGGACCATATTTTGTATTATACTATCATAACAGGCATGTAAAGGCTTTATTAGTGTTTTGGAGGTGCAAAAAGGAATAAGGTGCAAAATATCAGTAAACTAGTTATTCTCGTAGCAAGTCCCATGCTTAAAGACGAAATTTTGCTACGAAAGTGCTGTAGGCTTCTTCGAGGGTAAAATTCAACAAAAAATTCAGAACAAGGATGGATTAGAGCATGTGTTTACCTCATTAGCCCCAAGGAAGACCCTCTAGTAGTAGAAGTGTTAAATATTATGCAAAAGGTGGATTTTGGAGTTTGCTACGAAAGTGTGTTACGAAAGTTCTGGAAATGATTGTTTTAGCAGTCAAATTGAAGTTCACTTTCTCACAAAATGGAAAGGAATTTTGGAAATATGAAGGAGGTTTTTCTTCAACACGAGCCCATCTACAAAAAAAATATCTCATTTTTTTCACAACCATCAGGTTTGGAAAATATGCACTCATCTTTGAGGCCAATTTTCATAATTTTTAGTGGCCAGATTTGTGTAGAAATTTTAAAATTCGACTTGGTGGAGGTCCAGCTCAACATCCACATGGAATGATGACACATCAGCAGTCTAGTACACTTAGAAAATCAGTTTTTTTCATTTTACAAGGGTTATTAAAATAAATTTTTGATATATTTAATGAAATAAGAGTCCTTTTTGTATTTAAACTCTGCCAAACAGAAAATATTCCTAGGAAGTCTCAAAGTGATGTAATTATATTAGGAATAGGTCTTGTAAGTAGGAATTCAAGGCTGGCCCAGGTGGTAGACAATTGTATGAGACCTCACTCTATAAATGATGGAGTTTTTGAGTTTGAAAGGGTTGATGAATGTAATGAGAAGGCTATTATGTAATTTATTTCTATTAAGATAATATACAGTTGCAACAGTTGTCTTTCAGACCCGAGATTTCTTTTGATCTTATGTATTTTTGTCTTTCCATTTTCCATATTATCATCAGCTTCATAGTATCATGATTACTTTGAATTAATAGTTTTATGCTCCAACTTTATTCATGTATTATGTTTTTGCTGTAAAAATTTATCTTTTAATATTAATTGCCTCAGTTTCCATGGATTACATTTACTTGTAATTGAAGTCCCATAAATGAATCCATGCCCAATGGTAGCCATCATACAATATTCCACCTGAAAAATCACTTAAAACAAAAAAATATTTAGCCATATACAATAAAGTTCTTATCTTGAGTATTCATTTGTTTTCTTTGAGAGAGCCCTCTCTGAATGGAAGGGTTAAATTATAGTCCAAAGTGATTTGAAATAGTTGTTCTAGGTTGATAGTTGAACAACCCAACTAGCTCCAGCTTAGTGATAACATTTTGGTGCGTCTTCCAGGAGTTTGAAGCTACATTATCCTGGGTAATTGATTCCAATCAAAGTAGCTGAGCCCTTGAAGGTAGTAGGAGATAAGAAATATTCGAGGCTATACTTCTACCTTGGCGACTCCATTCTTGAAGAATTCATAAATTCATAGCTTCATGGTGACTCCATTGCTTGAATATTAGTAGCTTGAAGAAGTTATAAGATGAGTTCTACTGTAAGAATAAATCTTAGGTATGCTCCTATGGATAGATCTCACATATATGGTTTTCCAAATTGTATGTCTTGTGTTTATTGGTCAACCCATCTTCCCATGTTCAAAGATGAAAATAAATATGATGCTGGTTTGCATTTGGTTAAATTCCATATACATGTATGTAGACTAAGGGATGTGTTTCCAGAGTATTTACTCATGAAAATTTTTATGGCTACCCTAGAAGACAAAGCTAGAGTATGGTATGAAGGCTTGAAATCAAGAAGTTTGTGTTCTCTTAAAGATTTCCATAAAATATTTTTTTTGTCACTATGGGAAGTCTCATCCTTCATCACCATTGTTTCAAGACTGTTGCAATCTTTGGAAAGGTTTCATTCAATCTATTAAAATTATTGATGATAATGCAGAATGTATGGATGATGAGGAGATATTAGAGGCACTTTATGAATTTTATTCACAAGCTAGCTGTCTTGATGATCAAGAAATTTTCCAACAAGCAGATGTCTCTTCTTTAGTTGAAGATGAAATGGATCAACAATTTGACAGTCAAGTATATGGCTTGAAATTTATGAGCACTTGCAACCTTTTCAATCTATATGTAGTTAAAGATATGAGCCAGATTGTTCAAATTGTTTTTCAACCCATTCCTTTTCTGAGATTTTATGTCAAGAAGAAACTCCTCAAGATTAGGTTGTTGAAAATACATGTATGAAAATTTCGAACAGTGAGATAACATGTGATGAAAGTTCACTTTTAAATAATCCCTGAGCATATGAAAATATTTCTGAGAATATTGAGAACAAAGAGTTGAATGTTGAGCAACATGAAAATGGGCAGGAGCAAGGAGAAGTTTATGTGAAACATGTTTATTTTTATCATGAGGAGGAGGTTGATTCCTTGAGTAGGCTTGAAGGATGTCATGAGGAAGCACTAATAGAGAATCATCAACTTTTTGATCTACAAGTTACTGTCTCAAAATGTATTGTTACAGATTTAAATGATAAAAAATTTCTGTTTGTGTATGATGATATACATGAAATTCTTGTTGTAATTTATGAAAAGTATTTTTTAAACATCCATGTAGCACATGATATGGTTTCTCCCATTTAATATTTTCATGAACATTCAGAGTCCTGTCTTAAGAATGATGTTGAAATTGAAAATATAGGGCAAACGAAGCCATCAGTTATGAATGAATTCAACCCTCATGGTTTTACTCATCAAGAAGAGCTGAATTTCATGATTATAATGATCCTTTGGTAAATTTTTTCTAATTTTTTGTCACTCCCCCCAACTTCCCAAGGGTGAAAGTGGAATTGAAGGAAGGTAACCACAAACCAGGCTTTAGGTCAGGTAGCTAGCCCTACTAGGACCAGAGAGGGCTGTCTCATTGTCAATTTGCAGTCAATGGATTGTCTGGATATCTATTGATATTAGGCTAGGTAAAGCTCAGTAAATAGGATTTTGTTTGATGTTTTAAGTGCTGGATAGGAATGTCAGTGAGGAGGCTAGGTCTTAGGTTTGAATTCCAAGGTAAATTTGCAGAGAATGTGTGAGGCTAGATAGGTATCTTGAAATCATGTTTAATTGGTAATTGAGTATAGGATGAAATAATAGAGAGTTTTAATGATAACTGAGGTGAATTCATTCATTTAGCAGTAAATAGACATATCATGTAAACCTTGTCTAAAACAGAGCATGGACAAACATTATTTATGCTTATAAACTTACAAGATAAACACATGGAAAGATGTATTTGAAAGAGGAAAATATATCATTTAATATGAATAGTTAAAAATACATAGGAAGAAAAAATGCTCCAATGCATACCACGAGATTCTCAACACAAGTTCTGCAAGACTGTCTTTGATTTCATTCCAAAATGTTGCTACAATAGCTCTACTGCAAAATAAAACTATCCAAGCCAACAAGAGACTAAAGAGAGTCTACTTATAGAAAACATGAACTATGAAACGTCGTACGGTCTAAATCCCATAAAAAATGCATCATAATACATGAGATGAGTCATTTCCTATATTTTAGGGAGGTTAGAAACCATTCCCTAAAATTCAGCTATGAACTAGGAGTGTGTGGCCCTTACATTAAATTACATGTTACCTCATGATAAGAGGAAAAAAAAAACTCAATTACTCTAATGCAAACTCATAGGACAACAAAACATCGAAATTTTGAAATTTTCTGAGCTTGAAAAAGCGTCCTGAGGAATCCAATGTAGATATGTAACATTTCCGACAGAAGCGTGTCATAATTTTACAGAAGCTTAGCAGAAGTTTGCATACACTTTTGAGGCACTTGTAGGAGTCCAAATCCAATTTTGAAAGAAGGGCCAATTAGCCTTGCGTGTCTAGTTTCCATAACATCTTGAATTTTTCAAAATTACCCATGGGAAGGCCTCTAATAATTAATTCTCCCTAGGTTACTCCAGAAGCGTAGCAAGGCCTCCAAAAAGGTGGCAGAAGCATAGAAAATGAGTTGTTTTTTGGCCTTTTCTCAAAAATTAAAGCCTGTAATGCAAAGGGGGTTCCTGATATGTGACGTACTCATAAAAATGCATACAAACATGTAAATAAATCATCATTTGTATGTCCCTAAAATAAGCGTAGCAAAATTTTTCTACGTTTATGTGAGGAGGAATTTCTAAAATTGTGCAAAAATCACAAAAAATACCAAAATTCTTCAAAAATGGTTTTGTAGCACCTATGAGTGATGGGATAAACATACAAGGAAGCTCCAGCCAAAAATTCTAAGCTATCCTTATCTTTAAGCTTCATTTGATCTTCTTTTAGCCTTTTCTTCAGCTGTTTTAGCCTTATTTGTGAAATTATGTTCCTGGTGCGATAGTGATTTTCCATGTGTCTTTGGAGGTTTTTGTCTCTCTTAGCCCTCTTCAAGAGCTTCTCCAAGTTTTTCTTACCATTTCCGACCATATTTCTCCGTCTTGGTTGATCTCCATATCTATTATCTCATCAAAAGTCAACTCTTCAGGTGGATGAGATGAGTGTCTTTATAGCTCCAAAGCCCTTTTGAGGCCTCTTGTCTTTGGCCTTCTTGGATGTGTTTCAGTCTCCATGTCCTGGATTTGATCAAAATCTATGACCTGATTACTGTTACCTTTATCTACCTCTAGGCCTGGCTTAGGTTTGCTTTGTATAATCTGCTTCACCTTCAATTGAAAATTCTCTTGTTGTAGGAAAATGATTTGAGAGTTAGGAATGGATAAGATCTCCCTCAAATATGCTATTTACTCATACTTCTCCCTAATTATCTCCTGATATGATTTGGTCTCAACCTTCCCTGATACCCCAAACTCCAATGGCACTGGTTCACTATGTTGGTGCAAAGGTGTTTCATCTTGATGCGTAAGAGGCTGCTCCTCTATTTCACTTTGTTCAACAATAGTATCAATTATAGGTTACTTTTGATAGACTTGGGTGAAAATACCTATTTCTTTCCCTTCTCATAGGTATGAGTAAACTAAATAACCATAGGATCCTTTGAAATCTAATTCTGCATGCTAGAAGAGCTAACCTCCATTGATTTTGATGACAATGATGGTGACGATGCACTATGCATGACAGGAGGGTTAGTGGTGGGCGCTGCTGCTACTCTTTCCATGAAGGTTTCCCAAATCATGTTGATGGATGAAAGGTGATGAAACAAAATGATTTTTACAAAACTATGATGAAAAATACTTGGATAATGATCTTGTTTTCTGCTCTGAACCTTCTCATACATCTTAATCAAAATCCTTTACAAGTAATGTGGCAAATCAAGTGATTTGATAGAAGTGAAATGCATCAACATCCTGATATGGTACCTATAAAACCTGGAAAATATCCCTTCACATGTGAAATAATTCATTTTTAACATCATCAAAGGAGCATATTTTTTACAGATTTGTCTAAAAGGGAAGAGGTAATCTGGTTCCTCTCTAGCATGAGGCTTGAGAAATTGTTTGTAATATTCAAGGTCTAAGTCCATGCCATTGAACCAATTGTCTCCATGACTAGGAATAACTGTTGCTGAAGAAATTATATCTTATGATAGGTTAAACTCTACACCTGCAATGATGGCCTTTCCCATGTTGAGATTAGAGGCAAAAAAGCTTTTAAGTTGAAGATGATATCCTTCCTCCATGAGCTTCTCATAGAACCTCAAACATCCAGTCCTTTCAAAACATCTTCTAGTCAAGGATGAAGCATTGATTTCATGGATGGTAAAGGATTCTAATATGAGGTGGCACCCTCCCTTGAAAATTTTCTTCTCACTCTCCATCTTGTCTACCAGTGAAAGGATGAAACCCTAGTGTGTTGATGGGATGGGTAATTGTAGTGTAATTTGGGAAAAAAAAAGTGTAGAGATGGGGTAGGTTTAGAGAGTGAGATGAAGGGTTTTCGAGCTAAGAAAAATTCTACAAAAAATTAAAGAGATAGTCTTGCATGTTAGCTCCATGTTATGAGTGAAATCAAGTGAAATGAATGTGAGGAAGGTGGTCAAATGAGGGAAACACAGGAATTTTCCGGTTTATCATTATGAAAACTAGTTAGAAATTAAGGTTTAGTGAAAATGGATATTAGGGAGGATATGGATGGTGGGGGAGGGGAGTATGATGTATGTGAGAGGTGTAGGATAGTGTTTATATGGGAGGGTTGGGGTTTATTCCATTGGAAACTATCAATGAAATGAAGAAGTAAAGATATAATGGAATATGGAGTAAGCATGAAAATAAACTATGAAATTGATAAATTTGACCATAGGAGGTTATAAGAATGTTGAATTACTATTGTGAGAGGTCCAGGAAATTATGCCCATAAGCCTTGAGCTTGCTTGAATGATTTGGGAGTTGAAAAACCCTAATTCGGGACCCTTTCCAGAAGCGTAACACCAAATTATAGAAGCGTAACAACTGACCAGAAAGCGTAGGAGAAGGCTACATAAGCGTAAAAAATGGCTGAAAAACGTAACAACTTCCTCTAGGGAAGCATAAATACTACCCAAAAGCATAGAAGAAGGCTAAAAAAGCATAAAAACTGGTTCAAAAAGTGTAACAAAGGCAACCAGAAGTGTAACAAAGTGTTCTTGGAGTAGTTCTTTGCCTTGGTTTCAGACCTTTGATCACTTAAGGAGTGCAATGGAGGTAAGCGAGGAGCTCTATCACACAACAAAATAGAATGATGAGTTTGGATGAGCTTGCTTTTTTCCTTTATAACTTTGAAATGACCTTTTTTGTCCTGTAGTGAAATAGTAAATTTTTTTTCCTTTTGAGATTTTTTGAGATTAAAACACATTTTTAAATAAGACAACTTATCTTACTTTTCTTCCTAAGTATGCTAGCTCCCCTTTAAAATACTTATGAGTGAAATGAAGGATGTTTTGCCTTGTTTGATGACAAATTAGACTTTTTCAAAGGAAAAACAAAGACACCTAGACAACAGAACTAGATGAGATGGAGTGAATGACCTAAGACATCTAAATGATAATGAATGAGATGACCTAAGAATTTGTGAGCTTTTTGTGCCAATTTCTCTTATTTTCTTGTAGCATCTTATTGTTTATGTTCACTAAATATTTATTTAAAGATTCAGCCAAATCGTTTCCTTGAGGATAGTATGCTGTAGAATGACCAAGCCTAATGTGATACTTATCACAAAAATAAATCATTTTCTTGGAATTAAAGGCGGCTGCATTGTCAGTAATGATTTTGTATGGACAGCCAAAATGAGACATAATATTGTTCTCTAAAAACTGAATAATGGTAGTGTCAATATCTTTCCTTGTGGGGATGGATTTAATCCATTTAGTGAAGTAATATGTGGCAATGAGTATCCATTTATGCTGAGCTGATGATGGAGGATGGATCTCGCCAATGATGTCAAGTCCCCATTGCTGGAATGGTGCTTGCACTTCAATTGGTTTAAGTGCAAAGGAAAGAGATTTCTCTTTCCATGAAATATTTTAAATTCATGATAGCTCATTACCATTTTATAAACATCAGAGAATAGACCTGGCCAATAAAAACCTACCCTCAATATATTTTTAGCTGTAGTCTTCCAATAAATACGACCGCCACAATCACCTTTATGAAATTCATTCATCACTTTTTCAACTTCTCCTTCAACCAAATAATTCAAAAACAATCCATATGGATCATTCCAATACAAGACACTGTTAAGTATGCAATACTTAAGAGCTCTCAACTTCAAAGATCTAGCTTTATTACTTGTCAAGCCGGGAGGAGGATTCAAGTGTTGCAAAAAATGAACTATATCAGCATACCAAGGCGATGAAGAAACAAATTCAGATGCCTTAGGTAATGTTTCAGCCTCTTGCTCCTCAGATAACGTAGAAATAAAATTAATGCCCAAAGCATGTATATTTGAATCCTCCATAAGGTTTTCCAGGCCTTGTCCTTTGGCCAAATTTGTAGGCTTGATCTCCAAGTTATACTCCAACATAACAACGATACATTTACCTCGTCTCCCTTCAGGATAATTCTGCGTAAGCATATATTTGATAGCAATGTTTAGGACATATGTAATGACATGAGAATGGAGAATATAGATGTGGAAGTCCTTCAATGCTTTGACTAATGCCAAGGCCTGTTTCTCAATTATGTTGTACTTCAAGGCTACGTATTTTATGGTTCTATTGAAGAAGGCAATGGGCTATGTTATCACTCCGAAATTTCCAAAGGTTTTTCTTGCGTTAAAAAGAAATATCAGATTTAACTACAAACCACTTTTGAAGCTTAGGATATAGCCTTCCTAAACTCAGAGAGGGCTCTCTCTATATGATTTAACTTTTTTTAATCAATGGATATTAGGCTAGTTATGTATGCTTAATTTGGATTGGTTGGTTGGTAGAATTAATGATTTAAATGAATAGGTGCTTATAAAATTTCCATTGGGCTATGGAGTCAATTTGATTTGAAACATAACTGAATCAAATTATAAGGAAAGTATTACAGGGAAAGACAGGTGAGCAATATTAGATCTCAAGGCTGATTGGTGAAGTAATTTTTCAATCGGGATCAAGGAGCAATTAAGGATTCCTTAAACCAGATAATGAAGAAGAGTGAAGAGGTAAATCGAGATCAAAGGGAAATTAAGAATTCTCTAAACCAGATATAAGAAGAAAACACAGAAATGTATAACAATTAAAAGCAGAGTGTAAGTTTTAAGAAAATTCTGCAGTAATATTCCTGCTATAACATTTAGATTTAGAACTCAAATAAGTTTATGGAATACTTAGAAAGAAACATGAACAATTGAAATTTGTACTTCACTGAGATATCTCATCACATGAATCCTGTAAAGAAGTTTCTTTATAAATTTTTCAGTCTGTTGACTGGAAATTGGTACAATAACCCTCAGGCAAGAGATCAATCAGCTACTGAAATATTTGAAAATCCACACTTGAATGACCTGTTGAGCCCCAAATATGTCCTTTCCTTTCACCAAATTTCACTTCATTCCATTTTTCCTTTATCAGTTATAGGCTTAAAATATCAAGAGGATTGATTAAAGTCACTTTAAGAATGCATGAAATCACTAACTTACTATACTTTTGTGGTTTTGTTGTTGTAGTGATTTTTGACTAGACTTAGCTACAGAATGCATCCATTATGTATCTAGTCAAATATTCCGCAGCTATCTTTATGTTCACACAAGTTACACGTGTCACTTAAAGGGAAAACACATATGGTTGAATTCCAGAACTCACCTACATCATTCCTTGCCCTCTACGAACTCTGAGCAAAAATCTGTAAGTGGTTATGCACATGGAGGAAACCAAAACTAAGAAGTAGACTTCTACCAGGACAAGGACTCTGCAGATGTCTTCAACAAAGTACAAGGCCTCAACATGAGTTCTAATTTGATTTTGATTGAAAAAGACACCTATCCCTATTTCTTCTCAATGACAGTTATGTATTTTCTTATAATAATAATAACTCAGTGAACCGAGAGACAGTTAGCTAGTTGATGTTTTGTTGTTAAGTTCTCAAAGACTGTGTTACTCTGTTTTTCTGAGCATTTTCCTTTAATGAAAAAGTACAACTTTAATGCAAGATCTGAAGCAATCTTAAGGAATTAAGGATTCGTGTGCCAATCTGGTGGTAGAGGGCCCCTACTGTCCGAAAGGCTTTGTGCATATTTTCTAGATAAGTGACTTTAGCTCTGTTTCGTTCCTAATTTAGGCAGTTTTCTGAACTTCATGTTTTATGTTCACTTACATCGAATGTTACAATCAATCTCATTCTTATGAACTGTTCCAACATATCACTAACAGGTGAATGAGATAGAGCTATAATACTTCGGAGGTTAATTACATTCTAGTTCAGTTTTGTTCATTGTATTTCAAGTTTTATTAATTGCATTATAGTCCTGTTAAATTAGACTTAAAAGGCCTTCATTATTTACAAACTGTTCTTGTTCTTAATCTCTTCTAACACATCATTATCACATGGACAAGAATTAGCTATATCATTTTGGGTCCTTGACTATTCTGCAATTTCTCATAATTTTACAAACAACCTTTTTTCCAAAGCTATTCCAAGAGATCTCTAACCATTGAATGAGGCTTAATAGTAACATTTTGAGTGGCAGAATGGGTTAATTTTAGTGTCATAAATAATTTTAGCATAGAGTTCCTTACTATGTTGCAGGTAATCTTTTCTCAAATTGTTCCAACAAATTTCTAACTATGGATGAGATTTTCTCTGTAATATTGTAAGTTGTTGTTTACTATAGAGAACTTCATTACATCAAACTTATCCTTTTATCAAGTTGTTCCAACATACTTCTAATGAAATGAATTGGACTGAGTTAATGTTATAAGCTACTTTCCTTGTCAAGCTTTGCAATTTGCGAATTGGCATTTTCTGTTCTTAGGTGTCATACACAGTCTAGAGTAGATTTTGTTCTGTTTTAGTATGATCAGTAACTTCTCTTTGCCAACAATTTAGTTATTTTCCTCTTAGCACAAAAATACAAAACCAAAAAAACTAGAAAAACACTAAACACAATGAAGTAGGAAGAAGATGCCTAGGCACATATAGTGCACTTCACTTCAACAGTTTACTAGCCCTGGTTGACAATTTATGACATCAATTTAGGAACACTAAGTTGAGTAGAAATTTTGGCACCGTTTCCGGGGTCGTGTAACTAGGTAGCCTTGTTTCTTACCTCCCAAAAACAATGATATGCGTAGAGAAAGAGACTCAAGGGGTAGATTCATAAGAAGCAGAAGCTTGATTCCTAGAACACCACTTGTTCCACCAAGACCAAGAGGCAGCACACCTCCAACTCAAACCCACATCCCATGCTTTACTGATCATAGACTTCCAGAAGACTTAAGATCATATATTCCATTAGAAAGACCTTCCACTTCATCCACTGAACCTGTCCTAGAAGAAGATTCAAGGACCCCTGTTAGAGACATAAACTTTGCCACTTCTACAGAAGAATCAACTATGGCAGAAGAAGGGGGAGGAGGAGTCTTTAATGGAGAACACACACTATTTGGAAGGGGTAGAGGTAGAGGTAGAGGAGAAGGAGGTAGAGGTGCTGAAGGAGAAGGAGGTAGAGGTGAAGAAGGAGGCAGAGGAAGAGGTAGAAGGAAAATGGGAAGCTCTTTTGGGTTTCCTATAGTAGATGAAGAAACCAATGCAACTATGAAAAATATTTCACCCTCTGTCATTCCAAACTTCTATGGAATCAAAAGTGAAGATCCTGAAACCTTTCTATTTGAATTTGAAGTCCTATGTGGAACCTATGATTACTTACAAGATGCCCAAAAACTTAAACTATTCCCTTCAACATTGAAAGGAGCAACATTAAAATGGTTTATGAGTTTGATCAACAGTTCTATTAGGACATGGGAAGACATGAAACATGCATTTATAGAGAGGTATTTGGATTACTATATGCCAGTCAACCATAAGGAGGAAGTTTTTAAAATGCTAGAAAAAGAGGATGAAAATCTGGAAGATTTGTTGGAGAGGTTTAACTATACCATCAAGAGAGAAAAAATGGAAAACTTGGACCAAGATACTTTGAAAGCTCTCTTGTTGAAGACAATTAGGGATGAATGGTTAGATATCCTTAATATTATGTGAAAAGGGGATATATCTCAGCTCACATTACTTGAAATAGCTGAATTATGTATCAACCTTTCAATAGGGAAATCTAAAACTCTAAAAGGACTAAGAGACCCTGCACTTGCAAGGGCAAGTAAGTCTGCTTCTGGGACAATAAGTAGGGCAGAAATAGGAAATATTCTTGATGAATTCAAATCTGAAATTTTAGAGAGTCTTAGTGAGCAAATAGACACACTTAAGTTACAAAACAAGCAAAAAGTTGAATCTGATGCCTTAGCAATATTTTGTCCCAAATGTAGAAAGAAGCATGCCTTGAGAGAGTGCCCTTTGGATGAAAAAGTAGTAGAGACTTGTGTAATTTGTTCATAAAAACATGAGACCAAGAGTTGTCCTTCACTTTCTGGTCTTAAAGCTGTCTTTCAAGAAGAAACCCCTACAAATTCCACAAAATCTCTCAATCTTGTCTCTAGAAGGCCTTGGCAAGGACCTCAAACACAAGGTTTCGATGATCAGTTGTATAGTCAACCCCCCTCAAATTGGAATTCGTGGCAACAACCTTGGCCCCAATTTCAAAATCAATCTCAAACTTGGGCACAAGGAGAAAAAAATCCCTATGGAAGATACTCTCAGTACTATCAATATCCACCATCCTATCCACCATATCCACATTTCCCTCCTCAACAAAATCCTAAAAAAAATCCTCAAAATCCACAACATCAAAATCCACCACTTTCATTACCATTTTCTCAGAAAACAAATCAGTTACCTGCCCAACCCATACCAAACCCCAACAATAAAAATCATCAAAACACATACATGATAGAAGGCCAACAGTTTCCAACCTATTTGATTACTCCTTTAGACCTTAATGATGTTCAACTTAGGTCTGGAAGAATATTTTAAAAGAAGAAACCTTCTGTAATGATACAAGAGAAAAAAAATTCTGAGGAATATTCTCTACGGGTAAATAAAAGTCTTGAAGAGAACACATATTTTCAAGCCCCAAACATTAAAAAATCAAAACAAAAAGAACCAATAATTTCAACTCCTATATTAGAGCAGCCATCAACATCTACCTCTACACCTCCCTTTCCAGAAAGATTACAACTTGATAGGGGTGTAGAAAAACAAATTATGGTGCCTAATTATGATTTCCTAGCTGAGATGAGATGAGAAATGTTTGTATTAAGATCCCATTATTACAAGCTATCAAGGTGTTGACGGGAAAAATTGTCCTGCCAACAGTAGGGTATCTCCCCGGTAGAAAGTCCCAATTAGACCTTAAACCGTTTGGAGTAGGGATCCCGTCCGGGGTGTGGGTCCGGCTACCACTTAAGACGCCTTCCCTTCTACCTCAAAAGAACCTGATTGAACCTGCGGACACACACTCATTCACATGATACTGAATACATGACTGACGTACTTAACATGAATAAAAACACTATTGTAGCTAGGCAATAAATAAAGCATGTACGCCTAAGGAGATGTTGTTAGCAACACGTCTTTGGGGTACTGCTTGTAAGGTAGTCTGACCACAACAGAAATAGTTCTTTATGGCAAGATGTCCCTTTACTTCTGAAAGATAAAATGAAATGCTAACAAAATAGTTCATTAACATTCATTAATAGAGCAAATGGTAAACTGTACATCATCAATACAAACACAGATAGCTATGATGCATAAACGATGCTGTAAAATAGGCAGCTTCATTAATCAAAAGATGTTCTGAAACTGTATGAGGAAATACACTTAGTGTTCACGCGGTAAAACACATCATCCAAACAAAGGGGTTGTGACAAGTATCTGTATTCACATGTATAAGATTATAATCTTTTATTACAATGCAATGTATCTCTTGAGTCTCCAAAAAGAAAAGTCCCTATTACTTTCCCCGTAGGGAGTTTTATAGCACTAAACTTTCCCTTTGGGCTTCCCGAATTTTCGCCTGCCTGCCTGTTGAGTTGCCTCGCGACCTTGGAGAGGTTGTGACCTGCGACCTGTGTGGTATGCGCGACTTGCGACCTGGATTGGCAGTGCGACCTGCGACCTGTCCTATTGGTGCGACTTGCGACCTAGCTCTAACTGCTGCTTATGACTTGCTGCTACCGGGCTGTGGAGATGGACGTGCAATGTTGATGTCAGGGGCGTAAATCTGTTGCTCCTTGAGGAAATCTTGCCATGTTCGGTACTCTGCCGCTATGGGGGAAACTAGAGGGACCTCCTCCTTCAGTCGATGCATACATTCCAAAGCATTTGGTACTAAGGTTTCCATTTTCTGTGAGATCTGATTTGAAAGCGAGGCAAGCTTGGTATAAATCCGCGCTGGAGTGGCAATAAACTGACTCAGATGCTCTTGAGATGCTGAGGGCTCTGGATCAGCAGCGGCTTGCCTAATAGGCTGCAAAAATGACTGGATGTCCTGGTCTACTTGTTCCCAAGTTTTGTCTTCGTCCAATGCCCCAAGCGATGGAATGTGGTGCAAGGTGTGCATCGAGTCGATACCGCTGATCAGGTGATTGTATGAAGACATTACTTTGTCCAGATCCTTAGACAGTTTGTCTTTAGATTATATCGCCATACAGAGCTGAACCTTAGCATCCTGGGTGTGAATCCAGTCCCTCTTAGGCAAATTTTCAGGTGCTTGAGGGTATTGTATTGTCCAGCCCATCATCCTGTCTAAGGCCTGTGAAGCCTCCCTGAGCTGCTCGTGCCTTTGCCTGGTTTCTGCTCGTGCTCTTACCAGTGGGGCGACTGTTTGTTTGATGGTGAACATTTCACGATACACCTGCCTCATGGTTACTTCCAACACTTCACACTCCTTGAAAATGGCCAGTGGGACTTCATTTATCGGTGGAGTCTGGTTTCGAAGTTGTTGAACTTCTGCTTGCAACTCTGCTTTCTCCTGCTCCGCTCTCTTCTCGCGCTGCTCAGCTGCTTGCAGTCTATTTTGTAGAGAGACTATTTCTCTACTCATTCTGGTTACATTCTCTTCCGTGGCTGCGGCGAAAGCAGTACCCGCCGATGCTATCATTACAGGATTAGTCCTGGTATCAAGGACTATGTCTTTGCCTGTTGCAACTGTGGATGTGGCAGAGGGAATTTGCGCCAGTGACCTTCTTTTCTCTTGCCGGATTTTGAAAGAGAATTGATCGAATGTGAGTCTGGTGAGGTCAAATACATCCTCTTCCTGCCCCTGGGGGGATCTAACATCCAAAAGCTTGGTACCGCCCAGAGGTATGTCGAGGGGATTTACCTCGATATCTTCCAGCATGTCATCCTCCCTTTCTTCTGTGTTCTTTTCTTCTTCTTCCTTTCGCTGGCGTTCAGCTTCTGCTGCTGCTTCTATTTCGGCCTTCCTCTTCTGCTCAGCTGCAGTAGCCTGTTCGGCTTTCTTTTGGCGCTCAGCTTCCGCAACCTGTTCGGCCTTCTTTTGGCGTTCAGCTTCTGCTTTATCCAGCTCTGCCTTAAGTGCCCGTTCTGTTGCGGCCTGTGCCTCCTTTCCCTCTTTTTCTTTCCTGGCCTCCTTGGCCTGCTTCTTCTTCTGTGTTGCTGTTGCACTCTTTTGGCGTGCTTCCTCATCCTCTTTTATCTTCTTTTCCCTTTCTTGCTGGGCTTTTGCTTCTGCTTCTTTCTGTTGGAGGGATGGGGTAAGCCCTGTGTTGGTTCGAGATTTCTTAGGTAAAGAGGAAGAGCAACCTTCTAACTGACGACTTCTATCTTCTAAGCTCTGATCATTTGGATCTTCTTGGACTATGTTTACTCCCGGAGCAAATTGTCTCTCGGAACTGTACCAGTTCCTTCTCTCGTCTTCTGCCGGTCACTTGATATGCTGATACGTCCATTTAAATTTAGCTTTTAGGCAGTGTTCCAGAACTATTCTATCCGGGTCATATGTTCGATGTTCAAGTGATCCAAGCTGATAACTTTTCATTGCTTCTCCCTCTGCTGCTACTTCCCTGAAGTCTTTAACTGTGCATGCGCCAATGGTGAGGGGTAGCGTGGGCCACGGCTTCTTCTTGCCTTTAGACAGGACACTGGAGAAGCCTTGAGACATCTGGAAACACACCTCCTGGAGGAGCATTTTGTCTGTCACAAAGCGAGGCATAGCATGGGGTGCCTTGTAAGTTCCAAAGACTCGGATGAAGGTATACCCGGGGAAAGGGAACCAGTGTGCCACTTTGACTAGAGTCTCCTTGGCCCGCCAAGACATGCAGGGGGCGTCTTGGCCAAATAAGTGTCTATATAGAGAGGGAATAAACACCTGGGAGATCTGATCTATATCCTGTTTGTATTTGGACTCCCAAAATACCTTGAGTTGCAGGTGAATTGCACGTGACTGCTCGGAATCCCAGTTGTGTGCCCATCCTTCGAAGTGTACTCTTGCGCAGACAACATCTAGTAGGTAAGAGGCCATGTAAAATTCGGCAGGCGTTCCTTCATCTGGGGCCAGTGCTGCGTTCAAGTTGGTCTGCATTGAAGTCATCAATATGCCTGCCCAGTTGAATCGGGTGCCATGTGTTGTTACGTACTCCATGATGGTAGCCCAACTACCGCTGAAAGTGGAGCAATCTGGACGCCCGTAAAGCCTGCAAAGAATGGCGGCAACCAATTTATAAACCTTCCTCAGGCTAGCCACCGGGTATTCTTGGTCTTTCTTGACCTTGAACTTCTTGGGCTCTTCCCACCATTGTCTAATAGTATCAACTATCGGAACAGCGTGAGCAATAGCCCATTCTGGAGTGAAAAGCTCATCCGGGCGAGGCAATGAGTAGTAGAGGTGAGCATCCGCGCCTACAAGTGTAGCGAAAGCCCTGCCTTCGCTGTCCCGGATCACAAAATTCTTAGGATCTGTCCTTTGTATGATCCAATCTATCACCTCAGGACATGGAAATATGGCTGGATGGGCTCCTGCCAGGTGTAGTTTGGACTTCTTAACCGCCAAGTATATTTCCCGGTCTGGGAGATCTTATGGAAATTCCTCTTCCGGTATGGCGAACGCATGATACACCTGGTACCATCTCATACTGTCTTCTTTTGTAAAGGTACATAGTGTATCCCTGTATATTGGGGGTGGGGACACTACTTCTAGTTCATCAATCTCTTCCACTACTTGCTTGTCCCTCCTTCGAGATAGCGGGGGCGCCATGTCACTAGAATCTGATAAAACAGGTATGCACTCTATGTCTTCTTGGAGTTCACCTGTCAAATTCATAAAGGAATCCCAAGATAAGAATGACATGGTGATATAAAACCAGTTACAGTTTAGTGATGAAATTTAGCTGTGACACATGAAAAACTGGGTTGTTGGTTTACTGGGTCGCTGGGTCGCGGATTGCAAGAAAAGAGTCCAGGCGCGACCTTGCGACCTCGCGACCAGGTCGCTGGGTAGCTGGGTCGCAATTTACGAACACAGAGGAAAAATGCGACCTTGCAACCTGGCGACCAGGTTGTGGGTCGCTAGGTCGCAAATCTTCAAAATTCTTGAAAATGCGACCTTGCGACCTCGCGACTAGGTCGCTGGGTCGCAGGTCGCGATGATGTTTGCCGGGGGGGTTTCACGCGCGTGCGCGGCCATAAGTTTTTTTTTTTTTTTTTCCTCCTCTTGAGAATTTAAAAGCTAGCTGGGCCCAGGCAGAGCTGAGGCATGGTTTTAAGAGCAAGGGGCAGGTCTAAGAGAGTTCTAACCAGAAAAGTGGTGAGGTTGGACATCTGTGGAGAAAACAGGGTTACAAAACATTCAAAAATGCAAAAGCTCAGACAAATTGCAATTTAAAGGCCTAAGGGGACATGGGTTTGGAAAGAAATGCATCATAATAGAAACAACAGGAGGAAATGGCAACTTACTCAGGAAAATCACGCCAGTTGAGCTGTCAGAGGCGTTTTATTTCAAATCGTTGAATGTGAAAAATGCGACCTAGCGACCTCCCTTATATAGAAGGTCGCATGTGCGGGCAATTAATGCGGGTCGCTGGGTCGCAAATCTATCAATTCCAGATATTTGCGACCTTGCGACCTTGCGACCTTGCGACCTGGGGTCGCGGGGTCTTAAGGTCGCTGGGTCGCACTTTTTATTAAATTTGGATAATTGCGACCTAGCGACCTGGCGACCTGGGATCGCTGGGTCGCTGGGTCGCTGGGTCGCACTTTTCGTTAAATTCTTCGATTCGCGACCTTGCGACCTGGGGTCGCGGGGTCGCAAGGTCGCGAGGTCGCGGTTTTTATCAATGATTTATCTTTGCGACTTGGCGACTTAATAATTTCTTTTTAGTTTCAAGGGGCTCCAAAAATTTGAAATGGTGGTCTTTTTTGGAGGGTGTTGTAGGGGCTACAACACAAGGAAATTCCAATTATAGCAAAAAAAATAAAGGAGTTGAGCATGAAAAAAATAGGAAAAAGAATCAAAGAGATAAAGAAAATTCAACTGGCAGGAAAAATAGCAGATATCATGATGGGTAAGATTGCCATTCCAAATTATCTAGACCCAGGAAATCCAGTTGTTAAAATACACATCAATGGAACTGAGATCCAAAACACACTTATTGATTTAGGAGCAGCAATCAATATCATGAGTAGATAAATCATGGATAAACTAAAGCTTCCTAATCTTCTTTTTACACCCACATTATTACAATTAGCAGACAGATCTATGATCAAACCTGATGGGGTAATAGAAGACATTCCAGTGTCCCTAGATTCTTGGGAGTATCCTGTGGATTTTATGATCCTAACTCTTAAGAATAATCTAGGAGGGCATCCTATTATATTAGGAAGACCTTGGTTAGCTAAAGCTGATGCTTTCATTAGTTGTAGATCCGGTGATATGTACATCTCTGATGGTAGTTCAACCAAGAAATTTACCTTGTATCCTCCAGCAAAAACAATTACATAATTAGATGATACTCAATGGATTGAGGATGAAGAAGACATACAACCTCTCTTCACAATTTCAGAAATTAGTGAAGATAGCCAGATTTTGAATACCTTAGAAAATTTTGAATCATCTTCGGAATACAAACATGAACAATTTCAAGAAGAATCCAACATTGAGTTTTTATCATCAAGACAGATGTCTCTTTACTCCATGGATAAATTTGGCACCTCTACAATTGAGATATTTCCAGGTAAAATTTTAAATATAAACAAGAACCTAGAGAAAGCTCAGCAAGAAAAGCTAGTCAAGATATTACAGAGACATTATTCTGCATATGCATGGGAGTACACTGATATGAAAGGGATAAGCCCTAAGACTTGCACTCATCACATCTACATAGAGGAAAATTGTAAACCAATTAGACAACCTTAGAGACGGATGAATCCAAATCTTAGGGAGATTGTTAAAGAAGAATTGTAGAAATTGTTAAATGTCAACTTTATATATCCATTTCAGATAGTCAGTGGGTTTCTCCTTTGGTAATTGTGCCAAAGAAAAATGGTAAATGGAGGGTATGTATTGACTATCGGGAATTAAACAAAGCTACTCTTAAAGATCATATTCCCCTACCTTTCATAGATCAGGTGTTAGATACATTAGCTGGCAAAAAGTACTTCTAATTTTTAGATGGGTTTAGTGGTTATAACCAAATTCAAGTAGCACTTGAAGATCAAGAAAAAACCACATTTACCTGTCCTTGGGGTACCTATGCTTACCGAGTATTGCCATTTGGACTATACAATGCACCTGCAACATTTCAAAGGGCATTACTAGGAATATTTTCAGATCTAATACATGATTGTGTAGAGGTATATATGGATGATTTCACAGTCTATGGAAACACATTTTAAGAAGCCTTAGTAAACTTGGAAAAAGTTTTAAAGAGATGTAAAGAAGAAAATCTTTCACTAAGTCATGAGAAGTGTTTTATGATGTTTACTGAAGGAACTTTTTTGGGGCATCACATTTCAGGGGATAGGATTAGAGTTGATGAGTCAAAAGTTGAAGTCATCTCTAACTTATCTGTTCCAAGCTATCAAAAATATGTTAGGAGTTTTCGAGGATTTACATGATATTATCGAAGGTTTATAGAAAACTTCACCAAGATAGCATCTCTACTTTTCAAATTACTTACCAAGGACTGTGAATTCAAGTGGAATCCTGATTGCCAGTTAGTCTTTGAGACCCTGAAAACAAAAATCTCTGAAGCACCTATTTTAAGGGGACCTAACTGGAAATTACCTTTTCATATTTCAACAGATGCCTCGAATACAACTTTAGGAGCAGTATTGGGACAAAAAGACCTGATTCCTTATGCCATCTACTATACAAGTAAAAATTTGACTCCTTTAGAGTTAAAATATATTGTAACTGAAAAAGAGTTCTTAGCTATTGTTCATGCCATAAATAAATTCAGACACTATATAACAGGCTATGAAACTTTTGTTCACATAGATCACTCTGCAATTAAATATCTAATGAACAAATCAATTACTAATGGTAGAGTCATAAGATGGTCATTTATTTTACAAGAATTCAACATTACCATTCTAGATAGGCTTGGGAAACAAAATACACTAGCTGATTTCCTATCTAGACTCCAAAACATTAAAGATAATACTCCAGTTGAAGATCAATTCCCTAATGAATATATTTTTGCAATTTCTACTCAAACTCCTTGGTTTGCTGACATTGCTAATTATTTAGTTTCAGGGAAATTTCCTTCAATAATGAATGCAAGAGACAAAATAAAGATCATTTATGATAGTGCAAAATATTCATGGGTTGCTAATGAGTTATACAAAACAGGTCCAGACTTTATCATTAGGAGATGTGTTCGAGAAGATGAGATGCCTGAGATTCTCAAGGCATGTCACGATGAACCTTGTGGCAGACACTTTGCTGATAAAAGGACAACTTATAATGTCCTTCATTTAGGATACTATTGGCCATTCCTTTTTAAAGATGCTAAAGAGTATGTCAAAAGGTGTGACAGTTTCCAAAGGCTAGGGAAACCTTCTCCTTCAGGTGAGATGCCATTGTAGCCTTAGGTACATATTGAACCTTTTGAGAAATGGGCTTTAGATTTTGAAGGACCTATTAGTCCTCCATCAAGACAAAATAAATATATATTAGTTTTCACTGATTATGTTACCAAATGGGTAGAGGCCAAGCCATTACTTTCTTCTACTGAAGCATCTGTAGTTAATTTTCTTTTTGAGGATATTTTTACTCGTTTTGGTGTCCCAAGAAAAATTGTTACAGATCAAGGAGCTCAATTCACATCAAATATAGTGGAACAAATGGTGGAGAGGTACAAAATCAGACACAAAAAATCTACTCCCTATCATCCACAAGAAAATGGTCAAGTGGAATCTACTAATAAGGTCATTGAGGGGATCCTAACAAAGACTGTTCATTTACATAGAAGATATTGGGCAGTCAGGCTTCCTGAAGCCTTGTGGGCCTATAGAACTACATGGAGAAACACAACAGGTCATACTCCTTATGAACTTGTTTATGGAAAACAAGTCTTGTTTCCCATAGAGTTTCAGATTCAAACTTTTAAAATGGAAATCCAGCTAGGACTTGATCTAACAGAAGCACAAAAGCATATATTGGAGTCGATTAATGAATTGGATGAGATCATACAGGATGCAGTCCAAAGAACAAATATAGTCTAGCAGAAAAGGACTAGATGGCATGATAAGTACATTAAGGAAAATAAATTCAAAGAAGGTGACTGTGCCCTTTTGTTTGATTCAAAGTTCAAATATTTTCAAGGTAAATTCCAAACAAATTGGCTTGGGCCATATGAAATTGTGAATTTTTTTGACAATGGAGCAATGAAAATCAGGACAATAGATGAAGATGAGGTCACTTTTCTTGTAAATGGTCATAGATTGAAACTGTATCATAAGCCACTTTCAAGAGATTCCAAGAGAACAGTGATGTGAAGTTAATGAAGAAGAATCCTTCTTCTTCATCAACTTAATTGTATTTTCTGAAATCAGATGCATAAAAAGAAAAAGAAAAAAAAAAGAAAAGAAAAAAAAAAGAAAAAGAAAAAGAAAGAAAGTATAAACATGAAAACTAATCATTTATTAGCATGTTTATACAGAAAAGATAAAGTGAAAATTAGAATCTTTCTGACACTTTACCTTTTCAAAATTGTTCTTTTCCTGCAAGAAAATATCATAAAATCATAAGTGCAGGCCCACTTTACATATCACATTCCACTTATGATCCATTTCACTTCATCATATCTCACTTCATTCATCTTTCATTCACTCCATTCATCCATACTTCATTCACTCCATTTCATGGACCATTTCATTTTTATTTCAAATTTGATCTCTTTCTGCAATTGATTATTACAAATCATAAGTTGCAGGCCACTTTTCATATTTCATTCCACTTCACATTTATGATCCATTTCATTCCATCATATTTCACTTCACTCATGCTTTATTCCACCATACTTCATGATCCATTTTATTTCATTTCATACTACATTCCATCCATGTTTTAAGTCATTTCATTCCATGTTTCAAAGCTTTTATAGGTATATTCTACAGCCAGATATCCTGCAGGCAACTATCCAACAACCACTTGTTCAGCAGCAAATTGATCATACACACCTATTTCAACAAGCAAAATCAAAGGGATTATGAAGACTGAAAGATCAATGATTTTCAAAGAAAGACAAAGCATATTAAAAACCACAAAAAAAATCAAAAGAAGGGCTAAGGTAACTTGTGAAATTATTATGATAATAGATTATGAAAGTTATAGTATGGTTAAGTTATATGTATGTTTCATAAAGTTATTTTGATTATTCGTATTGATCAAGCCTATCAAGCCTATCATAAAATTCATGGACAAATCCCTTCCATTCCGCCATATCAAATCATCATTTATTAAAAATTAAAGGTTAGTACTTGAAGTGACCTATTACGTCATGTCACTAACCCGAAGTATTCAGTGATGATTTTGAAATTCTCACGAGATTTTTCCGCGGTCTTTCACTCCATGACAACTCTCAAACTCATTTATTCGTGTAATTTTCCCTCACCATATTTCACTCATTCCATAACCACTTCATGTCATTTTTCCGTAGCCAATTCCTGTCTACAAAAATAGAGAAGTCATATTTGGGGTGAAAACAACTCTCTACAACCATTTTTACCTTGAATAGGAGAGCAGTAACAAAGCAGTAAATTGAAGATAGAGAAAAGAAGCCATGTGAATCATTGTAAGGTCTGAACCAGTCGGAAAAAAATACCTAGAGGGTTACCCAAAGATTAGAGAGATGTTACAGTAGGTTGGGTGGCAACAGTTTTTGGAAAAGTTCAATGGATTCCATAAGGAGGTTACCAAGACATTTGTCTGGTCCTTCAACGGGTCAGAAGTTGAAAGAGGTGATGTCAAGTTCATTATCATAGTATCCTTCATTGTAGAATCAGAAGAATTACCAAGGGAAGGTGAACGATGGTTAAAAAACAAGGAATTTCACAATGAAGCATGGAGGAAGATGCTCAAAACACCAGGTATGGATATCTCAGTTTTCAAGAAAGGCATTCCTAGTTTAGCCTTAAAGAATAAGTGGCGAAATATGCTGTTAATTCTGCAAAAGTTTATAACTTGTGAGGGAAGGTTTGGCACCCTATATGTTTATCAAATTCAACTTATGATTCATTTTCTAGATGAAGAAATCAATTTAACCTTTTTATTACTCCATAGCCTAAAGAGGACGGCTTCTAATGTTAAAAAAAGGGTCCAATTTTTAGAAACCACCTTGTATCACCATGGCCTAGTTAAAATCCTAATTGAGCATCATTTGAAAAAGGTGGGAGACAGTTGGGATGAGTTCCTCTTGAGGAATCATTTTGAAGAACCAAAAGAAACTCCATCTGAAGGCAAACTTGCAAGAAGAAGCAGGAGAGGGAAAATTTCCAAATCTGTTGAAATTAAAATTGGTAAATCCATACAAGAGGACAGTGAGGAGATTATCTCTGAAAAATTGGCCGAAATCAAGAAACAGCTTAAAAAGGAAAATATAATAAGGAAGTATTCGAAGGAGAGAGGTGAGGGACCATCTAAACTAAGAAGAATCCATAGGCTTAGAGGCATATTGAAGAAAACAGGGGTTAAGCAAACGAGAATCATAGATATTGAGGATGAAGAGACATCAACTGATAGATCTCCTGAGTACCAGTATGAAGAGGATCTTGATAGAGGAACTCCGAAGGTAGACCTATCATAACAACAAATCTATAATTATGTTGAGTCATTGGAAAAGAAAGCCTCAGAAAACAGAGGAAGAACTCGTAGCCCACAAGAATCTTCAATTGAAGTGCTGAGGAGAGATAAATATGAACTGGAAGTACTTAATAGGCACAGAAAAAATGAAAATGAAATTTTAAGGGAACAAGTCAAGCTGAAAAGTAATACGAATACAACTCTCTCTCTGCAAATGGAAAAATTGTACAAGGCTAGTGAGAAGCTGAAGAAGAAAAATAAAAAGTTGAGCAGGGCACTTATAAACCTGAGGTTCAAATTGGTCATAAGGAAGCCTAGGATGCCATTGAACACCAAGCAAAGCAGAAAAAGGAAGTTAGATGTCCTAGCAGAAGTTTCAAAATACATGGATTGATTGCATGAGGACATGCAAAAGCTTTGCAGTGGGGGTATGTTGAGCCCCAAAGATGTCCTTTCCTTTCACCAAATTTCACTTCATTCCATTTGTCCGTTATCATTTATAGGCTTAAAATATCAATAGGATTGATTAAAGTCACTTTAAGAATGCATGCAATGACTGACTTACTATACTATTGTGGTTTTGTTGTTGTAGTGATTTTTGACTAGACTTAGCTACAAAATGCAACCATTCTGTAGCTAGTCGCATATTCCGCAACTATCTTTATGTTCACACAGGTTACAGGTGTCACTTAAAGGAAAAATGCATATGGTTGAATTCTAGAACTCACCTACATCATTCCTTGCCCTCTACGAAGTCTGAGAAAAAATCTGCAAGTGGTTATGCACGTGGAGGAAACCAAAACTAAGAAGTAGACTTCTACCAGGACAAGGACTCTGCAGATCAACAAAGTACGAGGCCTCAACAGGAGTTCTAATTTGATTTCGATTGAAAAAGACACCTATCCCTATTTCTTCTCAATGACAGTTATGTATTTTCTTATAAGAATAACTCGGTGAACCGAGAGACAGTTAGCTAGTTGATGTTTTGTTGTTAAATTCTTAAAGACTGTGTTACTCTGTTTTTCTGAGCATTTTCCTTTAATGAAAGAAGTACGACTTTAATGCAAGATCTGAAGCAATATTAAGGAATTAAGGATTCGTGTGCCAATTTGGTGGTAGAGGGCCCCTACTGTCCGAAAGGCTTTGTGAATATTTTCTAGATAAGTGACTTTAGCTCTGTTTCGTTCCTAATTTAGGCAGTTTTCTGAACTTCATGTTTTATGTTCACTTACATCGAATGTTACAGTCAATCTCATTCTTATGAACTGTTCCAACATATCATTAACACGTGAATGAGATAGAGATATAATACTTTGGAGGTTAATTGCATTCTAGTTCAGTTCTGTTCATTGTATTTCAAGTTTTATTAATTGCATTCTAGTCCTGTTAAATTAGACTTAAAAGGCCTTCATTATTTACAAACTTTTCTTGTTCTTAATCTCTTCTAACACATCATTATCACATGGACAAGAATTAGCTATATCATTTTGAGTCCTTGACTATTCTGCAATTTCTCATAATTTTACAAACAACCTTTTTTCCAAAGCTATTCCAAGAGATCTCTAACCCTTGAATGAGGCTTAATAGTAACATTTTGAGTGGCAGAATGGGTTAATTTTAGTGTCATAAGTCATTTTAGCATAGGGTTCCTTACTATGTTGCAGATAATCTTTTCTCAAATTGTTCCCACAAATTTCTAACTATGGATGAGATTTTCTCTGTAATATTGTAAGTTGTTGTTTACTATAGAGAACTTCATGACATCAAACTTATCATTTTCTCAAGTTGTTCCAACATACTTCTAATGAAATGAATTGGACTAAGTTAATGTTATGAGTTACTTTCCTTGTCAAGATTTGCAATTTGTGAATTGGCATTTTCTGTTCTTAGGTGTCATACACAGTTTAGGGTAAATTTTGTTCTGTTTTAATATGATCAGTAACTTCTCTTTGCCAACAATTTAGTTCTTTTCCTCTTAACACAAAAATACAAAACCAAAAACACTAGAAAAACACTAAACACAACGAAGTAGGAAGAAGATACCTAGGCACATATAGTGCACTTCACTTCAACAGTTTACTAGCCCTGGTTGACAATTTATGACATCAATTTAGGAACATTAAGTTGAGTAGACATTTTGGCGCCGTTGCCGGGGAAGTGTAACTAGGTAGCCTTGTTTCTTACCTCCCAAAAACAATGATATGCGTAGAGAAAGAGACTCAAGGGGTAGATTCATAAGAAGCAGAAGCTTGATTCCTAGAACACCACTTGTTTCACCAAGACCAAGAGGCAGCACACCTCCAACTCAAACCCAAATCCCATACTTTACTGATCATAGACTTCCAGAAGACTTAAGATCAGATATTCCATCAGAAAGACCTTCCACTTCATCCACTGAACCTGTCTTAGAAGAAGATTCAAGGACCCCTGCTAGAGACATAAACTTTTCCACTTCCACAGGAGAATCAACCATGGCAGAAGAAGGGGGAGGAGGAGTATTTAATGGAGAACATACACTATTTGGAGGGGGTAGAGGTAGAGGTAGAGGAGAAGGAGGTAGAGGTGCAGAAGGAGAAGGAGGTAGAGGTGAAGAAGGAGGCAGAGGAAGAGGTAGAAGGGAAATGGGAAGCTCTTTTGGGTTTCCTATAGTAGATGAAGAAACCAATGCAACTATGAAAAATATTTCACCCTCTGTCCTTCCAAAATTATATGGACTCAAAAGTGAAGATCCTGAAACCTTTCTATTTGAATTTGAAGTCCTATGTAGAACCTATGATTACTTACAAGATGCCCAAAAACTTAAACTATTCCCTTCAAAATTGAAAGGAGCAGCATTAAAATGGTTTATGAGTTTGATCAACAGTTCTATTAAGATATGGAAAGACATGAAACAGGAATTTATAGAGAGGTATTTGGATTACTGTATGACAGTCAACCATAATGAGGAAGTGTTTAAAATGATACAAAAAGAGGATGAAAATCTGGAAGATTTGTTGGAGAGGTTTAACTATAACATCAAGAGAGAAAAAATGGAAAACTTAGACCAAGATACTTTGAAAGCTCTCTTGTTGAAGAAAATTAGGGATGAATGGTTAGATATCCTTAATATGATGGGAAAAGGGGATATATCTCAGCTCACATTACCTGAAATAGCTTAATTATGTATCAACCTTTCAAGAGGGAAATCTAAAACTGTAAAAGGACCAAGAGACCCTACTCTTGCAAGGGCAAGTAAGTCTGCTTCTGGGACTGTAAGTAGGGAAGAAATAGGACATATGATTGATGAATTCAAATATGACATTTTAGGGAGTCTTAGTGAGAAAATAGACACCCTTAAGTTACATAACAAGCAAAAATTTGAATCTGATGCCTTAGAAATCTTTTGTCCCAAATGTAGAAAAAGCATGCCTTGAGAGAGTGCTATTTGGATGCAAAAGTAGTAGAGACTTGTATAATTTGTTCAGAAAAACATGAGACCAAGAGTTGTCCTTCAATTCCTGGTCTTAAAGCTGTCTTTCAAGAAGAAACTCCTACAAATTCCATAGAATCTCTCAATCTTGTCTCTAGAAGGCCTTGGCAAGGACCTCAAACACAAGGATTCCATGATCAGCTGCAGGAACTTCAAATATTTTCTTAGTATAGTCTTCTAAAGTTTTGGGGGCCTGTACCTTCTACTGTAGGAATGTCATTATAATTTTATTTGTCCTAAGGTCAAAACCTGAAAGCAACCTACTCTGATCACTAGGAGTTTGCTTCCAGTATTGTGCATATGTAACAACCTTCAGTGATTCATTTATATTTTTAATCTCTTTATATTTCTCCATGATATCATTTTCTTTCTCAACTGGCTTACTGGATGTTGAAATCTCTGCACTATTCTTCTTTTTAATGATTTCTGCCCTGGAAAATGATGGAAGAGGTGTTTCTTTTGTATGTGGTGTAGGTGCATTATCCCTGATAATAATCTTTGTTTCAATTATCTCTTCCTGCTCTATTGCTGGGTTTAGCTTTTCTTTCTTTCTATACATAAGCTTGAATTTATTATCAGATGTAGCTTCTACTGAATAAGAGCCTTCTTATCTAGCCCTTTTTGAATTTCTATCCTATGGGGCTGAAGTAAGCAGGATTGAAATAGTATCAAGCCGCTTCTCCACCTCCTGTAGGGTGTTTTCCAACCACTCTGACTGGTTCAAATATTTATCAATCTCAGGATTAGATTCATGGATGAAAGGGGTGAGTTTAAACTTAACTCCTAATTTACTTATGACACCCAAGGGTTCATATGACCATTTGAAACTGCTACTGAACTTTAACTCTTGTAAGCATCTATCTGCTTCCTTTCCAGCATTCCTTTTATTGCATATAAAAGGTCCCAGTTGGTTTTTTTTTAATATCTTGAACTGAGTTTTATTGTTGGCTGAAAGGAAATTTATCTCATCATAATTCAAGATCTGTCTGATGTACTCTAAAGAAAATATCCTCATTGGGAGGTATTTGGGAAGCTTGTAAGGGACTAATTGGCTTCCATACACTCTGATTTCTGTGTGATTCTAGTATAAATACCAGTCTCCTGTCTTGCTCTGATCTGATAACTGTAGAACATTTTTGATTTCATCACCGATTTTGGGTTGTATGCTGTTTCTGAGCATATTAACCACTATATATACAAAATAATTGATAAAGTCTTTAAAACTAAATTCATTGGAATCCTTTCTGATCAAGGACGTCCAAAATATTACAGATTGGGGACTACCCTCTGTGTCCAGTTTTTGTAGGTTGAAAAAATTTTACGACTGAAAATATATGAATAAATGGAATAATATTGAGGAGTATTTGAACACTCCTTCTGGCAGTTTGATCAGTTGATCATGCATGGCATCTGCCAGGAATTGGAAAAAGTTGAAAGTTATAGCTAGAGGTTGATGTGAGAAAAAGATAAAGAGGAAACCAAGGATGGATTAATCTACATGCTCATCAGTGAAATATCCTAAAATATAGGACATCATGGTCACAATTTTTTTTTCTTTCTGGGAACATGGTAGTAGAGTATGGTGGGTTGTTCTTAGGAAATTGAGCTGAGTCAGGGAGGAAAGTATGAAAGATTTGAGACCTTTTAGGGAAATCTAGATTTAGGTAAAGATCAGTAAGGTTCTCAATGGAGAAAGGCACTCCCTTTGGTTGTGATTGAATTTGCAACATTTGATTAATGGATTGAGCACTGATTGTAATCAGGATTTATTGGTCTGGGGTGACTATGGCTCTTTCATTTGGAAAATAGCTGAGTTGGCAAAGTCTGATGACTTCAGGGAATTGGTAGGTCTATGGAAATGTGTATTTGGACAAGTTAGAGTCCTTAAGATGAATACCATCTGCCTGATCAACAAATTTGTCATGGCTCCAACAATGAAGCTCCAAAAGGTTGCTATCAGTCATAGTGTCGTTTATTTTAAAGTCTTTATTGGCAAAAGGAGTGTGGTTGACATCTAACAGGGGTGGTTGCAAACGGTTTACAGTTTGGAAGCTTTGGGAAGCCATAATTTTGTTTAAATTATTGAATTTATAAGATTATTTGATGGTGTCGGGTATTTAGAATTACCTGGAATACTGAAGATGTGGTTGTAGAAGGGGTCCAAGTAGTAGTCGAGCTTCAATTCTGGTTGGAAATGGCCTTTTTAGTTTCTTTCTCAAATCGACAGAAATTAGGAAAACAATGGAATAGGGCGAGGTTTTATTATTTTTTAACTTGGTGGTTTATTTCATGGCGTGGGTGTTTTTATGGTTTATCACATGGTTTGGAAGTGGTTTAGTTGTTTGGGAATGGGGTGGGGGGTGGGGGGAGGGTGCGATAAAACCTGGAGGCGATGCATGGCAAGGGAGCAGGTGGATAAAACCACCCATTTCGAACCCCCCCACCCCCCTTGGTTTTAAATATTGGACATCGGGGGGTGCGAAATTCATTGTAGGGCGTTCGATCTGGTCGGGGTGATCAGACGACTTGTGGAAGTTGCGCATTTTCAAAGAGGTGGGGTCAGGAAATAGTTATGTGGAGGTTGTGAAATGAAATGAGGGTTTATGAAATATATTAAGTGGGAGTTTAAGAAATATATTAGGTGAAGGGGGGTCCACTTTAATATTTCACATTTTGAACTATTGAAAAGTGGGTTTTGTTGTTTTATGAAAAATGCGAGGTTTTATTAATGGGGTAAGGGGTTTAGCAATGGGAAGGGTATTTTTAAAAGGGAAATGAGTTTAGAAAAGGTTTTTAAGGTTTTAGGAAATGAAAATGTTAAGGGATGGGGCTTTTAGATATGGGAAGGGGAAAAATGATTTTTTAAGAGGGAAAAATGGTTAGGATAAGGGGACATGAAAAGGGAAAGGGTTTTTTTAGCAAGGGAAAGATATTATTTGATAAGCATAATGATGCTTATATAAATTTTGAAAAGTATTCTACCTACCCTTTATTTATGCTAACATTTTTTCTTTCCTTTATTGGGTGCATTTGAGCTTGCTGCCCCTTTTATTTTCTTTTTATAAGCAAACTAACTTATTTCTAACCTTATATCTTCCAATGGCTTAGATTAAACTTATGAGCTCATTTTTATTCTCTAGCTAACTACTAATCCGACAAGATTAAATGGTTTGGTCAGATCTTTATTAACTAGCTATCATAACATAAAATTTAAAGGCATGAATGATCAAGATTAAATTGCATGATCATCATGAATTGTGGCATTTTGAACAAGCTGCACACAATTTATTTACAAAAGTAAAGTTAACTAAGAGTAGTGTCATTTTTTATTTTTATTTTTATTTTTTTAACTGAAATGGTTATGTGTTTTTATTAATGGGGAAAATCAGGTTGGACCAAGGCTTGAACAACCTTTAGTACAAACTACTAACATATCCCTATTACATGCTGAATTACATTCATGGAATGCAACTTTGAGCAGGTGTTCTATCGTTTATGTCGAGATCTCCTTGAACCATAAGACAACCTTTATTGGCATAAGTATCAGCTTCTTTATTTGAATCTCTTAGTATATGAGAGAATTTGAAGGAGTTGAATTCTTGTAGAATGTATCTCAACCTTTGTAGATTATTTTTTAGGCCAACGTCATTGAACTGTCCTTTCGAGTATATATTTTTTATCAAGATTTCAGAGTCTCCAAATACTTGCAGCTCCTTATGTCCTCTTGCTTTGGAAATTTGGCAGAATTTTATCAAACTAAACATTTCTGCTTGATTATTTGTACGCTGTCCTAGACCCCAACTTAAGGTTTCTCTTGTGTAACCATCTAGAGAATATAGAAGGCCACCAACACCCGCAACCCAGGGTTTCCCTTGGAGGCTCCATCAAAGAAGACCATTTCTATTCCTTGCTTCCTCCACTAGCTCTGGAAGATTTAATCCTTGTCTCTTAGCCTCTACTCTAAGTTGTGTTGGAGTTTTACAATGCTTTGATTCCTATGTCAAAATACATAGGTCCTAAACCATATTTTCTCCTCAGGGTGCAATGAAGATTAAGATTTAAGGGCTTGGGGGCTCAATGTTTCGAATAGAATGCCTTTTTCTTTAGCAGCTACATTGATGGGAGTCCAAGCTATATTGTTGAAAATCTGTTCATTCCTAGCGAGCCATAGTTTCCAACATACATACTTGGGGATGGTAATCCAGACACGAGCCCAAAGTGATTTTTTGCTGAAGATCATAGGGTATCAGTCCTTCCATGTTTGGTAGAGGTCAAGTACTGAGATTTTGGAAGGGACAACAACGTTGAGACCATGGAGAGTGAGAGTCCAAAATTTATTGGAAAAGGTAAAATACATGAACAGATGGTCAATGGATTCCAGGGCTTGTTTGCAGAGTGAAAATCTATGTGGACCAACTATGCTTCTTTTCAATAAATTTTCACCTGTCAAAATTTTTGTGTGCATTAGTGTCGAAAAGAAGAAGTTTATTTTTGGCAGTGCCATTGCGTCCCATACTTGAGCCCAATTTTTTTTTGGTAGAGGTCTATCTCACTGTGGTTACAGAAGAGCGTATCCCTTGGTAGAAGAATAAATGCCAGAGGATCCCCATCCCCAAGTGTCTTCAAAATTTTTATGCACTGGGGCAACATCATTGAGCTTCACCTTGAGCGTTTCTGCCTACTGTTTGAGATGATCTGGAATATCATTAAATTTCAAGGCAGTCCAATTGCCAATGTCGTACCAATCATAGATATCGTATATTTTTTTAATTCCTCTTCTCTTCAACAATTCACAGATTTCCCCAAGATTAGCATTGGATTCAAGAGGTGCATGACCCATTATCTTATTTGTTCAAAGTTTCACTCTTCTGCCATTTCCTGGAATTCGATACAGGTGCTGAGAGAAGAACTGTATTCATTTTTTTCAAAGAATCTATAGTTGCATGCTTTTCTTGTTATTGGTATCCTGTAGGTTCCTTAACGCAGCTGCTGGGACATATTGATGCCTGAGGATGCAGCTTGCTAGGTGATCAGGGCCGCTGTGCATCTGCCACAGTATCTTACAGCCCAGTGAAGTGTTAGCGAGGTCCAGATCTCTAATTTGGAGTCCACCCTCATGCAGAGAACGTTTGGCTATGTCCCATTTGACCAGATGCATTTTTTTCTGGTTTCCTTTTCCACCATGCCACAAGAAGTCATGCATGAGCTTGTTTATGTGCCTAGAAATCAATTTAGGAGCCAAAAGGAATGAAGCTTGATAAATCAGAAGAGATGAGAGGACCGATTTAATCAAGGTTAGTTTATCTCCATGTGTTAGCCACTGGCCTCCCCAGGCCTCGATTTTCCCTTTGATTTTATTTAACACTCCTTCCCATAGAGTAGACCTATTAATACCCAATGTAAGAGACAAGCCGAGATATCTTATCTTATCCCATCTGGAATATCCATTGAATCCCAAGATGCGAGCTACTTTCTGTATCTCATTCTCTTCCAGATTCCAACTATAGACAACACTTTTTATTTCGTTTATCAATGAACCAGATACTTTGCAGTAAGCTTGGAGGGTGGCTTTAAATGCTGAGGCTATTCTATAAGAGAATCCTCCCAACATGAGGGAGTCATCAGAAAAAAGAGCATGATTTATTGGATCTAGCTCCTTCATTATTCTCAAGCCTGGAGAAACTCCATCTTCCTTATCAATCTCCAATTTCCTGCTAAGAGTATCTGCCAAGAGAATATATAGGAAAGGAGAGAGGGGGCATCCTTGCCTCTGCCCCCTCATTGCTTGGAAGTAACTAGATGTCCTCCCATTTACCAAGGGACAAATCCAAGGCCTGCTGGTGCATGCTTTAATGAAATTGACAAATTCTTGCAAAAATCCGAAGGAGAGAAGAATTTTATAAAGGAAGGAAAAATTTACCCTGTCAAAAGCATTGGCCATATTCAACTTGACCAACATGCCTTTCTCTTTTCTTATATTTCTAGAATGCACGGTTTCTTGTACTTGAATTACGTTATGCAGTATATGTCTTCCTTTAACAAAGCCTCCTTGTGAGATGGAAATGAGGCTGCCAAGAAGCGGCTTAATTCTATTGGCAAGGAGTTCTGCAATAATATTATATGAGGCATTTAAAAGAGAGATGGGCCTGAACCTATCAAAGGATCTGAGGTTTTTTTCTTTCAAAATTAATGCTAGAAGAGTAGAGTTGGTGTTACCCCCAATTTTTTATTTTTGAAGGAATCCTTTGATCATCCTAACTAGATCTGCTTTGATTATATACCAGCATATCCTGTAAAAGTGAATTGTGAACCCATCCGGCCCGGGTGCTTTATCTGGTTCCATGGACTAGATGATTTTGCTGATGTATTCCTCATTGATTTGCTTCAAAAGGGCTGTGTTGTCCTCCTTAGTGACCAAGGAAGGGATATTGTTAAGAAATTCTCTGTTTTCCTCTTCGTTGCCTTCATCTCCTTTGCTATATAGATTTTGGAAATGGGAGGCAGCAACAACTTTAATTTGATCTATACCTTTGCAGAGCATCCATTTAATGGTTGTGATCTACAAGATGTGGTTGCGGGAGAGCCGGGCTCTGCACTGTCGGTGAAAATAGGATGTGTTCCTGTCTCCTGATTCTAACCAAAGGCTACAAGACTTTAGCCTCCAGTATTCTTCTTCATTTTGAAAGGAGAAAAAGGAATTTCATTGAGCAGCTTTCTCTCTATCCAATTCTTCTTTTTTTATATCTATGGTGTCCATTTCTCTTTGAAGATTTCCCAGTTGTTGCACTGCTTCCTTTCTTTGACTGTTGGGAGTGTTTGTTGGAAGTTTTCTCCATTCCTTAAGGGCCCTTTTTGTGTATTTTAGTCTTTGTTCCCAAACATAGCTGGAGGAACCACTGACAATGATGGACCAAGCCATTCAGACTGTCTCAAAGAACCCACTTTTTCCACTCCATAGAGGGCTAAATCTGAATGGGATAGGGCCCAAATTTTCTTCCTCTTCCATCGAGAGGAGGATGGGTTTGTGGTCTTAGGTGAGTTTTGGGAGAATGGTTAAAGAAATGAGCCTTCTTTCCATTAGCATGGTGATTTTTACTAAAAACCTATCCAATCTAGCCGAGATGTGATCTGCCCCTATCCTATTATTGGTCCAAGTATATAACCCTTTCTTTGGTTTAAAATCCATTAAATCCCATTGAAGCATTATGTCTTCTACCACATGTATCATTTGGTCATTACTACTTATGCCTCCTCTTTTTTCTTTTACATTCATCACTATATTGAGATCTCTAGCGATGGTAATATTGTTTGGGGAATGCATTTACAGGAATTCATTTAAAGATTTCCAGCATTCTTTCTTTTCTGCGTACATTGCCGAAACATATAAATTGAAGAGTGTGAGGGTTAACTTACTTGATATGTGTTTCAACTCGGTGTAACTCTAATGCTAGGTGTTGAAGGAGCTGACAAGCCTGAAGTGGTCTTCCTTCCAGAGGGTGTCTATTCCTCCTGAGGATCCCCTTGCACTTACTGCTTTCCATGCATTCTTCTGCCATTTATTTTTACTGTTCTCTAGAAGGGATTCCCCTTATATTTTTGTCTCTTGGAGCAAGATGATATCTCCTGGTTCCGTTTTCATAAGGTCCTTGACCGCTTCGATTTTTGACGGGTTCCCCAGTCCTCTATAGTTCTAAGAGACAATCTGCATTACTTACTATTGGGGGTCATAGGAGCTCCTCCCTTTGGAGGCCTTATTCTAGTGCTCCTTTTGATTGGCATTTCTATTGTAGGTTGGCTCCCTTGGGTCTTTTGTCTTTCTACTTCTTCCTCCCTTTCTTCTCTGCGAGACTTTCTTCCTTCTCTTTTAGCAGGTCTTTCAAGGATCTCATCCTCCGAGGAGCTTGGTGAATCAATAATTTTCTTTCTGACTATATCTTCATATGTGGGGGAGGAGGAGACTGCAGGGATTACTACTGTCTTCCCTTGTTCCTCATTACCTTTTCTTTTGGAGGGAAGCTTCGATTGTTCGCTGCTATCTTTGTTTGATTCTGCTGCTTCTACTTATTTAATGGTCTCTATGGATTGAGTTCCTGCTGTCGGCGTAAGATTTTTGATCCCATCTCCTTGATCTTGTCCTGCACGCATGGATATGCTCTCTTTTGTTGGACCTTTGCCTCGAGGTTTTGCTGTCCCTGCTTTGTGCACTTTGGTCAATTGATCTTATTTCATGTTTTCACTTTCTTAAGCAATATTTTTTTTCAGTGCCTTGCAAAGTGGCCATAACCCTAGCAGTGCTAGCATTTGAAAGGTAGCTGTTCATAATCTAATTCCTGGATGTGCGTCCAATCTACGAAGGTTAGTTTTATTTCTTCTGGTAACCGTACTTCCAGATCCACCTCCACACATATTTGCGCACAATAGTACTGATCTTTTCTCACTGTTTGATCTATATAATTTCCTAGCGAGTTGTCGATGGTTTGAATTTTTTTTTGGTTACAACAATGCAATGGAAGATGAGGGAGATGAGCCCAGAATGGGACCGCGGAAGGCACATCTTGAGCTGGGTCAAAGTCAGGAGACCATTTGTTTAGATATAACCCTTGGGGCCCCATGACGTATGGGATATTTCTGAAGATGAGGTTTTTATCTTCTGCATTTTCGAAGACGAATACAAAGAACCCTTTCCCTACAAAATGGCTCTTGATCCCTTCTGAGATAAGCGGTGACTAGTTCCTCTGAACCCATGCCTCCACAGATTTGGGGGAGGGCCAAAGGCCTCTAAAATAGCTAATAAGACCTCTATTTTCCAAATTTATGGCCGATTTGCATGTTTTATCCACCGACAGCTCGACTGAGGGGATGCAATCGAGTTATTTGATGAAATTCTATTGTGTCTCGGAGAGGGGTTGTTTGGAAGATCCAGAAACTCTTTTCTTGAAGGCGGGGAGGTCTGGCTGGGGGGGAGGAGGATTGGCACCCCCACCAACATCCATGGATACTACAACTTGATAAGATCGTGCAGGAGAAGGGAGAGGCGACGCTGTCTAGGTCGCAGTGGCAGTGCAACCAAAAAAAAATTTATAATGGGGGAATCCAAGAGTAGCGGTATTTGAATGTGAAACACTTTCAGAATTAATTTTTATTTCTTTTTATGGGGTTCATATTTTATACCTTTTTGATCTTTCTTTCTTTTGGTCCTTTGATTATTATTTTAGGACATACTCTCTTTTCATTTTTTTTAAATATGGGAAAATATTTGCAGAAATGCAAAGGTATGTACAATATTACAAGACTTAACATAGCCAATTCAAAATTATGATCCCTATTATTATATGACCCTAACAGTGGATCCACTTGGGGATGGAATCTCCTTGTGAGATTTCAAGAACTTTCTAATCAGTGGCCTTGGAACTTTGGCTTTTCTTTGCTTGTAACTTTTTTCTGTGCTCTCCTTTATTCAAACATATGGTGTTATTTATTTTAAAGCTTCAAGGTTTCATCTTCAGGATTCAAATTTGGAAGATAATCATCCACTCCAAACTAAACTTTTCTATGGTATTTACAATGAGTAAAATACAATCAAACAAACTACTAGTTATTCTAGTGAAAAATAGTGCTTTAACATTCGACCATTGACTGGTCCACCTGGTAGATCTGTCCCATTTAATTCTTCCAAGAAAAATGCATTTTTGCCTCTATAACCATAAACAATGTATGGTCCTTTCCAGAGAATTTCAAATTTCCCATGTTTTCCTTTGTCTTCCCTTCTGGAATCACATTTTAGTAATTGATCACCTATGAAGAAATCATTTTCTTTAGTTTTCTTATCAAATATATTCTTGATTTTGTCTTGAATTACTTGGGCTTTGATATAAAATTCTTCCCTGGTTTGCTACAAATGAATTGTTTGGTTTATCCTCCTTTAGTTGTCATTTGGTTCTACTTGCATCTCTTGAATCATTTTCATCACTGGCACTTCTAATGAAGATGGAAAAACATCATCCATCCCATATACTAATTTATAGGGAGAGGTACCAATAGATTTCTTAGTAGTTAGTCTGTCTGCCCATAAGGCATTCACCAAATTTTTATTCCAGGTTTTCTTGTTATCCTCCAACAACTTCTTGATGATGTTGACTAGGATTTTGTTCGAATATTCTGCTAGTCCATTACCTTGAGGATAATATGAAGTGGAATGGCCTAGGGTGATATGGTATATGTTACAAAAATCTATCATTTTCCTGGATTTGAAGGCAACAAAATTATCAATGATGAGATTTTGTGGGCATCCAAATCTAGAAAGGATGTTGTTCTCAGGAAATGAAATAATGTTAGAGTCTATGGCTTGTCTAGAAGGGACAACTTATATCCACTTGGTAAAGTAGTCAGTGGCTGTCAATATCCATTTATATTTGGTAGAGGAGGGTGGGTGAGTTTCACCAATGAAGTATAAACCCCATTGTTGAATGACATTTCTAGTGATATAGGTTTGAGGGGTAATTGTAAGAGTTTATTCTTCCCTTCAAATATTTGGAATTTGTGACAAGAGGTCACATACTTTCGAACATCTGCAAAAAGAACAGGCCAGTAAAAACTTGCCCTCAAAATTTTGTTAGCAGTTGTTTTCCAGTATAGGTGTCCTCCACAATCTCCTGCATGAAATTCCTGCATGCTTTTGTCAGCTTCATATTTTAATAAACAATTTAAAAAGATTCCACCATGATCTTTCCAAAATAAAACATTATCTAAGATACAATATTTCATTGTTTTCATTTTTAAGAATCTACTTTTTGTTCTAGATAAACCAGGAGGAGCTTGTAGATTGAGTAAAACAAATGTAAGTTCTGCATACCAGGGTGAATCTCTGAAAGCTTCACTGATTTATGGAGTCACCATCTCTTCTTGATCATCTATGGCAGCAATGAAATTTATGTCTAAGGCTCGACAGTTTGATTCAGCCATGAGTTTGGCTAAACCTTTACCTTTAATCAATTTTGTAGGCTTGATTTCAATGTCATATTATAGTATTGTGGCAATTCGTTTGCCTTTTTTTCCATCGATCCCATTCTGAGTTAGAATGTCCTTTACAACTGATTTTGGAACATATGCTATTATGTGAGAGTATAAAATGTATACTCTGAAATATTTTATGGCTTTCACTAAAGCAAGAGCTTGTTTTTCCATGATATTATAATTTAGTGTTGCATATCTCAAATTTTTACTGAAGAAAGCAATGGGTTGTTCACAACCCTCATCATTCTTTTGCAACAAGACTGCTGCAATGGTGTGCTTTGAAGAAAATGAAAAAATTATGAAATCTCTATTAAAATTAGGACTTATGAGGATAGGTGTTTTAGTAAGGGCTTCTTTGACTACAAAAGACTGCTTAGCCTCTAGTGTCCACTTAAGTATTGAATCCTTTTTTAACATTCTATTCAAATTTCTAAGTAGTTTTGATAAGTTAGAGAAGAATCTTCTAAGAAAATTTATTTTTCCTAAAAATTCTTGTAATTCTTTAATATTTGTAGGATGAATGATATTTAGGATTACTTCTATTCTAGCTGGATCAATTCTAATGCCCTGTTTTGAAGTGATGTGTCCCAGAATTTTTCCTTCTTCTAATCCAAAAAGTGACTTTTTAGGATTTAAGGATATCCCAAACTTTCTGCATTTTATGAATACTCTTCTTAGATAATCTAGATGCTCATTATCTGACTTGGAAAACACTATGATATCATCCAGGTAAATAACTAAAATGTCATGGATTTCATTTGCAAAGGCTATGTACATGGATATTTAGAATGTTTCTCTAGCATTCATAAGTCCAAAGGGCATTTTCAAGTACATGAAAGTTCCCTAGGGAGTGGTGAATGCAGTCTTAGCTTGATCTTCAGGTTGGAATAGGATTTTCTTGTATCCAGAAAATCCATCAAGTAATGAAATTTTGGATGACCCTATTACCATCTAGAGAATGTGGTCCATTTTAGGGAAGGGATAGTTATCCTTTAGTGATACTTTATTCAAGTTTCTGAAATCAACACAGAGTCTGATTTCTCTTGTTTTCTTTCCAGTGGGGACTAAATTAGAGACCCAATCAAAATATCTGATGGGTGCTATGATTTGAGCATCGTAAATCCTTTTAACTTCTTTCTCTATTAGTGGCATAAGAACATGGTTAATCCTCCTTAGATTTTGTTTAAAGGGCTTATGATTTTCTTTAATTGGTATCTTATGTTGGATAATGCTGGTATCATAAGACTTTAAGTCTTCATAATTCTAGGCAAAGATATCTTGGAACTCTTTAAACAAGCTGCTGTACTTCAACTTTTCAGCTGGAGGTAATTTCTTAGATACATTGATAATCTTGGGATTTTCCTTTGTTCCTATGTTGCATTACTCTATATCTGACCTTAGAGGATCCATTTTAGGTTTTCCAGCTACATCATTGGAGTCAAAAAGGTCTTCTAGTGGGGCTAATCCCTTAGGAAAAATGTTGTCTTTGAGGTTTAAAACTTCTGATTCATCATTGATTAATTCCTCAATTTCTTATGTTTCTAATTGTTCTATTTATAATTTAGTGAATTTAGTTGGTTCTATATTATTTACATCATTTACATATAGTTCATTATTTATGGTATAATGTAATGTACAGTCATTGTCTATATTACAGTTCTAAAATTCTCCTTCACAATTCATAAAATCATAAATTTGTGAGTCTTGTGAAAAGATTTTCCAATACTTCAAATTATCAGGTATGGTTGGCCTATGTCTTACCTTAGCCGTGTATTGATGATTTGGATGAAAGGGTAACCTGCATGTGCTGGAAAAAGTGGCCAAGCTATGTACTTGCATATTCTGGTTTCTTGGAATGACAACAAAGTCAGTCTCAAGGAAACATCTTACTAAGTCCAGGATGGTTTCTATGTAACAACGAAGTCTAGGGTTATTAACAAAGTACCCTCCCTTGACTTGTTTCATAATGAGTTCGGAGTCTCCCATGATGGAAACTCTTTTAGCTCCAAGTTTTCTTACGATTTGAAGGCCTAACACTAATGCTTCATATTCTGCTATTTTATTAGTGCATTTGAAATTTAATCTGAAAGCATGTCCTTCTGAATGATCATTTTCTAAATTTTATATCCATACTCCAGCTTCTACTCCTAATATATTCACAGAGCCATCAAAATCTAGATGCCACAAAGATTCATGTGTTATATTTTCAGAATCGGCTTCTTTGTTTTCTTCTTCTACAACTATGATTTTATCTTTGTCATTGTTTGAATTCCTTAAGATAGATGAGTCTAGATCAGAATGCATGGAATAGATCAGGAAATTTTGTGGTCTTTCTGAACTACTTACCATGTATTTCATCAAGTTTTCTCTATATAGCTTCCTTTTATGACCAAACACAGAAATGGTAGCATATGACATGTCTAATTGTAATAATCCCTGTAAATTTTCTCGCCATGAGTAAGATAACATACCATTTTTGGGAGGGATATCAACAACTACTATGTCCAAAATGATACTTTTTACTGGGCACTGGACTAGAGTTACACATAGATATTTGATTAGGCCAAGGCATTTGACTTGACTATAATCAAAGGAGAAAAGGTCCTTGTAGGGTCTGGTGATGTCTAAGTTTAATTTTTCCATGATTTCATTAGGCATTGAGTTATGAGATGCTCCTGAATCCAACATAGCATTATGTAATATTTTATCATGAATGTTTAAGCTAATATAGAATGGAGGGACACCCCCTTGTTGATGTTTGCCATCTACTTCAGGACCAAATAATAACTCAAGTTGATCATCATTGAGGTTAACAACATCTTCACCTTCAGCTATGCTTAATGTTTTAGTAATTTGTGCCTTGTATGAGTCATTTTTCACCATCTCTGTTAAAGGAACTGGTATTTTCAATTTTTCTATCTCACTTTTGATATTGAATGGCATTTGAGTTTTGTCTAATTTAATCATTTCATTTTTACCAATTGTGGTTTGTGTGGGTTTTTATTCTTTATTAGCAATTGGTAATTCAGTTTTTCTGTCAACTATTTTGTTTTTAACTTCTTTGTCTAGAATGGTTTGAGTAGAAGTTGATATGATGTCTACAATATTTGGGGTGGAATTTTTTTGAGTTTCTCTAGGGAGAATTTGTAGAATTTTGGTCACAGGATCTTCTATTGTTTTCTTAGTTTGGGTGTGGACTAATTTCTTAATAGGAACCTCTGTGTTATTTTCAATTCTAAGGCTATACTATTTATGAAATTCATAGATAGCAGATTAATAGCCTTGTTTGTAGTCAAAGGACTCTCCAGACTCTAATTGTAATTGCTGTAACATGTACAACTCTTGTTCTTCCTGGGTAAGAAAAATGGCATCTTCATTGTTTATTCCCATCAATTTTATCTGGGTGTCCTGGTCGTCTTCATGCTATTGTTAACTTTCAACATAATATTCTTGGAAAGGTGGTCTAATCTATTGATAAGGTACAAATTCTCTTGATTTACTAGTATTATGATTTTTCCTAAAGTTGGGGTTTCTAATTTGGGGACCTTGTTGATTTTCCCACTAAGTTTTTCTTTCCATGTTCTCTAATCTATCCATTAATATTTCTACATTTTTAGATAAAATATCTATATTAACATCTAAAGTGGAAGGTTCTTCCTTAATTGTTACTCTCCTCTCATTCCTCATCCTAGCTCTTTTAGCTAGTAATTTAGCTGCTACACTAGCTGAATTAATCTTCATATGTTCTAAAGTTTCAGGGTTTCTTTCTCTTAACTGATAGGACATATCAATATCAAAACTATCTGGAAATTTAGTTAGGGCTAAGTCTGGTGGAGGTTTGATATTCACTAGAATTGCATTGTAAATGTTGTTAAATCTAATACAGTAATCCTGAACAGATTCATTAGGAGCTCTTCTAATGTTCTCATATTCAAATAATATCTGGAGAGGGTTTTTCTTTCTTTCCCATCTACTGATAAAAAATTGGTGGAAAGCAGCTAAATAAAAAATATGGCCGAAAAGTAAATATTTAAACCATTTTTTAACATCTCCTGCTAGTGTTTGTGCAAATAATCTCATTTGTACATCTGCCTCATCAATTTCATGTAACTAAAAAAAGTATGCCATTTTATATGCATGTTGTTGAGAAGTATACTGACCAGTACCATCGAACTGAATTTTTTTACTCTGGTAGTATTGTGGCATGGCATGTAAAGGGGCCTGTAAGACCAAAGGGGCTGCCAGTGCGGTCGAAGACATATCTTGGCGTGGTGGAATCTAAATTATCACAGGCCCCAACGGATCAGTGAGCAGAGGGTTGTAATGAGGTACAACACCTTCAGTGAAAGGGTCCTCTGGAAATTCCGGCTGGTATGAGGCTATGTGAAAATCAATATTAGTTAGTGGAGACTGCTCTTCCGTGGAAGGCACAGGGTCACCAAGGTTCAGTTCTTCCTCAATAGTTAGAGGAGGTAGACCTTGCTGTCGTCTAGACAGACTGCGTGGGTCAGGGGATAGTAACCACACACCTAAAAATCTCAGTGACAGTAACCACACACCTAAAAAAGAAAAAGGACTCTCTAAAAACAATCAGCAAGCAACGAGAATAGGGTGCCCTGTCTGAGTACTACCGCTTACTGGTGATGAAATCCAGTATCACAATAGTATACAGAGAGGGTTGGTCGAAAGTACAGTTACGGTCACTCTAGATCTTTGCCCAAACCTCAGACGATAGGTGTAAGCACTCTTGTGAAGACGAGTACCCTCCTAAAGACCGAAGACAGAGTGGGTCCGTCTGTTTTAGGTACCAGGACAACCTGTCCCAGTCACCTTGTGTAAGTCCCTAAAAAGTATGGCCACTAAAGATACCTCAAATCACAGACATCATCAGGGGGGTCCACGGTCAAGGACAATGTGCTATATGGGCAGAATACCTAGATCCCTGATCTAGTTTCGACATCCCCGAAGGGAACCCCAATATATAACACACCCACAGGATGCAATCAAAGGCAGGCTACTTTCTTGTGCACCCAAGTGTTGTCTCGCGCTGAGCTCCGGTAAAGGAACGGTCTCGATAATATGAGTGTAGTAGGATTTCGATCGTTAATGACTCTAGTTTCAAGTTTTGAGACCTTGGGTAGTTTTCTCACTGTTCCTAACCCAAGATCCTAGCCTGAACTACTGTTTATGTGAGTTCAAAAAGAGTTGATTGATTTTATTATCGCTTTATTTTTAGTGTACTTGATTATTAGTCTTGCGGAGGGGGAGTGGACGTATGAAATGTGATGAGACTTTGACTCAAGAAACCATGCAAAACATGCTCTAGATATTAAATTCGATGAAGAGTGTTTCTACAGGGAGAGGTTTCTGTTCAACATCAATGCACTAACATTCAAATAGCTCAGTTCAACTTTTAAAGTTTCAGACTTCTATATACCTCTTTTAAATAGTATATGAACTGGAAATTTCAGAATAAACTCAGCTATATGCAGAAAAATAATAAAAAAAATTTTTCCTCTTAAAAAGTAAATGCTTTGGACACTGACTTTTCAAACAAGAGAAACAAATAGAAATGCCATCTTAGTAGACAAGCACAGGGATTCAGTTAGCTAAAGGTACTGATGGCCAAAAATCTGCAACTAAAACACCATCACAGCAGTGAACAACAAGGTTTTGGTTGAGTAACGCTCTGTCTGTGAGAAAAGACAGTGACTAACGCATTGTTTTTGAACAGAGACAACGTTATAACGCACTGGACAACCTACAGAGGTAGCGTTAGCCAGGGAAAAGTTCTACAATTGGCTGAACAGAAACAGGATTGAACTCGGTGAGCGTTTGATATGTCTACTGGGCATCAAAAATGGTCGGAAGGGTCTGTGAACAAAGAACAGAAGAGAGGAGGGAAAGAATAGTCCAGAAACTATGGGGAAACTCCCCAGCGGAGTCGCCAATTCTACTATAGGGTAAACTGCTTGGGTTGTTGGTTTTCGAATATCCCTCTCAGGGATTTCCAGTGCCCGAGGCAGACTGTAAGATTAGCTGTGCTGTTCACAAAGATGGCATGAGCATGTTCATATTAACTTAAGATAACTGAATGGAATGCGATATAGAATTACTTCTTTGACAATCTTGGAGTCCCTTGGAGAGCGCTAGGCAGTGAAGCAAGAGTCCTTCTTCACCGGCTCCAAATCTTAGTCCTGCAACCAGTCAAAGCACCCGTGTAATTCCTAACATAACATATATCCTATGAATCAAGTCAATATATAATGAACTACTAACTTCTACACATCTGAGCCATTCATATCATACTATGTAAATGTTCAAACAATAATGACAATATTAAGCATTGAATGGACAAAAGGAACACAGTTCTATTAATTTTGAAAGAAGGAGGATTACAACCATCGGTTGTACCAAGCCCTCCTCAGTCTCCCAATCTCTCTCATCTCTTAAGTGAAGAAGTCCAAGTCAACAAGCTCTCTAGGAACCTCTTTGAATCTTGGCCTTCACAACACAACACTATTCTCTATTCCACAAGTATGCCAAAACCTTTAGCAATCCTTCGACCTTCAATTAAGAGCCTTCAGCTCCTTCTTATAGGAGATGGAGAAAGCCATTTTTTCCCTTCTCTTTCCACTAGTTTGGAATGGAAAAAACTTAGATGTTTCTTTAATCTCTATGCTTTTGCCTCCTTTGGAGTTCAGTCTTGTTATAGCAATGACCAATAATGAACTGATGCTCTGTACTTTCTTTTGTGAACTGACTCTCTTGTGAGGGAAAGTCGGAGATTCAAATCATTCTCCGCGGGCTTTTCCTGATTCAAACTTAAAACACGGGTAACGCTTCCCTCCAGTGTAAACAGAGCGTTTCCCTAGCCACTAACACGGCCCATTCACTGATTAGCTGCATTATAACGCTCTTGTGTTGTTATAGACAGGTGTTACCCTGGCAGAAATAGGTTTAATTTAGGTCTTTGCACTTCTTCCATATTTGTATTCCCCTCTGAGCTGATGAGGAGGTATTTTGACCTGTAACAGATGCCCCCTAAAGTGTGAGGTCAGAGACGAAGACGATGGTCGAAATAATTTATAATTTGTGTAGAGATAAAGAGATTGAAATAATGAGGAAAACTTGAAACAACAACATATGTCAGAAAATATAGTATTTGCCTTGAGTCGGGCATATCCCATGCTCAGTAGCTTAAACACCATGATTTCTCTAGAATAGAGATATGAAGAATCTGTCCACCAATAGGCACAATGTGGAAGTGTCTGTCATAACATGATCAGGCTGAGGAAGCTGTCTCCATAAACAATATCGCAACTTGGGGAAGGACACACAAATTTATTGATGTAACCTTGGCCCCAAGGTCTTGACCGCTGATCCACTTAAACTGCATATTTCTCAACATGTGAATGAAGGAGTTGTCGTCAAACATGTGAGAAATTGTCTGATTACCATTCAATAAGGAAAACTGTTAACAGACGTGAAGGTGGCCACTGATAATGATGATGGTCCCTAAGATGCACAGTACAATCTAGCGAGCGTGAATAAAATGAGTTGAAGTTGAACACTCGTAGAATCATTCGACAAGGAGCCAATGATGGAGACCCCTGATCAAACACAGGACTACCTGTCACTGATGTCTGCAAGTATCCAGGTACTGATGGGTTTCTGGATCAACTTCCTATATAAGATGTTGAAGTCGATAGGAAGAGATCTATCAAAAGGTAGGCACTGAGGCGTCCTACATCAGTCAACACGAAATAGAAACCAACTGATTTTGTTTATGATTGAGATAGTGAAGAGGAAATGGGAACGTCGGATGACAAATAATTTCTGGCATAATGAGTGGTTTGGTTGATAACAGGAGCAGTAGATAGCGAGATCTGCTTGAACAATAGAAGGCACTCTAGCAGGGTACTAGGCAGCTGGAGCTTGATGAACACCAAAGAGTGTGTTAGGATTTTACCAGTGCAGGGACACTGGGAAATGAAGGCTAATACTCATAGATGGTAGGGTTCGGCTAACTGCGAAAGAGTTTTCTGGGAAGTGCCATGTTCAAGAATTTTGCTGCCAAATCGAACTTTTTGAAAATGTAACAGAGGTAGTATCCACTTTGTTCATATTTTTCCCCGTCTGATTAAGTTTAGCGAGTCCAGACGAGTAAACTCGTTGAATTTTTCATGTTTAGAGAGTCTGAAACATGTCAGGAAAGACAACTCTGTGCCCTGTCTGATTAGGTTTAACGAGTCCAGACGAGTAAACTCGGTGAATTTTTCATGTTTAGAGAGTCTGAAAAATGTCAGGAAAGACAACTCTGTGCCCCATTTGATTAGGTTTAACGAGTCCAGATGAGTAAAATCGGTGAATTTTTCATGTTTAGAGAGTCTGAAAAATGTCAGGAAAGACAACTCCATTGGGGTACCTTTGTCATGTCTTGATAACCGGGCATGTCAAAGGGATAATATTAAGCCCGAAACGGTTCATTTTCCGTAAGTTAGTCCATCGAAACTGGAAAAGTGAGAAATCTATGTTTGATAGACGTCTACCTCATTTTGTTATGAGTACAAGGAGACAGAGTGAACTCAGTATTCTTTGTGAAATTTTAACGAGTCCAACAAAGAAAACTCAGTGCCCTCCATGAAATTTTAACGAGTCACGCGGAGAAAACTCGATTACCTCCGTGAAATTTTAACGAGTCACGCGGAGAAAACTCGATTATTTTTTTAGTTTAAAGAGCTTTGAAAAAGAAAAAAGAATGGCTCTATCATTTGATGTTGTGGTAGTTTAACGAGCCTGACAAAGGCAACTCGGGGTTTTTTCAGTTTTATGAGCGAGAAAAAGATTCCTAAAAAGAAAGCTCAGTGCTTCTTCATGATTTTAACGAGTCTGAAGAAGAAAACTCTAGGTTTTTCGAATTAACGAGCAAGAAAAATACCATACAAAAAGAACGCTCGTTGCCAACTTCGTATAAGTTTAACGAGTCCGAAGAAGGGAACTCGAGGTTTTTCGGATTAATATATATAGTGTCGGAGTCGGGTGACGGCAAAAAATACCGCCAAAGAAAGTTTCTCCACATGTGAATAACTTAATTTCGGTCCGATCAGACCTTTGGATAAATAGTAAATCACATGTTCGCTATCGTCATCGTGTACTTGAACCAAAACCATTCCAAGTGAGGATGGTGATGCTGCCAGATAGAGGAGAAAGTCGCGTGAGTAATCGGGGGCACTGAGGAGTGGGGCTGAAACAAGTGCATGTTTTAAAGCATAAAATGATTGTTGAGCTTGGTCATCCCACAAGTATAGTGTTCCTTTCTTCAATAAGCGCATGAATCCTTTCATCATCTCGGCATAGTTAACGATGAAACGACACAAAAAGTTTGCCTTCCCTTGCAAACTTTGGAGTTGGAGGATGGATTGTGGTGCCGGCAAATCGACAATTGCCTTAACCTTATCGGGATCAACCCTAATCTCATTCTTGGAGACAATAAAACCTAATATACGTATGGAATCGACCATAAATATGAATTTATGAGGATTCAAGCATATATTGTAGAATCTGCACCTAGCAAAAATTTCTCTTAAATGAGCCAGGTGATCCTGTCGCTTCTTGGAATGGGCCGGAAGGTCATCCAAGTAAGCCTGTACAATATGTCGAATTTCATGAAAAGCATAGTCCATAGCCCGCTGAAAAGTTGCTCCAGCATTCTTCAGACGGAATGGGAGTTTTCGGTACGCAAAAATTCCCCAAGGACAGATGAAAGCAGTTTTATGCTGGTCGTCTTTTTTGATTGCAATCTGGTTATAGCCGAGAATCCATCCATGAATGAGAAAGATTCGCATCCGACACAATCGTCGAGAATCTGGTCAATGAACGGTGTAGGATAATTGTCTTTGGGACAAGCGGCGTTCAGATCGCGATAGTCAACGCAAACTCTAATGGTGCCTTGTTTTTTATCAACGGGAACCGGATTGGAAACCCATTCCATTAAAGGAATGGGATAGATGAAACCAGTGTTCAAAAGTTTTTCTACTTCAATCTTGATGGCGGCTTCTTTGCGCGGGTGGACAGGTCTGAGACGTTGCCAAACAGGTTTGGCATTATCATAAATCTTGATTTCGTGCTCGACAATAGAAGGGTCTATGCCGGGCATTTAGTCATAAGACCAAGCAAACACATCGCGGAATTCCTTAAAAAGGGATGTGAAGTGTGAAATTTCCTCTGGATTTCAATCGGCTCCAATCTGAATATTTTACACGATACCTGTTTTGACTGAGATATAAATGAGCATTGTCTTAGAAAGATTACCCATGTTCCCTTCTGACTCGATAGTTTGGACAGTCGTGTAAGCGGAGGGAACCATCTCAGGTGGGTCAAATTATGGGATTTCAGTTTTTATCGCGTCCAAGTCAATCATCGAAGTGCGATGGTGGAACTCTCCCCAAGGTCATTCTTCTAAAGACATGATCTCTTGAATAGCTTCGTCTGTCAGCAAGACTTCATTGAGGATATCCTTAGAGAGGACAATGATGGGAGGGAGTTTTGTACTTTCGGTCGAAACCATAACAGTGGAGGGTTTAGATGCGGTTTGGATGGCTTGGTAAGCCAACTCTGCTGGTGAGAGTGGCATCTGATCTTCGTAGGAATCAATGTCTGAAGGTGCCGGAATGATCCATGGGTCGATAGAGCCACTCAAAGTGGTGGATATCATTGCAACCGTGTTTGGGATCGATGGCGGTGGGAGAGGAAAACAACCCAGTAGGGATGATGCCTTTAGAAGGCCGGTACCGATACTAACGTAAGAGTCAGGAAAGCTTCCTATTAGGGGTACAGTGCTACTTGGCAACGTGGCATAATCAGGGGTGCAGAAGGATAACTGGTCCACTGTGACTATTTTCCCATCCAATGGAAATAGGATGAGTCAGAAAACCGAAGACACAATGGCGGTCATGGCATACGACCAATTGCGACCAAGCAATAGATTATAGTCTAGATGACACTCTATGACTTCAACGTCCACTTTTACCATTTTCCCACTCAGAGTGATGGGAAAGCTAGCAAGGTATCCTTTTGGGAGGAAAGTGTGGCCATTGAAAGCTTTGAGGGAATTAGATGGCGGGGTGAGGGTAGGAGAACCTAAATTGAGCCAGCAAGCTTGTGACATAACGCAGGTCGAAGCACCTTCGTCTATGATAGTGCGATGGATTGGTCTCCCTTTTGACACAACCTGCACTTGGAATGCAAGTTGGTGTGAGAGGCAAGGTTTAGCCTTTTCCATATCAAAGATAGCTAGCATAGAATCCTGGGGGTCTATTCCACCAATGGTCGAAAGCAAGGCTTTCCTTTGTGCTGGACAGGTTTGTAATACTTCGAGAGCAGACGTAGCTGATGGTGCCTACGCCAAATCTTCCACAATGTTGTAGTTTTGGGATGCACGTGCAGAGGTATTATGAGTCGTGCGTCAAAGTGTCCCTTTGGGGGGACGAATCATGGGGTCAGCAGTAGGCCGTTCGATATACAAATCGTTTGGCGGCAACGGATTGGAACTAGTACCAGGTTCTTGAGCATATATGGTAGGGTTTCCATAAAGCTTAGCTCGAGTCTGAAGGTCAACACTCTCAATGCCATAAATGGCAAATGGTCCTTCGCCAAAAGGATATGAACCACCATTGCCCCGTTGATGGGGTTGTGGCAGATTCTCAACCATGTGTTGATGTTGCTGCTGTTGATTAGGGAAAGGATTGTGAAGAACGACAGGTGTTCACCCAGAATCCTTGTTAGCAATAAAATCGGTGCATTCCTGCAGCCGAGGACATTTGTATGTCAAGTGGTCCTCCGCACAGATTTTGCAAGGAAATTTCATGGGTTTATCCTTCCCTTTGTCATTTTTGGCAGCATTTTTCTGATTAGTGTTATTCTAATTATCTGGCTGCTCTTCTGAAGAAGATGAATTTTTCTTGTTCTTCTTATTTTTCCCGCTAGGTTTTTGTGAGGTTTGCACCATATTTATCTCAGCGGTGGGAAGAGTAGTCGTTTGGTGAGAGGCGATGGCAACCGAAGATGGCTAGGAGGCTTGCCCCCGAGACTGCTTTGTGGCTACGCTAGAGATCGTGCCAACGAGACCATCGGCATGATCTCTGGTTTTCTGAATAGCCGGAGGGTTTGGGTTGCCAGGGGCATGGAGGAGAAAATCATACAGCGTGCCAGATTGCAAATAGATTAAATCTAGATGCTGGGCATGGCGGATGCATTGATCTTCTATGATCGCACCAGAAAGGCCAATGTCTTTAGCTATGTGGGGTAAGAGAGACTTGCAAAACCAATTGGCTAAGAGATGATTTGGAATTGGCACTTTGAATAGCCTCCTCCTATGTCTCCATTCATGAATGTGATCGGAGATGTGGGTGGCGGTGTCTTGGCGGAGCCAGGTTAATAGTTCCGTTCCGGTCTCAAATCTAATTGGTAGTTGGAAGTTCTTTAGAAACTTCGTTTCCAAAGCACCAAACGTATTGATGGTGGCGCATGGTAATTCAATGTACCACTTGGCAGCATTGCCTGTAAGTGTGCGGAGAAACAGTCGAAGTCGGACACTATCATCTACCATGGAATTGGATATAGACCATAGGTGAAAGGTAGTGATGTGTGCGGCTAGGTCATCCCCTTGTTTCTCGTCGAACTTCCGGATGTCGGAAGGAATATTATGCGGCACAGGAGGCCAAAGCGAGTTGTGATTGATGGGATCATTAGTCAGTTTATGGATATCGGGGATGTCCAAAGCTGCCAAGAATGGAAATTGTGGATTTTCCCTCGAATCTAACCAAGGCAGTATGGGCTGAATATTTAGACCATAGGGTCCACCCATCAGTGTGTTACCAGGAGGATAAGTAGGACTTTGGTAAAAACTTCCTATAGGTGGAGGAGTAGGGACATATGGTTTCTGTCCATAGGGCATGTTGTATTGCGGGACGAACTGTTGGTTGCCCCCATTATAAAAGTGCCATCCCATTCCAGATGGAGGTTGGGGTTGGTTAGTCCAAATGGATGCAATAGAGTTTCCCAGAGGCATGCTACTACTTGCATAGTTTGGAAACGGTATGGACCCTACACCTATATTTGAACCACTTAAGGGAAAAGTATTAACAATAGGTTGTCCTATTTGTCCTAAGGATTGCATAGGAAGTGAAATATTCCCTGCTACCTGAGTGCTGGTGACATTGCCCCCTGGCATAGAGGCCAAGGGGTTTAAACTCAACAGAGGGTTCCAACCGAAAGGGTTGCTAAAAGGTACCGAAGTAGTCATACTCATGGGAGGAGCTACCGTGGGTCCCAACGTGGTCATGGTAGAAGTAGATGCCGAAGGATTTGGTAAGCTACTGACAGTTGTGATGACCATAGGGTTGGGAATAGGTATGTGTTGACTACTGGAGTCACCTAGTGATGGCATATAACTAACCACCAGTGGGGAGGATGGTGGAGAACTTGGGATGGTTTCCATTGGCATCGACCCAGTGGATGCTGGTGGTGAAATGGATGTTGGTGTGGTCGAAGACATATCTTGGCGTGGTGGAATCTGAATTATCATAGGCCCCAACGGATCAGTGAGCGGAGGGTTGTAATGAGGTACAACACCTTCAGTGAAAGGGTCCTCCGGAAATTCCGGTTGGTATGAAGCTATGTGAAAATCAAGATTAGTCAGTGGAGACTGCTCTTCCGTGGAAGGCACAGGGTCACCAAGGTTTAGTTCTTCCTCAATAGTTAGAGGAGGTAGACCTTGCTGTCGTCTAGACAGATGGCGTGGTTCAGGGGACGCCATGGTGACCTGCTTAATTTTAACAAATTTTAATAAATTGTGATGTTTTATAAAGTATCAGTGACAGTAACCACACACCTAAAAAAGAAAAAGGACTCTCTAAAAACAATCAGCAAGCAGCCAGAATAGGGTGCCCTGTCTGAGTAATACCGCTCGCTGGTGATGAAATCCAGTATCACAATAGTATACAGAGAGGGTTGGTCGAAAGTACAGTTATGGTCACTCTAGAGCTTCGCCCAAACCTCAGACGATAGGTGTAAGCACTCTCATGAAGACGAGTACCCTCCTAAAGACCAAAGACAGAGTGGGTCTGTCTGTTTCAGGTACCAGGATAGCCCGTCCCAGTCACCTTGTGTAAGTCCCTAAAAAGTATGGCCACTAAAGATACCTCAAGTCACAGACATCATCAGGGGGGTCCACGGTCAAGGACAGTGTGCTATATGGGCAAAATACCTAGATCCCCGATCTAGTTTCGACATCCTCGAAGGGAACCCCAATATATAACACACCCATAGGATGCAGTCGAAGGCGAGCTACCTTCTTGTGCACCCAAGTGTTGTCTCGCGCTGAGCTCCGGTAAAGGAACCATCCCGATAATATGAGTGAAGTAGGATTTCGCTCATTAATGACTCTAGTTTCAAGTTTTGAGACCTTGGGTAGTTTTCTCACTGTTCCTAACCCAAGATCCTAGCCTGAACTACTGTTTGTGTGAGTTCAAAAAGAGTTGATTGATTTTATTATCGCTTTATTCTTAGTGTACTTGATTATTAGTCTTGCGGAGGGGGAGTGGACGTATGAAATGTGATGAGACTCTAACTCAAGAAACCATGAAAAACATGCTCTAGATATTAAATTCGATGAAGAGTGTTTCTACAGGGAGAGGTTTTTGTTCAACATCCATGCAATAACATTCAAATAGCTCAGTTCAACTTTTAAAGATTCAGAATTCTATCTACCTCTTTTAAACAGTCTATGAACTGGAAATTTCAGAATAAACTCAGCTATATGTAGAAAAATAATTAAAAAAAAAATTTTCCTCTTAAAAAGTAAATGCTTTGGACACTGACTTTTCAAACAAGAGAAACAAATAGAAATGCCATCTTAGTAGACAATCACAGGGATTCAGTCAGCTAAAGGTACTGATGGCCAAAACTCTGCAACTAAAACACCATCACAGCAGTGAACAACAAGGTTTTGGTTGAGTAACGCTCTGTCTGTGAGAAAAGACAGCGACTAACGCACTGTTTTTGAACAGAGACAACATTATAACGCACTGGACAACCTACAGAGGTAGCGTTAGCCAGGGAAAATTTCTTCAGTTGGCCGAACAGAAACATGATTGAACTCTGCGAGCGTTTGATATGTCTACTGAGCATCAAAAATGGTTGGAAGGGTCTGTGAACAGAGAACAGAAGAGAGGAGGGAAAGAATAGTCCGGAAACTATGGGGAAACTCCCCAGCGGAGTCGCCAATTCTGCTATAGGGTAAACTTCTTGGGTTGTTTGTTTTCGAATATTCCTCTCAGGGATTTCCGGTGCCCAAGGCAGACAGTAAGATTAGCTGTGCTGTTCACAAAGATGGCATGAGCATGTTCATATTAACTTAAGATAACTGAATGGAATGCGATATAGAATTACCTCTTTGACAATCTTGGAGTCCCTTGGAGAGCGCTAGGAAGTGAAGCAAGAGTCCTTCTTCACCGGCTCCAAATCTTAGTCCTGCAACCAGTCAAAGCACCCGTGTAATTCCTAACATAACATATATCCTATGAATCAAGTCAATATATAATGAACTACTAACTTCTACACATCTGAGCCATTAATATCATACTATGTAAATGTTCAAACAATAATGAAAATATTAAGCATTGAATGGACAAAACGAACACAGTTCTATTAATTTTGAAAGAAGGAGGATTACAACCGTCGGTTGTACCAAGCCCTCCTCAGTCTCCCAATCTCTCTTATCTCTTAAGTGAAGAAGTCCAAGTCAACAAGCTCTCTAGGAACCTCTTTGACTCTTGGCCTTCACAACACAACACTATTCTCTATTCCACAAGTATGCCAAAACCTTTAGAAATCCTTCGACCTTCAATTAAGAGCCTTCAGCTCCTTCTTATAGGAGAGGGAGAAAGCCATTTTTTCCCTTCTCTTTCCACTAGTTTGGAATGGAAAAAAATTAGATGTTTCTTTAATCTCTATGCTTTTGCCTCCTTTGGAGTTCAGTCTTGTTATAGCAATGACCAATAATGAACTGATGCTCTGTACTTTCTTTTGTGAACTGATTGTCTTGTGAGGGAAAGTCAGAGATTCAAATCATTCTCCACGGGCTTTTCCTGATTCAAACTTAAAACATGGGTAACGCTTCCCTCCAGTGTAAACAGAGCGTTGCCCTAGCCACTAATGCGGCCCATTCACTTATTAGCTGCGTTATAACGCTCTTGTGTTGTTATAGACAAGCGTTACCCTGGCAGAAATAGGTTTAATTTAGGTCTTTGCACTTCTTCCATATTTGTCTTCCCCTCTGAGCTGATGAGGAGGTATTTTGACCTGTAACAGTAAATCTCATCTGCCTCTGAATATTTGGAAAACATAGGCTTATTTACAAAAATATGATTTACCTCATGCTGGAGGTAAAAGAAGTTTTCTAGAGTTTGTCAGAGTACTTTGCGTGTGGGAATGCCTTTCATTAAGGAAATGTGGGATGTTTCTTTGGCCACTTCCCTTAACTTCTTGACATAATCCTCATGTCTCATGAGTTTTTCATTGATCACTAGAGGAATAGGCGGACCTTTCTGTCTTAATATATCAAATTTGTCAAAAAACCTTTTCACTGCGAGTTCCAAAGTTTTACATTTCTCCTCAAGATGTAGCATTAGATTTATTTTGGAAATCACTTTCTTCACTTCTAGTATAGTCTCTGTTCTGTCAGCTATCTCGAGTTCTTCTAATTCATATTTATTTTTAGAATTAATGAATTTGATTATTTTAGAGGCTTCCTCTGGTTTCTTTCCAAGATTGGCTTTGAATTACTGAATTGCCTCAACAACTTCTTTCACCAAGTCATTATGCTCAAATATAATCTGTATAGAAGGCCAAATATCATTAACTGAGTTAATGATATTGGCCCACAATTGATGTTTTTCTTGGGCTAAAGGCTCTGTTAATGACAACTCCTTTTCTAGCTTGTGGATTCTGTCAGTCAGTCTATTTGCTTTCTGTACTTCATCTTGATACCTTACTTATGCCAATTTCTTTTCATCATTTAAGCCCTTTACCTGCTCCTTGAGTTTATTAATCTTTGTAGTTTGAATAGACATATATTCCATTGATTTGATTAATTTGCTGGCCTCATCAGTGGGATGGGATGTTGGTATTGCTGATGCTGGCGCTAATGTAGATGGTGGTGCTGATGTAGATTATATGGGAATAGCAGTAATGGGAACTGCTTCCATGCTAGCTTTTTTTTCCTGTACAAGCTTATCCATCTCTGTTTCCATTTTATTTAGTTGATCTGTCAACTGGATGATTAAATTCATCATCTCATCCTTTTTATTGTTTGTCTCCAAAAGCTGCTTGGTTTGTGGATGCTCAATAGTTGGTAGTTTTAACTATTTCTTCAGTGCAACTATGTTTGCATTTTTCTTCTTTATATGCTCTTTTGCTGCTTTGATGTCAGTTTTATTATAGCCAACCTCAATTACCGACTCTTCCAGTGACTTAATCCAGTTGTCTTTTGCTTATGACGATTCTCTCTCTATCTTTAACTGTGACTTTACATTTTCTAGGGAGTTCTACAACTTCTGAACACTTAGAGCTTTATGTGTCATTGTTGAATATATCATCTCTCCTGCCTGCTTATGGAATTCAATTTGGTGAATTGGATGCACATCCTTGGCAGCAACTTCAAAGCTTATCTTAGTATAGTCTTTTGAAGTTTTGGGGGCCTGTACTGGGTTAAGCTTTGCTTTCTTTCTGTACATAAGCTTGAATTTATTATCAGATATAACTTCTGCTGAATAAGTGCCTTATTCTCTAGCCCTTTTTGAATTTCTATCCTGCGGGGCTGGAGTAAGTAGGATGAAAATAGTATCAAGCTGCTTCTCCACCTCTTGTAGAGTTTTTTCCAACCACTCTGACTGGTTGGAATATTTCTCAATCTCAGGCTTAGATTCATGGATGAAAGGGGTGAGCTTAAACTTAATTCTTAATTTACTTATGACACACAAGGGGTCATATGACCATTTGAAACTATTGTTGAACTTTAAATCTTGTAAACATTTGTCTGCTTCCTTTCCAACATTCCTATTGTTGCATATAAAAGGTCCTAGTTGGTTTTTTATCTTGAACTGAGTTTTCTTTTTGGCTGAAAGGAAATTTATCTCACCAGAATTCAAGATCTGCCTGATGTACTCTAAAGAAAATATCCACATTGGGAGGTATTTGGGAAGCTTATAAGGAAATAATTGGCTTCCATACACTCTAATTTCTATGTGATTCTGGTATAAATACCAGTCTCCTATCTTGCTCTGATCTGATAACTGTAGAACCTTTTTGATTTCATCACTGATTCTAGGTTGTATGCTGTTGATGAGCATATTAACCACTGGATATACAAAAGAATCAATAAAGTCTTTAAACTTAAATTCATTTGAATACTTTCTGATCAAGGACAACCAAAAGATTACAGATTGGGGATTACCCTCTGTGTCCAAATTTTGTAGGCTGACTGCAAAATTTTACGACTGAAAATATATGAACAAATGGAATAATACTGAGGAGTGTTTGAACAATCCTTCTTCTAGCAGTTTGATTAGTTGATCATGCATGGCATCTGCGAGGAATTGGGAAAAGTTGAAAGTTATAGCTGGAGGCTGACCTGGGAAAAATATAGAGAGGAAACCAAGGATGGATTCATCTACATGCTCATTAGTGAAATATCCTAAAATATGGGAAAACATGGTCACAATTGTTTTGTTATTTTTGGGAACATGGTAGCAGAGTATGGTGAGTTGTTCTTAGGAAATTGAGCTGATTCAGGGAGGAAAGTATGAAATATTTGAGACCTTTTAGGGAAATATAACGTTAGGTAAAGATCAGTAAGGGTCTCAATGGATAAAGGCACTCCCTCTGGTTGTGATTGAATTTGTATCATTTAATTAATGGATTGAGCAGTGATTGTAAACAATATTTATTGTTTAGGGGTCACTATGGCTCTTTTAGTTGGAAAATAGCTGAGTTGGCATAGTGTGATGACTTCATGGAATTGGTAGGTTTGTGGAAATGTGTATTTGGGAAAGTTAGAGTCCCAAAGATGAATATCATCTACCTGATCAAAAAATTTGTCATGGCTCTAACAATGAAGCTCCAAAAGGTTTCTATCAGTCACAATGTCATTTATTTTAAAGTCTTTGTCAGCCAAAGGAGTGTGGTCGACATCTAACAGGGGTGGTCGCAAAGGTTTTATAGTTTGGACGCTTTGGGAAGCCATCAATTTGGTTCAATTATTGAATTAATAAGCTTATTTGATGGTGTCAGGTATTCAAAATTACCCGGAATATCGAAGATGTGGTTGTAGAAGGGGTCCAAGTAGTAGCCGGGCTTCAATTCTGGTTGGAAATAGCTTTTTCAATTTCTTTCACAAATTGACAGAAAATAAGAAAATAACGAAATAGTGCAGGGTTTTATTATTTTTGGACTTGGCGATTTATCTCATGGCATAGATGGTTTGATGGTTTATCACATGGTTTGGAAATGAGGGGGTGCGATAAAACATGGAGGCGACGCATGGTAGGAGAGCGGGTGGATAAAACCACCCATTTCGCACCCCACTCCTTGGTTTTATTAATCAGATTCGGGGGGTGCGAAATTCATTGTAGGGCATTCGATCTGATTGGGGGTGATCGAATGACTTGTGGAAGTTGCACACTTTCAAAGAGGTGGGGTCAGGAAATAGTTATGTGGAGGTTGTGAACTGAAATCAGGGTTTATGAAATATATTAAGCGGGAGGTTAAGAAATATACTAGGTGAAGGGGTTAAGTCAAAAAAGGGGGGTTCGGTTTAATATTTTGCGTTTTGAACTATTGAAAAGTGGGTTTTGTTGTTTTATGAAAAATGAAAAGTTTTATTAACGGGGTAAGGGGTTTAGTAATGGGAAGGGGATTTTTAAAATGGGAAAGGAGTTTAGAAAAGGTTTTTGAGGTTTTAGGAAGGGAAAAGGTTAAGGGATGGGGCTTTTAGATCTAGGAAGGGGAAAAATGATTTTTAAAGAGGGGAAAAGGGTTAGGATAAGGGGAAATGAAAAGGGAAATGTTTTTTTAGCAAGGGATAGATATTATTTGATAAGCATAATGATGCTTATATAACTTTTGAAAAGTATTCTACCTATCCTTTATTTATGCTAACATTTTTTCTTTCCTTTATTGGGTGCATTTGAGCTTGCTGCCCATTTTTGTTACACCAATTTTTGGTCATATAACCTGTTACTATTAGTTTGAATAAAGTACACCATGTAAGACCAATCTTACCCTAAGTAAAATTGATTTCACTATGAAAAATAACTTAGTAATCCATAATTTATTAAGTTTTTTATGGTCTAAACAAGAAACCGCATGAGGAAATATTGAATAAATCCCTATTTGTTTGATTTTCCTCAAGGGATAATTAATTAAACAACAATTTAATTAATATTCCTGGTCATATTTAAACCAAAACAGGAAAATTAATTAGATAAATCACTATTTGTCTAATTATTTTCTAGGAATAATTATTTAAACATTATTTAATAATATTCCTTGTTAAATTTGACTAAATCATTTATAAATAATTGAATAAATAACTATTTATTTATTTATTACTCAACCACATTCTTAAAATAATAAATAAATCATTTATTTATTTATTATTTACAAATAAAGGGATTTGACCAAATTCAAATTTCTTTTCCTTGCAACAAAAATAATAAAATATTCCATAAAAGTTGGATCTAGATTTGGTTATAATATTTTAATTATGCACCAATATCTAGACTAACTCAATATTTTGTTATGAATAGAAGGGTTTTTCTATTCATTCACTACCTTTTTTTGCTTAGAGATCGCTCTGGATCTATACTTTTGGTCATACTTTGATCCTCCATCATTGTCATATTTTTCTACCTTTTTGCTTGTGAGCTCCCTTTGAGTTCCATTTTTGTTTGGGTTTTCTACACTATCAAGAGAGAGAGATCTTAGATCTGAAGCGCCGAGGACATCCAAGAACCCATCCCATTGAGGGGGACTAGTAACATCTTTCTATGTTACCTTCCCAGGTGTCATAATACAAAAATTATTTAAAAATATTATTGTCTTGTCTATTGGATGCATGGAGCAACTCTTTCTTTTATTTGCTGTTTAATGTCTTTAACTACATAGATCTGGATTTTGTAGCACTTATCTTAGTCAACTAACTACATATCTAAGGAAATTGGCAGCCATCTTTGATGTTAGGGCTGTTTTTTATGCACAACTAATGTGAGTTTTTTTTTGTACGCTTGCAATTAGAATTCACACTAACACTTTTGTTTTATTTTGATAAGAAAACTAACTTATTTCTAACCTTATATCTTCCAATGGCTCAGATTAAACTCATGAGCTTATTTTTATTCTCTACCTAACTACTGATTTTCCAAGATTAAATGGTTTGGTCATATCTTTATTCACTAGCTATCATTACATAAAATTTAAAGACATAAATGATCAATATTAAAATGTATGATCATCATGAATTGTGGCATTTTGACCAAGTTGCACACAATTTATTTACAAAATTAAAGTAACCTAAGAGTAGTGGCATTTGAATGTGCAACACTTTTAGAATTTATTTTTGTTTCTTTTTATGGGGTTCATATTTTATACCTTTTTGATATTTCTTTCTTTTGGTCCTTTAATGATTCTTTTAGGACATGCCCTCTTTTCATTTTTTTTTAAATATGGGAAAAAATTTGTAGAAATGAAAAGGTATGTACAATATTACAAGACTTAACATAGCCAATTCAAAATTATGATCCCTATTATTATAGGACCCTAACAGGCTGTTCCATGCTCTAATTTTTCTTTTGCATAAGGACAACAACTAGAGTGTGCTCCGAAGCAAATGAAAAAATGATGAAAAACTTGACTTGATTGCTCTGAAGCCAATTTAAATTGATTGAATGAATTCTTCTCCTCTTCAGACAATTTTACTTCACTATCTTTCTTCAGCATGTCAGTAATTTTCCTTAAGTGTTCAACAAGATTAGGGACAAACCTTCTCAAAAGATTGATTTTTCCATTGAACGATCGGAATTCCTTTTTTCTCCTAGGATAGTCCAAGGTCTAAATTGCTTCAATCCTTGAGGGATCTATCCTAATTACATCTTTTGATATGATATGGCCCAACAATTTACCTTTATCCATAGCGAAAAGGCTCTTCTTTGGGTTCATCAACATGCCAAACTTTATACATCTCTGAAAATTTTTTTCAAGTGCTACTCATATGTCTTGGAAAAAAAAGTGATGTCATAAAGATATATGACCAAAAATGACATCCTTTTCATTGGCTAAAGTAATATCCATTGCTCGTTGAAAATTCGCCCCTGCATTCTTCAATCCGAAAGGCATTTTAGCATACATGAAGGTGCCCCATGGTGTTGTAAAGGTTGTATTTTCCTGATCATCTGGATGGAAAAAAATCTAATTATACTCGGAGTATCCATCCAAAAATGAAAGTCTGGAAGATCCAACTATCGTTTGCAGAATATGGTCCATCTTTGGTAGTGGGTAATTGTCTTTCAGTGACACTTTATTTAGATTTCTGAAATCTATACACAAATGAATCTCTCCTTTCTTCTTTCTCACTGGCACTATACTAGACATCCAATTTGAAAAGCGAAGTGGAACTATAATACCAACAGTAAAAAATATATTTAACTCCTTTTGAATGGAGAGCAGAAACTTGGGATTCATTCTCCTTAACTTATGGTGGAAAGGTTTTTGATCCGGATTTATACTCTTATCATACAATTTCAAATCAGAATATTCCAAATAAAATACATCAACAAACTGAGATATAAGCACTGCATATTTACCTTTCATTTATGCGATCAAGGATTTTGAAATTTTGACCATCTTTGGCTTTTCCGGAGTTCCAAGATTGAGATCTTGCACTCCTACTTCTATTGGTAGCATGGATGGTTGGTGTGAAAAATTGTCTTGATCGTAAAGCTTCTCCAAAGGTACTAAACATCTTGGAATGGAGTTATCTTTCAGTTGAAGCACTTGCATCCCTGCGGCATGGAATTTTTTGTCATCTTCATAGCACTGGTTATCCATTTGTGAATTCAGAAATTCCTCTTCCGTCTGCAAGAAGTTTTTGATCTATTTATCATCTTGAAATACCTTCCAATACTGAACATTATCTGTAACAATAGGGCAGTGTTTGACGTTTATCTCATACTTCTTATTAGGATACTATGGAATTTTAAACATGCTGGCCGAAGTAGCAAGAAAATCAGCAATAACGTTGCAGTCCCTTGGGATCAACGACAAAGTATACTCGGTGAAGGTCTTGAGGATATCTAACACCACATTTAGGTAAGCTCACATCCTTGGATTCTTGGCCTGGTATTCCCCTTTGACTTGCATTATTAGTAGCTCAGAGTTTCCATACACAATAATCTTCTTGGCACCTAACTTCTTGAGAATTTTCAGACCGGCTATGAAAGCCTCATACTTAGCTTCATTGTTTGAACAATAGAAAGCCAGATTGTAAGAGAACATTAAAAAATTGGGAGGAATGTTTAGTGAATGATTTATAGGGTTGTGAATCCACACTCCAATGCCATCACCTTATTTATCCAAATCTCCATCGAAGTCCATGGTCCACAAACTACTTTCTTCATCAAGAAGCTGTAAATCAGATGACTGAACTTTACTTGCTTCTTGAGAGATTTTTACTATACCAAAAATTTATGTTTCTTTCACTATTTCATCTCTTTTTTGGGATGACATGCTTAGTTCCAAACCACTTGGAATATTTTCATAAATTTCTACATTTTCCATTTCTAAAACAGAATTTGAAAACCCTGAATTTTATGCTTTCTCTCCAATTAAAACTTCGGAAGATGCTGAAAATTCATAATTGAATAAGATAAAGGACTCTAAATCTGCATGGAAAACATGAATGGGATGATTATTTGGATTTTATCAACTACTGATCATGTACTTCATTTTAATTTCCCGATATAGTTTCCTGAGTTTCCCAAAGACGAGAATGGTAGCATATGAAAAGTCAAGCTGTAAGGTACCTCTAAGCTTCTTTCCCCATGACCGGGAGAGAAAAATTCCATATCTGGGATGGATATCAGCTAAAACAACATCCATGAGGACATTCTTGGCTTGGATTTGCTGTAAGACACCACTAGGTCCTTAATGAGGCCAAGACATTTCACCCTCCTTGAATCAAATGAATAAATATCATGATAAGATCTTGTGATATCCAATCCAAATCTGTCCATAATGGCTTTGGGCATAAGGTCGTGAGAGGCTTCAAAATAAAGCATGGCGTTATGGAGGATAAAATCATGGATTTTGAGGCTTAGATAAAATGGAGGGACCTCACAATCTTCTAGATCACCATCAACACCAGGACCAAATAGGAGCTCCGGGTGATCGTCACTCACATTAACCATGTCGGAAAATTGATCCACTATAAGGAACTTAACTACTTGAACTTTGTACTGATCATTCTTGACTATTTCAGTTAGAGGAATGGAGAATTTCAATTTGGAAATTTCATTTTTAAGACTAAAAAGAGCGAAATGTGTTTCTACCTCTTTCAATGGTGCATCTTTCCTTTCACGCTGATATTTGTGTGTAGTCTCCTTCATCTATCCTCCATCTTGGAATTATTTATCCTTTCTATGACTGCTGGAGGAAGCTTCATTTCCTTTATTTAATATTCCTTTTTTTGGTGTCACCTATGACAGGGTTAGGATGGACTTCCAGAGTTAGGAGCAGACAGGTCACAGGTATAGGTTGGTGTCATCAATGGGACCAGGGGAATTTTGGAGGGGTTTTGAGGATTTTATATGAGGATTGGTGGCATTTTCTTGATATATTCCATAATTTTCACAATTTTCCTTTCGTTCCAGTGCATTCTGACAACTTTCGGAAAACTGAGTTATTTTTGGGCTTAAATCAATTAATTACGCTCAAGGTGGCATTCTAGGAGGAATACATGATAGAACACCTTAGTGTAATATCTTGTTGGAACCAGGACATGGATACCTACATGATGGGATGGTTGGACATGATTTTCAATGACCTGAGGAGACATGGTAGCCGATTTACTCTTTCTTGCATTAAAAATGAATATTTTAATTGGAAAATAAGAGGGAAAAGTGCTCCATGATTAAAATAATAATAAAATAAGGCTCTAGAAGGATCGAGGAGATATATAAAAGAAGAGGAGGAGGCCTTTGAGTGATATATTGGATTTGATAATTTTATTGTGTGAGAGGTTTGAGAACTTGGTTCTCTACTCCATTGGTAGCCCCAGGATGGAAACCCTCGGGTGATTTGTGAGTGTTGGATGAAAACCCAACTCTCTTAAGGAGAATTCATTCAGAAGTTTCACAGAGCTTCCATGATATTGAAATGAGGACCATTCAAATCTTCAATTGGTGCTTCGGTGGATTCAGTGGCAGCTGTTGTTGGAGGGAGAGTGCAACTATTTAGTTTTGGAGGCTAGCATAGTGCAACGGTTCATATTGGTGGCCAGTATTCCAACTCAGCTATTTTGGGGAAGATATGCATGTAACCCTAGTTTACCATTTATAATAAAATTATGAGATTCTTCCTGTTCAATGTGTAATGGATTGCAGTGCTCTATATTTTTTTATTTTACATTGCAATCTTCTTTTAAGTAAATGTTGATTTTACAACATAAAGTGGGGTTAAGTTTTTTTTTGCAATTTTAGTTAAAATATTCCATTTGGGATATTATAGTGGTATTAGAGCTGGTGATATTTCCAGTTTGAGGGTTTATTTGCAAAATTTACGAAAAAGAAACAAAGGTCAAGGGTTTTACTGTAGGTCAAGGCTGAGGGTTTCAGATTGTCTGTAGTTATTTCTAAAAATTCTGAAGAGGAATCGATTTGCCAAAGTATTATTTGTTTGTTTGTGTTGGAGATCGAATTTCTCTATTGAAGGTTGTTCCTTCCGGTGCCAAAATGATGGTTGCAAGAGTTGCATTCTTCGTATCTCTTTGAGGACCGAGAGCATCCCAGGAGTATTTGGAGGGTCGAGACAAAATTATGCATAAGGCCACTCTGTTGTAATATGGTTGTAGTATAGTTTTATGAAAAGATCTGCAAGGCACGATCAAATAAAGAAGCCACACGAAAAAGGAGCATATGACATTTTTTTTACCCAACATGTGATTATTGATAAGAAATCATGGCACAGTGGGGGCCGCAAAAATAGTCAAAGACAATTTGCTGGGTGTTTATTATTGGAGAGCCAACGCATATACCATGCAATATCATCGGTGTCGCCAAGAGCTGAGAACCGTTATTCATGTGGATCGAGTTCAATGCTTGAGGGGGAAAAGTACCGATGCATTTCATTGGAGGGCCACCTTCACCACCGTGGAAAAATCATGGCAGTAACGGTTCTTTTTTTTTACGAGTTGTGTTTTCTTTGGACAACGACGTGTTATGTTCAACCAGAACTGTGGTTTGGTTGACAGGGAGACTAGGTTGGCTATGGGGCTAGACACAATTGATTATAGAAGCTGTCAAAGCATGCACGCTCTGCAGAATGAACGATATCACAAAGGGATGATCGACACAATATTACACAGAGGGAATTAGTGTTGATGCCCTGAGACCAAGGGTAACGTCGTGCAATTATGGGGGTACTGAGCTTAGTCGATCCTTGGAGCATTAGTGATGACTGCCAGTGTGACTCGTTGCAATAGAATCACACACATGAAGGAGGGTGATGAAATCAGAGATTTGTCCGAGTAGGTATGCATGGCGAAGTGTGATTAGAGCGAGCTCACAATCCTGTAATACGTGTGTTGTGCGATGAAAAAAATTATTGCCAAAATTTTTTGCAACGATAAAAAATATTAAGGATCAGTGATTTTTTCTTGAGGCCATGTTTCTTCTTCTTGAGGATTGAGGGTTCAAGGTCGCTCATTCCATGAGTCATCCTAGGGATTCCAATCAGAACAGAAACTGAAATTCCTGAAGATCAATAAAATATTAGTTATTGTTAATAGCTAAAACAATGTCAAGAAGAGTTGTCAACATAGGGGTTGAGAAACTTATGATCGCGACTGAATCTTAGAGGGAAATCCAGCGAGTTGATTCGATTTTTATTTTCCTGAGAATGAATTGTGGAGAGCCACTGCCCACACGTACGACCAAAGTTCCATTTTTTGAGTAGTCTTCTGATCAAACCAGACTAAGGAAGCAACTTGTGTGGAGGGATGAATATACTTGATGACCTATGTGCATTGAGTTTTGCGCGTGAAAAACGTAAGGATCGATCTCAGAATCGAGGACTTGTGGCATATATGTAACTATAGCAGTATTAGAGGACAGAGAGATAAGAGGCCCAAGTTGACAATGTAAGAGCGTGTAGTCTTTGAGAATTTCATATTTTATTGACAACAACTACATATCAGGTTCCTCTTGCTGGTGCCTAGATTATGATATGACTATGCATGTTAAGTTCACTTTTTATGCTTAGTTATATCAACCTTGTTTGAAGCATCATATCAGTATTTCCTATTGAGGCATTACATATTGTCACTAAAAAATGGAGTACTTGAAACACATCATAAACCAACACAACAAAACCCTGATGAACTATGATATACACCTAGAAACTAAACAAGACATCATACCTCTTTCAAGAGGGATCTATGCCATTCTTCAGAAGGAGCAGTCAAAGGATGTGCAAAAGGGGCAGTAGATAGGCCAAAAAATTCTTGCACTTGGAACAAATTTGAAACACATGAAGATGACATGGAGAGTTATTTCCAAAGCTGATGAACTTAATGAAATCCTTTCCAAAGTAAGCCATTTAGAAGGGAAGAAACTGATTTGGGCCCTAATGCCTGCTATGCTTGCTCTTATATAACCCAAGTTATTGGAGGAACCTTGTGAAGGGTTCCTACTTCCAGTTGCATCATGCCTCAGTAACATTATGAGGTTGACTGCACCTATAGCTCCTTTCAGTGATATGTTATGAGGTATGTTTCAAAGTTAGTAGTCGAGATTTTTTAGGATTTGGACGATAGTGCAGGCTCCACCTTTGGGAAGAAGCTTGATATTTTAGGAGGTATGGCCAAGTTCAGAACATATGACATCATGTTTGACCTTGAGTGTTATGGATTGATTCTGTAGATGCTCCAATTCTTATTTAGCATTAGGAGACATCATTCTGACATGGTCATAGCACACATGCATTCCATCCTGTCATAATGTATGAGATACCATGATTCCATTTGCCAGGAGTTACAGACTAGGTTGCTGAGCATTTTGAGGAGAGAGTAGTTAGTCTCACTTGCTGCTTATGAGCTAGCCTAAGGGCTTGTCGATTAGAATGTTGGGATATTTAGGAGATAGTTGATTAGGCAGCAAGAACAAGTTGTGGAGGAAGGGACTTTGCTTCATCTGCAAAGAACCTTAGGGACCTAACCACTCATTCTTGAGAGATGCAGATGAGGTGGCAGAGGTAGAACATGAGGAAATTCCTCCTGTATGTCAGGATGAGGACTCTTCTTTGAATGAGTCCATATGGTTATATGAGGATGCTCCTGAGGAGCATGAGAATTCATGTGGAGTTGATGACAGTAGGCTGGAGTTGTATTCTAGCATGCAGGGTGAAAAGTCAGGGGACTCTATGGGATATATCCTAGATGATGAGTCACTTGTGATGATTCGGCGAGAGAAGTATTGGAGGAGCATGAGTCAGCTGAGGAGGAGGCTATGCGCATCGTGCATGATACTAATTTGGGGTAGAGCCAGATGGAGCCTCACATTGAGTCTATGATGGATGTACTACTACCCTTAGGATCAACCATTGGTGAGGAGAAAACAAATGTGTGGGAACCTAGCAAGGCGGCAGTAGTTGTAGATACTTATCCTCAAGGTATGTTGGAGGTTGATGGGATAGTTCTACAGGAGGATAATAGAAAAAAATAGCATGACATTCCCGATCAAGAGACATAGGAGCTATTGGAGACGGTGGAGCATCCATCTTTGGGTCAACCCAATGATGAGGTGCAAATAGATGCACATGGAGTCAGCAGAGTTGCATTACTTTTAGGGAGTAACACTCTCCAGGAATGCATTGATGGGGCTTGCAACATATCTTGCCCATGTTGTCCGATTACAGAGAGAGGGGATTTCCTCTAAAGGCATATCTCATCGGCAGACGAGACAAAACAACATGAGTTGAGTATGGGTTGGCGACAACACTCTAGACGTGTTCTGTATGCAAATGTCACTACATTAGATTCTTCTTCTGGGATAGATTGACGGGAGATCATGAGTTGGTACCATATTAATGGTATGATCTTCTTCATAGGGAGGATAGCATAGTAGGGACCCTTAAACATGAAAGATGCCACAATGTCCAGTTAACAGTGGGGCATAGGTCGACAGTTATTCAACATTCCATCCTGACCTCAGGAGTGCAGGGTTAGCATGGGATCGAGTTAGGAGTTGGATTGGAAAGAGGTGATGAGTTGGTATTATATTGATAAAGTATCATTAGTAGTCCTAGGTACATTTCGGTAGGAGCAATTGGACGAGAGAGATGTTACATGTTCCATTGGGCCATGGATTGTCGACTGATAGTCCATAAATATTTTAGTATCATTAGCTCGACATCCACAGATCAGGATTGACTTCGGCCTAGACTGGGGGTTGGATTGGAGAGAGTGGATGAGTTAGCCTTTGCTTCATGGGGTGACAACTACCACAAGAGACAGTGCACAATCCGATCCATGGGAATTTGGTGATGATTAGCCATGGTGGCATTGGGATATAAGAGGATTGATTAATGATAAGTACGGTGAGAAATTAGTTTGGGATGCCAAACTTGAGGGTTCTGTTTCGGGTGACTCGAAAGAGGAGCATAGTAGCACCCAAGGGTTTGTATGGGATCCAGGAATTAGGTCTTAGTTGCATCGGGCCAACAGGGTGGCCCATATATTTGGATTGCTTGAGGGCAAGAAATCTTGGGGTGGAAGGTCTGTAATATTCCTTTTTTTGGTGTCATCTATGAAAAGGTTAGGATGGAATTCCAGAGTAAGGAGCAGACAGGTCACAGGTATAGGTTGGTGTCTTCAGCAGGCCTAGGGGATTTTTGGAGGGGTTTTTATGAGTTTCTACGAGGAAAGGTGGCTTTTTCTTGATATGTTCCATCATCCACACAATTTACCTTTCGTTCTAGTGCATTCTAACAACTTTCGGAAAAATGAGTTATTTTTGGGTTTACCTCAATTAATTATGCTCAAGGTGGCATTCTGGGAGGAATACATGATAGAAAACCTTAGTGTAATATCTCTTGGAACCAGGACGAGGACACCTACATGATGGGATGGTTGGAAATGAGTTTGAGTGATCTGAGGAGACATGGTAGCTGATTTACTATTCCTGCATTAAAAAGGAATATTTTAATTGGAAAATAAGAGGGAAAAGTGCTCCATGATTAAAATAATAATAAAATAAGGCTCTAGAAGGATCGAGGAGATCTATAAAAGAAGAGGAGGAGGCCATTGAGGGATATATTGGATTTGAAAATTTTCTTGTGTGAGAGGTTTGAGAACTTGGTTCTCTACTCCATTGGTAGCCCCAGGACGAAAACCCTCGGATGATTTGTGAGTGTTGGACGGAAACCTAAACTCTCTTTAGGATACTTCATTTAGAATTTTCATAGAGCTTCAGGGATACTAGAGTGAGGATCATTCAGATCTTCAATTGGTGCTTCAGTGGATTCAATGGCAGCTATTGTTGGAGGGAGAGTGCAACTATTCGGTTTTTGAGGCCAATGCAGTGCAACCGTTCATACTGGTGGCCATTTTTCCATCTCAGCTATTTTGGGCTAGATATGCATGTAACCCCATTTTACCATTTATAATAAATTATGAGATTCTTCCTATTCAATGCATAATGGATTGTAGTGCTCTATATGTTTTTATTTTACATGACAATCTTCTATTAAGTAAATTTTGATTTTAAGACATAATGTGGGGCTAAGTTATTTTCTAAAATTTTAGTTAAAATATTCCATTTGGGAAATTATAGTGGTATCAGAACTGGTGATCTTGCTAGCCTGAGGGTTTATTTGCAAAATTTCTAGAAAAAAAACGAAGTTCAAGGGTTTTACTATAGGTCAAGAATGAGGGTTTCAGATTGTCTGTAATTATTTTCCAAAGTATTATTTGTTAGCTAGTGTTGGAGATCAAATTTTTCTATTGAAGGTTGTTCCTTCCGGTGCCAAAATGATGGTTGCAAGAGTTGCATTCTTCATATCTCTTTGAGGATATAGAGTATCCCAGAAGTATTTGGAGGGTTGATACAACATTATGCACAAGGCCACTTTGTTGTAATATGGTTGTCGTATATTTTTATGAAAAGAGCCGCAAGGCACGATCAGACACATAAGACACACGAAAAGGGAGCGTATGACGTTTTTTTTACCCAACATGTGATTATTCATAAGAAATCATGGCACAGTGGGGCCCCCAAAAACTAGTTGAAGCCAATTTTTTGGATGTTTTATTATTAGAGAGCTGAAGCATATATCATGCAATATCATCGGTGTCACCAGGAGTTGAGAACCGTTATTCATGTGGATCGATTTCAGTAACTTGAGGGGGCGAAATACAGGTGCATTTAGTTGAAGGGCCACATTCACCACTGTAACAAAATCGTGGCAGTAATGACGTCCCTTTTTTTACGGGTTGTGTTTTATTTGGATGGCGACGTGTTCTATTCAAATAGAAAATTGGTTCGGTCAGCGGGGAGACTATGTTGGCCGTGGGGCTATGTAGAGTTGATCAGAGAAGCCATCCAAGCATGCACGCTTTGCAGAATGAGTGATAGCGCAAAGGGATGATCTACACAATATTGCACAGAGGAAATTAGTGTCGACGCCATGAAACTGAGGGTAACCTCATGCAATGAAGGGGGTAATGATATTAGTCAATCCTTGGAGAGTTAGTAGTGACTGCAATTTTGACTCGTTGCAACATAATCGCGCACATGAAGGAGGGTGATGAAATCATAGATTTCTCTGAGCAGGTACACATGGTGGAGTGTGATCAGAGCTAGCTCACAATCTTGTAATACGTGTGTTGTGCAATGAAAAAAATCATTGCCAACATTTGTTGAAACGATTAGAAAAATTAAAGATTAGTGATTTTTTCTTGACACCGTGTCTCTTCTTCTGGAGGATCGAGGGTTCAAGGCCGCTCATTCCACGAGTCATCCTAGGGATTCCAATCAGAACAAAAACTGAACTTTTTATCCAAAACAAGGTTAGTGGTTCAAATTCCTGAAGATCAATTGCATATAAGTTATTGTTAATAGCTAAAAAAATGTCAAGAAGAGTTGTTGGCACAACGATCGAGCAAATTATGATTGTGACTGACTCTTAGAGGGAAAACCAACGAGTTAATTTGATGTTTATTTTCTTTATCATGAATTGTGGAGAGCCACTACCCACATGTACGAAAAAAGGTTCATTTTTCAGCAGTCTTATGATCATACTAGACCAAGGAAGAAGCTTGTATGGAGGGACGAATATATTTGAAAACCTGTGTGCATTGAGTGTTGCGCATGACAACGTAAGGATCGATCTCAGAATAGAAGTGTTGTGGAGTGTATGCAACTATAACAGTATTATAGGACAAAGAGATAAGAGGCCCAAGTTGATAGTGGAAGAGCATGTAGTCTTGGAGCATTGGATATTTCTGCTAACAACAACTACATACTAGGTTCCTCTTACCTGTGCCTTGGAAAAAATCATTGGGATTCCTTTTCAAGGCATTATACTCAGCTAGAATATGCAATGGATTCTTCTTCTCTTCCCATTTTTACATAAAAAATTCAATTAGCTGTTGTGAAGTACCTACTGAACCAGCTATGAGAGAGTAGAACCATTTCTTAACCTCTCCTGAGAAACTCTATACAATGATGTGCATCTTGGCATCATCAGTCTCAATCTCTTCAAGATCTACGAATCAGTCACTTTGGCAATGTGTTGATAAGAATTATCCTCTGATGTTCCATAAAAAAGGGGAAGTCTCTGACCATAGTTATGAGGTAGTGCAATGAGTTTTTGAGGCAGGATCAATGGAGAAAATCTAGCCATGACTAATGGAGGAGGTGCTAGAGGTTCCGGTGGACTGAAAACTTGCAGAGGTAGTGATGGAATGAAAGGAAGGGATGATGATGTAGCAGTATGAGAAGGTGTAATGATAGATGGTGAAGCAAAAGTCTACTGCTGATTTTGGAAATAAGCTCTTTCTGAAGTTTCTTGAAACTTATCCACCAAGCCCTTATGTTTGTAGAAATTAGACCAGACTTCACTATCAACTTCAGAATAAGAAGACTCAAAAAATGGTACAAAGGTCTCAAAATAAAAAGGATCAAAGTTAGTTTCATTAAGAAAGGTTTCAAACTTAGACCTAAACAAAGATCTTTCAAATTTTGAATTATAGAACAAATCCTTTGAAGCAAATCTCGTAGTTAAGGAATTTGATTTGACAAGTGGAGGAATAACTCTTCCAAATTTATGAGACTTGGTTTTATGCTTTCTTAAAATAATCTTAGTGTAATATTCCTAATTATCTTTTAGCTAGTTGGAATATTAAATTTTTCATTTCTTCATAAATTACATGAATAAGTGGGTAGAGAGACCCTTAAATCTCTTTAGTAGGAATAAAACCGCTTCTAGTGTGAAAGTGGATCATTGTAGCTAGTTGAAATAAAGAAACCCTTGGTGTGAATGGGGTAAATGCATGTGGATGGGGGAAAATTTTACCAAATGAACAACGCTATCATGGAGGGAGTGGAGAGAGTGGAGGACAACGAAGTTATGATGGAGGAGTGTATGCATGAGAGTAGCATATTTAATGAGTGGGACCAAGGGTGAGGAAGCTCAAAAAACATATAAGGAAGGGGGTGGGAGCCATAGAAGGCATTCTGATTATTTTTATGTCTTGTTCTTTTATGCCTTTCTGCACGCTTCAGCTGTTTAGCGGAGTCTGCTGTGCTGTTTAGCACAAGGGTGTTTCTGGGTGGAAATCCCACCCTCATCCTTCGGGGACTTAGAGTGCCCAATCACGAGAGGTTAATTTGAGCTTCATTCCACCATCTGGCATTTGGCTAAGCTTCAACCATCTTCAGCAGCAAAGTCTCCTTCAGGAACTGCGTTATTTTGCAGGGCAGTTGCAGTGGAGGGTTGAAAAACCCAGTTTGTGAGCTAGTTTCCTAGTGAGGGGAGCAACCCTTCATCCAAAAAGCTAAAAGGGAGAATTCAAAACTATTTTATTGTCATATCAGCCATCTCCCAACATTTATTTAGTGGCAGAGCGTAATTCAGCCCTAGGGCTGCATTTTTCATATTGTGTATTTCCAAAAACCCTTTCTGGGTTGTCTTGGAATTGTGCTTGGGAGCCTAGATCTACGATCCCGACATTTTCTGAGCATTATATCAGCAGATATTTGTATTCCTATTTTATAGAAGTATTTATTCTCATTGGGACTGTGCTGTCATGGCCTTCTGACATTTTTTGTAGCAGCAATATTTCATGTTTGGGTGTATTGGATCATTGGAGGCTTGTTTTGCCTAGCTTGAGTGCCTTTTTCCTCAAGATATTGTACTCATTTTTTGTTGTTATACATAATTAAATGGATCAATTATTTGCTCATGTTTTTATGTATTTATATTTACTACAATTTCCAATTTATGTTCAATATTCTTGTTTTTCCTGTTTTGGAATATTACAGTGGTATCAGAGCATAATCTTGGCTCAGTCTGTGGGGCACTACATCTATAACATATGGAGAAATAGATGAAAGGGAGTTTACAAAAATTCTTCTCCAAACTATGCAAGGTATTTCCAAATAAATAAAGGAGATGAGGGTAGAAGACAGAAGGAATCCCCTAGAGTTTTTCAACATGGAGAGATTTCCGCCACCTCACATTATTGGTGTGAGAAACCAACATTACAGCTAGTTTCAGAAAGCTCCACCATGCCCACATTCCTAGCAATAGGAAATGAGGGACCACAAGAGGAGGAGACTCTTGGTGACTATTTCCTAGAATATGAATCTCAATCTCAGAGGTTCAAGGACCATCTAAACTTCCAAGAGTTCTGTCGGATCAAGGATAATAGAAGACCAGGTAATCACAATAGAGGTGGAGGGCACATGCAGAAAAATGTTCTGCAGCGTACTATGGGTAGATTATTTCTGCCCACTTTTGACAGGTCACCCAAGTTCATAGCCAAGGCTTGGGTAGAGAAGTTAAACATCTATTTCCAGATGAAATGATTTGCAGAGATTGAGGCCATGAATGGTGGTTTCATGGTATATCTACACTAGGGCATGCTAATGTCTCTTCTTATGAAAAATTTACTCAGAGGGTGGTGGAAATATTGGACTGTAGATATCCAGAAGCACATTTGTTGAGTTAGCTAAGCTCAAGAAAACAGGAGATCCAGAGAATTATATTTCTTAATTTCTGAAACTTTTAGTCATGGTGTTAGATATATCCACATATAGAAGAGTATATATGTTTATTGATGGGATAGCGAAGCCTTTCCATGGGTTGGTAAAATCCACTAAACCAACTACGCTCTAGGAGGCTATTGAGATGGCTAGAGACTTGCAGCATACTTTGCCAAGGGCAAGAGCCCCTTTTCAGAAAAATCTCTCCTCTCAGACTAAGGGGAAAGAGGTGAAGGTTCCTCCCTCGAAGGAGAACCAAGAAAAAGGATCTCTTAGTGATTATGTCTAGGGAGATCTAAGAAGGTGAAAAATTTGCTTCACTTGCCAAGAGCCATGGGCACCAAGGCATCGATGTGCTACTGGGAAGGCACATTATATTGAGGTATTATATGATGATGAAGAGGAGGGAGAAGACTTATAGGGGGATACCAACACTGTGGCATCAGGAGCAGATCCACCACCATCAGGAGGTGGGAAGGGAGAATTTTATCCAACGGGAGGAGCCCTTGCAGCTTTGTGGGGAGTTACCAAGTATCTAACATTGAGAGTCAGAGGCACTATTCAGGGGAAGCAAGTGTTGGTATTGATAGACACTGGGGATGCCCACTACGTCATGATACTCAATTAGTGTAGAGAAGAGGTATTCCCACAGATGATTTCGAGGGATTCTCAGTTTTGGTTCCGGGAGCTAGAACCATGCTGTGTGTCAAGCATTTTTCGACATTAACCATCACTATGGGGACTTACACATTGGCATACCACTTATTTGTGGTTGATATTCTAGACACCAATGTGATATTGGGTGTGTTTTACTTTGAGATAACCTAAGGTAAACAAGTTATGACAAAGCATCTAAATGTTTTTTTGTTTTTGAATAATTGGATGACCAGTGAACAATTTTCTGAGCAGGTGGTTTAAACTTGGAAATATCCTTAATAAAACAAAAGGTTGTTCTTTAAATACATATGGTTAATTTGATTTTAAGTGGGATGGATAAGAAGAATATAAATAAGTATAAATGATTTAATATTCAGATAAATTATTTCACCATTTATAAGCATAAATTATGAAAAGTATGTTTTCAAAATCAAAAAAATATAATCAAGTCATAACATAAACCTTTTTGTAATTTAATTTAAAGAGGAATTTACAATAACATATAGTCTTGTAAACTAATCTCTTAGTTAAATTACAACTTCACAATGGATCTAAAACGAAACTGAGATTCAATTAAATTTTCAATCGGATAAGTGAAAATGAATTAAATTATATGAAGAATACATAATGAAAATCACAATGAAAACAACTGTAATATTCCCAAATGGGTAATGCAACAATACAAAGCAGATTTGCAGGAAAATAACACAATTTATCTAAAGAAAAGTAGGAGGCCAATAAAAATAACTTTCAATAGTATTTACAACAGAAAAATATATGTATAATGAGGCCCATAAGATGCATAGCTGAAAACACAAATAACCAATAGAAGAAAATCCCTCAAAAGAGGTGGTGCAACTACATGTATAGACTGAAAATGCCTTGACAATGTTATTTTATGGAGCTGCAAACAACTATTGATTACACTTTATATCTAGAGCATATTAGTGCATGAAAATTCAGATCTATCATAGATCCATACACTATAGAGGCTCCTCTTTCAGATCCCCTTGGGGTTTTAGCATTACATCAAGTATAAGCAGTAGATATAAGATCTAAGTCTGCAGATCTATAGAAATATTCAGAAATTATGAAGTATAAAAAAGTATTCAGATAAGATTTGATATGACAAGAAATAGATATTCCCGTCAATGGATCTTCAAAGTGGAGGGCATATCCCCAACACTTGAAAACCATCTCTCCAATTGATGTGCCAAAACACCCTACAACAACACCTACATGAATAAAACAGTTCTGGAAGAAATACTGTGCTGTAGGGTTTAGAATAAGTTTTTCCACATGCCAAGATCTGAAAATTATTCTCCAAGGATCCAATACTCTCTTGCCAATGGGATAGAAGCCTTCCCCACTGAAAAGGAGCACTAGAATGGTCTAGATATGAGTAGATCTAGCCTCCACTTGCTGCATCTTTCAAAGACAGCTAAACCCTCAACAAGATCTGCATTTTAGTTGGAAGAAGAAGCTTGGCCTTTAGCCAGATAGTGGACTATACAATACAAGACTCTCCCAAGAGCTACTCAATGGGAAGAGGTGGGATTCCCAATCAGGAACACCCAATGCTAAACAACATTTTCAATCTAGGCTAAACAACCAAAAAAATCTGTATGTATAAACAGACAATACATCAAAATCCAATATCATTCAACAACCTCTTCATGCTACCATCCTCTTCCTTTTATAAGTTGAGAGCTTATAAACCCTAAACCACCTTCAATGGAACAACTTCTTTCACAAAAGCCATCTCCATCTAAAACTGCGATGTGCCTCATTGGTGGCCACTCCTCTAAGGCAACGCTGTAGATTTGGTCATGGTTGACCCAGCCAAAATTTCCAGCCCCTTTCACGCCTAAGGGTGCTTGCTTACATAGCGAAGATTTAGCCTTTTTCACATTTGGCATTGATTTATTTACTGTTTAGGAGTTTTATGAACCTCCTTTACGCTTTTATTCATGAAACAAAAAAATAAAAAAAATGAATATTCCCATTAGCTTAGGACTAACTGGGAATATTACAACAACTCACAGGAATACAAGCCATATGAATTAAATCTAGAATCCTTTATTATATAAAAAATGCTTCAGCTTATTAAAAATCTGTCTGATAACTAGCTCAAGGGTGTAACCCTGAATAATTCCATGGAATGAAGTATTTAATATGAAATTACAATAAATGCTTGAGTGAAAAGGCAAGATATAATTTATCAAAATTAACAGAAAGGAAAGGAATTCGATCCAAAGAAATGGATCTGCATGCATGGCCCTGTTTTGATGGAAAATTGTTGCGAGTAGCCACTATCCTGGTGCTGCGCTGGAAAAAATGATCTTTCTTCTATTCCTAATATTCACATAGATTTTCCCACCATTCTTGATCTGGAATGGAAATCTTAATTACCCTGTGGTAGATTTCATCTAACTCAGTATACTTAGAAAAAGTGGGTTTTACAATGAAAATATGTTTTATCCCATTCTAAATAAAATTGATATTTTCAATAGCTTTATAAAATGCTCTACCTGTCATAGAACCTTTAACAGAGGATACAAATGCAGTCCTTAATGTTTCTCTAAGCTTCTTCATGCAATATTCCCTGGCCATTAACTTATCATTTATTACATACAGTGAGGGTAGACCCTTTTTGTTTAATGCATCAATTTTTGAGAAAAATCTGTTAATTGCAACCTCAAGAGTGTGACAATTCTCTGTTAATTGCACTATTAAGTTATTTTTGATCAAAAATTTCTTCACCTCGAGAATGGTCTTAGTCCTATCATCTACCCCTAGATCATCCAGTTCATGAATGTCTTTAGAATTTAGAAATTTTATAATGCTGTTGGCTGTATTAGGCATTTCCCCTAGTTGAGTATTTATACCAGCAATTGTCTAGTTTGCCTTTTCCACTAATTCCTTTTTTACAAAGATGGTATGGACACATGGCCATATTTCACTTATTTCCTCAATGATGTTGTTCCAAATAATTTCCTTTATATTACCAAGAGTATAGCCAATGGAAGCTTCAGTTGCTAATTTCTTCCATACTTCTACTTGATTCTGAGCTTTATGAAGCTCTGGTGCATGAAAAGTATCATATTTCCTTTGCTGATCCTCCAGAAGTTTTACTTGATCCCGTAGTTTCTTAATTTCTTTAGTCTGCAAGGTCATATTTTGGAGTGTATTAGCTAACTGGTCTACAGTATCTCCTTTACTGGTAGTAGCATATTTAGTTAAAGGAATGGATGTGATATGAAGTGCTTCCAAAGGAGCAATTTGTTTAGCTGACTTCTTACTTTCTTTAATCAATTTCTCCATCTCTGTTTCCAATTGTTTCAACTGTGTATTTTGTTCTATGATAAGCTTCATCATTTATATCTTTTGCGTCTCTCTCTCTTCAATCTCCTTAGCTAAAGGATCTTCTATTGCTGGCAATTTTAACTGTTTCCTTAATGCTGCAATATTTGAATTTTTTTTCTTAATCAACTCTTCTGCAACATTAATGTTTGTAGGATCATAGCCCAGTTTGATCACCAAATATTCCAAGGTTTTAATCCTGGTATCTTTGGAAAAAGCTGCAACTTTTTCCATGTTGAGCTGTGACTAGACATTGCTAATGTGACCTGCAATTTGGACAAAGTCATAGCAGTGTTAGATACAATGGAGAAAATCATCTCTCCAATCTATTTATGCATCTCCATTTGATCAATGGGATGTATGTCCTTAACATCAAACTCAAGAGATGTATTTTTATAATCTGATTCGCCTTTGGGCTAAGGAACTTGTGGTTGAAGAAATGCCATTCTCATTTTCCCCTTCTCTGAGTCAAAGGCTGACAATAGCCTGCTTTGGGAACCTGAGGTTTGTTTCCAAAATTGATTGTATGTGTTTATCTTCAAGGCTTCATTTTTTAGTTTTATTTCCTTGAAGATATCCATAGTCCTTTTCTCTGGCTCACTTGAAGTAGATGTACGTGTGTGCATAATTTGCTGCTGCTCTTTTGAGATCATGGAGGTGGTAGGATACTGTGTAGACTGATCACCTACTAATGAATATACAAGAGGCTCATTAGTGGTGATAGGAATCTGCTGCTTTGAATATTTTCTAAGGCTTAGTCTAGAACTAATCTTAGCCTCATTTCTGTACATGATTTTAAATCCCTTGCTGAAGATATCTGTCTCTAAAGGGGAATCTTCTTCTCTGTTCCTCTTGGCTGTCTTCTCTTGCATTGTAGGTGTTTGCACTATTCATGAAGTGACTTGCTGTTATTCTACCTCATGTAATGTATTCTCTATCCACTCTGGCTGGTTCCTATACTCTTCTATTTCTGGCATTGGTGTGTGAAAATGAGGAGTATATTTGGTTTCTACCCTTAATTTGGAAACTATCCCTAATGGATCATATGACCAAGTGAAGCTAAGATCAAACTGCATTTTCTTCAACAATTGGTCTGCCTCTACTCCTGCTTTCGTGATGTTACAAATGGATGGAACAACTTGCATTTTTGTCTTAAACTGAGACTTTTTCTTGGTAGCAAAAAAATGAACCTAATCCATGTTAATCATCTTCCTGATGTATTCTAAGGAAAAAATCCTCATTGGGAGGAATTTTTGCAATTTATATGGTTGCAACTCACATCCAAAAATCCTTATCTTTGTGTAATTTTCATATAAGTACCAGTCTCTTGTTTGTACTTGTTTTGACAGTTGCAAAATATTTTTGATTTCTTCACTAATCCTTGGTTATTTTTTGTTGCTTCGAAGGTCTATGGCTGGGTGAAAAAACATCTCAATGAACTGATTATATGTGAACTCGTTCTGATCTTTCATAACCAGTGTGGTCCAGAAAATGACTGATTGCTGGTTTCCTTTTTCATGTAGCTTTTGTAATGATAAATTCATGTTGTCACCCTGAAAGTATAGGAACATGTAGATTAGACAGAGGTATATTTGAATACCTCTTCTGTGTGAAAATTGACCAACTGCTGATGAATAGACTCTGCAAGGAAATGATTGAAATTGAACACAATTGAGGGTTTAGAATTATTATAAAATATTAACAAAAATCCTATAATGGCTTCATCTACATATTGGTCAGAGTAGTACCCAAGTAAGTAAGATATAACATTGGTTATTTTCTTGGTTATCTTAGGGAATATGGATGAGGTATAGGGAGGATTTTTCTTTGGTAATGAAGCATCTTGTGCTAATAATAATTCTAGAGTTTGGGCTCTCTTAGCAAAGTCTAATTTATGGTAGATTTTGACCAGAGCTTCATAAGAAAATGGGGTGCCATTTTTGATTGTGGGGGCTTGCGGGTTATGGTGAATAAAAAATGTCTATGGGAATTGGTTATGGCCCTTTGGCTTGGAAATATGAGGCATGACATTTCCTAAAGAAATTGGAAGTGCTGTGGGTAGGAGGAAAAATATAATGAGGTAGGTTTGACTCCCAAAGTTGGATTTTATCTAATTTATCAATCCATTTAACTTCAAGCCAACAATATATCTCAAAAAGGTCGAGCTCGCAGAGTGTTTCATGGATTTTGTAGTCTCTATCAGCCATAGGAATATGGTGAAGATCTATAAGAGGAAATATCAGGGGATTGATGTTTTCCTATGATCCCTTGTCCTTGGGAGGCATAGTGGCTAAGGCTGAGAGTGAAATTTGCTAGGAATACAGGCAATTTCTCAGACAAAAATCACGTTCTGGAGAGGGAATAGAAGGAATAATTGAAATGAGAAGGCATTGGAAGTTTGACAATGTTGGGTTTCTAGCGAGCAACCTACAATTAAACAATATTGTAAACTGTAAACAGATAAAAGAATATTTATATAGAAATGTAGGTTTTCCATTGGTGGCGCGGGTTAACGGTTAAGATAATTAAATGCTTAATAGATTGATGATGGAGGGAATTGATGTGATTTTAATGAAGTTAACAAGCGAATGATATTAACAGACGGATGCGGTGGCAGGAGCGAAATGGTAGATGCATAGTGGTCGGGTGAGCCGTAATGGTATCGGGAATCAACCTTTTGGAGGGGAAGTTAAGTGGTTTTCAGTTTCGCTCATGGGGGGTCCGAAAGGTTGGGGTGATGCCACGTATCAGTGGGGTGATTTGAATTACTGCTGAGTTCAGACCCCACCCCGGTGGTAAAGCTTGGTTCACGAAGGGGGGCTGAAAGGCTATGAGAGCCATCATATGTGAGGATATATGGGAGGAATGTCAGATATGATGAGGTGGAATGGTGGGGTTGGGAGTTGGTTTAATAAAATTTCGGGGATGATATAAAGGGGTATGAATTTAGGAAAATGAAAAAGGAAAGGGATGAATGGCGGGGAATGACATATGGTTTTTAAAACTTATGATATGGGTAAATATGCTTAGGGTAGTGTTAATATCTGCAATAACCATATAAACCTTTCTTCATTTATGGCACATTTAGACTAGCAGCTTGTGCATTTTTAAAAATTTAAAATGAAGCTTTCCTTTTCTTTTGCTTCCCTAACATTTTATTTTGCTTTGCCTTATTTATTTAGGGCAGCTAACACCTATCATTTTATTGATATGGATGCCTATAAAACATCAAATTTTCCTAACATTTTTAACTTTTTCATTCTTTTTCATCCATATCCTACCTTAACATTTTCAAATTATTTGAATAATTGTGCTAGCTTATCAAAACTAGATAATGTTACAACGGGGTGTTTAGTGGTTGATCACTTTGGGGAAGGTCACCACAAATTGGGAGACCTTGGAGATGGAATGGACACATAAGAAGAGTGGTGAACACCAAAAGATCTGGGGCATGCACACTTATCCACCCCAGATAGTCTCAACACACAGGATGGAGGTTGATTTGCAGAGAGGGGACATATAATGGGCAGTGGAACTACGCATGTTAGAGGAATGAGGCAAGGGTACACCAATCCACCCGAATGTACCATCTATTCTAGACTGCTATTCTACCGTATTCAGCGAGATACCACCGGGAAGGCCACTGGACCAGGGGTTTGAGCACAGTATTGAGTTGGAGCAGGGGATCGAAGTAGTGATAACCACACCCTATCGGCATCCCAAAGCCTACATGGATGAGATTGAAAAATCCATTTAGAAGCTCTTGGATTTAGGACATATCCGACCCAACACCAGTCATTTTGATTCTTCTGTGGTCTTGGTGAAGAAAAAGGATGGTAAATTGAGGATGTGCATTGACTATAAAGCCTTGAATAAGAACACAATGAAGAATAGGTACTCGATTCCCAGGATCAATGAGCTTATGGGTGAGATAAGGGGATAAAGTACTTTTCGAAGATTGATTTGAGGTCGGGATACCATTAGATCAGGGTGAGGATCAAGATATCCCCAAGACTGCATTCCGATGTCATTATCGCCACTTTGAGTTCTTGGTGATGCCCTTTGGGTTAACCAATGCTCCGACTACTTTTCAATATTGCATGAAACACATCTTCCGTGGTCAATTAAGGAAATTTGTGCCAGCCATATTTGATGACATTCTTATTTACAACTGCACATGGGAGGAGCATCTACAACATACTGAGGCAATATTACACATCCTTGAGGAGAAGAAATTTTATGCTAAGCTCTCAAAGTGTGAATTTGGGCTCACAGAGATGCTTTACTTGGGACACATCATTGAAGTGGATGGAGTGAGAGTTCATGAGGAGAAGATCTATGCTGTTTGAGATTGTCCTGAGCCAAAGAATGTAACAAAACTTCAGGGGTTTGTAGGCATCTTCACCTACTACCGAAATTTTGTCAAAGGGTTCTCCCAACTATCAGCACCAGTCACGGATTTGACCAAGAAGGGAGCTTTTGGTTGGATAGACACTACGTAGAGGGCCTTTGATAGGCTCAAGGATGTGATGAGAAATTGTCCAGTGTTGGTATTTCCTAATTTTACCCAGCCCTTTGTGTGGGAATGTGATGCTTCAGGGGAGGGCATTAGAGTAGTCTTGAGGTAGGGGGGCCACCCCATAGCTTTTGAGAGTCAGAAGTTTCTGCCTCATGAGAGGTTGTATTATATATATGATAATGAAATTTTTTCTATTACCCACACATTGGCCAAGTTCCGGTAGTATTTGGTGGGAAAAATATTCCGAGTGAAGACTGATCAGAATAGTCTTCGGTTTTTCCTTGAGCAGAAGCAGCTATAAGAGAGGAAACATAAATGGATTAGAAAGATCCAGGCATATGAATTTGACCTTGAATATGTCAAGGGGAAGAGTAATGTAGTATTGGATGCCTTATCATGGAGGCCAACAACATTATCATTCATGAGTGTGGATACATATTGGAAGGCCCAGTTGTTGGTAGAGTATTCCAAAGACCACTTTGCATGTGAGATCCTAGATGGAAAGGTGATAGATGAGAGGTATAGAGTGATGGATGAGATCATCTATTACTAGGAACATATCTTATTGACTAGATATTCTAGGCTGAAGGAGAAAATTTTTCATGCATGACACGTCCCCACTTTCAGGCCATCAAGGATTTACCAAGACATATTGGGCTATTCGGGAGAGATTCTCATGGAAGGGTCTCAAGGAGTTTGTGCTCCAGCACATCAAGGAGTGTGTAATTTTCCAGAAGAAAAAATAAGAGAACAACCATCCTGTAGGGTTGTTACAACCACTCCCTATTTTGGAAGGAAAATGGGAGAGTATTTCCATGGATTTCATTATCGATTTACCAGAAGTGCAGGGTAAGGATTGTATTTTTGTAGTTGTTGATCGAATAACAAAGGATTCACATTTATTTGTTATTTCTGCATGATACACTACTTCACAGGTGTCCGAACTCTTCTTTAGAGATGTTTTTAGACTTCATGCTCTTCCTAAGACCATAGTAAGTGATAGAGATAACCACTTCATGGGTGAGGCTTTTAGCAGGAACCTTTTTAGTTGGTGGGTACCGAGTTGACACTGAGTACCAGTTATCACCCCCAGAACGATGGGTAGACAAAGATAGTAAACAAGTGGCTGGAAGGGGACTTGCGAAACTATGTTTTAGGGCAGCAAAGAGCATGGTTGTGCTAGCTCCACTTGGGAGAGTATTGCTACAACACAACATTTCACATGTTAATCGATATGTATCCATTTCGGGCTCTATATGGGTATGATGCTTTATCACTTGTTGATGTGATGTTTGGAGCAAGAAATGCTACTAGAACCAAGGAGTGGATCCACGAGAGTTAGGATATACTCCGTGCTCTCAAGGACAACATAGCTACAACCCAGAATCAACAGAAGTTGTATGCAAACCGTGGTCGGATAGAGAGGCAGTTTTAGGTGGATGATTTGGTCTATCTCCATATTCAACCATAAAAACAGTCTACACTGAAGAAGAAGGGGGTTGAGAAGCTCAAGCCATACTTCTATGGGCCATACAGGGTTGTTCGTCGTGTTGGGGAAGTAGCATATGAGTTGGAAATCCCCATTGGGAGTAAGATCCACAACATTTTTCATGTCTCATGCCTCAATAAGGCCATTGGAAAACATGTAGTTTACATTATGGATATCCCACCTATTGATGATGAGGGCCATCTAGTTTTACAACTAGAAGTCATCTTGGATACTTGGGAGAGGCAACTAAGGAACAAGGTGATTAAAGAATATATGATTCGATGGAGAAATCTACCGATGAGGATGCAACTTGGGAAGGAGAGAATATTTTGCAGCATCCATCTTTGCATTTGCTTGAGGGCAAGAAAAATTTGGGAGGGGGGGACAGTAATATTCCTAATTAGCTTTTAGTTAGTTGGAATAATAATTTTTTCCTTTGTTCATAAATTAGATGAATAAGTGGGTAGAGAGACCCTTAAATATATTTAGTAGGAATAAAACCACTTCTAGTGTGAAAGTGGATCAGTGTAGCTAGTTGAAATAAAGAAACCCTTGATGTGAATGGGGTCAATGCATGTGGATGGGGTCAAGCTTAAAAAAATCAACAACGCTGTCATGGAGGGAGTGGAGAGCATGGAGGACAACACAATTATAATGGAGGAGTGTATGCATGAGAGTAGCATATTTAATGAGTGCGACCAAGGGTGAAGAAGCTCACAAAGCATATAAGGAAGGGGATATAAGACATAGAAGGCATTTTGATTATTGTTTATATATTGGTATTTTATGACTTTCTTCACACTTCATCTGTTTAGCGGAGTCTGCTGTGATGTTTAGCACAAGTGTGTTTCTGGGAGGAGATCCCACTCTCATCATCGAGGGACTTCGAGTGCCCACTCATGAGAGGTTACTTCGAGCTTCATTCCACCATCTGGCATCAGGCCAAGCTTCAACCATCTTCAACTAGCCAGTCTCCTTCAGGAACTACGTTATTTTGCAGGGCAGTTGCAGTGGAGAGTTGAAAAACCTAGTTTGTGAGCTAGTTTCCTAGTGAGGGGAGCAACCCTTCATCCAAAAATATATAAGGGAGAAGTTGTAGCTATTTTATTGTCATATCAACCATCTCCCAACAATTATTCAGTGGCAGAGAGTAATTCAGCCCTAGGGCTACATTTTTCATATTGTGTATTTCCAGAAACCCTTTCTGGGTTGTCTTGGAATTGTGCTTGGGTGCCTAGATCTCTAATCCCAACATTTTATGTGCATTATATAAACATATATTTATATTCATATTTTCCAGTAGCAGTTATTCTCACTGGGACTGTGCTGTCATGGACTTCTGGCATTTTTTTTAGCAACAAAATTTCATGTTTGGGTGTATTGGATCATTGGAGGCTTGTTTTTCCTAGCTTAAGTGCCCTTTTCCTCAAGATATTGTACTCATTTTCTGCTGTTATACATAATGAAATGGATATATGATTTTCTCATTTTTTGATGTATTGATGTTTACTACAATTTCTAGTTTATGTTCAATATTCCTGTTTTTCCTGTTTTGGAATATTACACTCAGGGTCATTCACTATTGGTGAGAGATTTGGGTCTGGATTTGACCTATTATGTCTTTTAGGATCCAAATTAGATAGGAATTTTGGACTTTGGCTAAAATTTAAGAGTTCAACTTGTTTCGAATGCTAGGGCTTGTCACCTATAAGTCTAACCTTTAGAGAACTAAAGAAATATTCCCAGGGAAATATTTGCAATCGCTCCCCGGCAACGACACCAAAAATGTTATCAGTCCCCCCAACTTCCAAAGGCTGAAAATGGGATTGAAGGAAGGTAACCACAGACCAAGCATTAGGTCAGGTAGCTAGCCCTACGAGGACAAGAGATGGCTCTCTCATTGTCACTTTGTAGTCAATGGATTTACTGAATAACTATTGGTCTTAGGCTAGGTATGTAATCTCAATAAATACAATTTTTGTTTGATGTTTTAAGATATTGATAGGAATTTCAATGAGGAGGTTAGGTCTAGGGTTTTTAGGTCTGAATTCCAAGGTCAATTTGCAGAGAATGTGTGAGACTAGATAGGTAGCTTGAAAGCATGTTTAATTTGTCATTGAGTATAGGATGAAGTGATAGAGAGTCTGAATGAGCACTAAAGTGGATCAATTCATTTAGAAGTAAATAAACATATCATGTAAACCTTCTCTAAAACAAAGCATGAACAAACATGATTTATTCTTATAAAATTACAAGATAAACACATGGAAATATGTATATGAAAGAGGAAAATATATCATTTCAAATGAATATATAAACATACATAGGAGGAAAAAATGCTCCAATGCATACCACAATATTCTGAACATGAGTTCTGCAAGATTGCCTTTGATTTCATTCCAAATGCTGTTACAATAGCTCCACTGAAAAATAAGACTATCCAACCAAACAAGAGACTAAAGAGAGTCTAATTATAGAAAATATGAACCATGACACATCATAGGGTCTAAATCCCATCCAAAATGCATCATAAATACATGAGATGAGTCATTTCCTAGATTCTAGGGAGGTTAGAAACCATTCCCTAAAATTCAGCTATGAACTAGGAGTGTGTGTCCCTTACATTAAATTACATATTCCCTCATGATAAGAGGCAAAACAAACTCAATTACTCTAATTAAAACTCATAGGAAAAAAAAACCTCAAAATTTTGAAATTTTCTAAGCTTTACAAGTGTCATGAGGAATCCAACGCAGATACGTAACATTTTTGATAGAAGCGTAGTAGAATTTTACAGAAGTGTAGCAGAAGATTGCAGATACTTTTGATGAAATTTTAGGAGTACAAATCCAACTATGAAAGAATAGTAAACTAGCCCTGTGTGTTTAGTTTCCAGAAAATATTTAATTTTGAAAAATTACCCATGGGAAGGCCTTCAAAAATTCATTCTCCCAAGGTTTCTCCAGAAGCGTATTAAGGCCTCTAAAAAGGTGGCAGAAGCATAGAAAATGAGAGGTTTTTTTGCCTTTTCTCCAAAATTAAAGACTGTCATGCAAAGGGGGTTCCTGATTTGTGATTTAATCATCAAAATGAATCCAACCATGTAAATAAATCATCATTTGGATGCCCCTAAAATAAGCGTAGAAAATGTTTGCCACGCTTCTGTGAGGAGGAATTTCCAGAATTGTGCAAAAATCACAAAAAATACCAAAATTTTTAAAAACTTCTCAAAATTGGTTTTGTAGCACCTGTGAGTGATGGGATAAACATAAAAGGAAGCTTCATCCAACAAGTCTAATTTATCCTTCTCTTTAATCTTCATTTGAGCTTCTTTTAGCCTTTTCTTTAGCTATTTTAGCCTTATTTGTGAAATTTTGTTCCGGGTGCGATAATGATTTTCCGTGTGCCTTTGGAGGTTTTTTCTCTCTTAGCCCTCTTCAAGAGCTTCTCCAAATTTTAATTTACCCTTTCCAACCAGAGTTCTCTGTCTTGGTTTATCTCCATAGCTATTAGCTCATCAAAAGTCAACTCTTTAGGTGGATGAGCTAACTGTGTTTCTAGCTCCAACGCCCTTTTAAGGCCTCTTGTATTTGGAATTCTTGGTTGTGTTTCAGTCTCCATGTCCTGCATTTGATCAAAATCTATGACCTGCTTACCTGTACCTTTATCTTCCTCTTGGTCTGGCTTAGGTTTTCTTTGTATAAGTTGCTTCACCTTCAATTGAAAATTCTCTTGCTGTAGGAAAGTGATTTGGGAGTTAGCAATGGAGAAGATCTCCCTCAACTCTAATATTTCCTCATCCTTCTACCTAATGATCTCCTTAGTTGATTTATTCTCAGCCTTCTCTGCTACCTCAGCCTCCAATGGCATTGGTTCACTATGTTGGTACAAAGGTGTTTCATCTTGATGCATAAGATGCTGCTACTCTATTTCACTTTGTTCAAAAATAGTGTCAAGTATAGGTACACTTTTGATAGAATTGGGTAAAAATACCTGTCTCTTTCCCTTATAATAGGTATGAGTAAACTCAAAAACCATAGGAGCCTTTGAAATTTGAGTCTGCATGCTAGAAGAGCCAACCTGCATTGGCTGTGCTGACAATGATGGTGATGATGCGCTATGCATGACAAGAGGGCTAGTGGTGGGCACTGCTGCTACTCTTTCCATGAAGGTTTCCCAAGTCATGTTGATGGATGAAAGGTGATTCAACACAATGAATTTGACCAGAACATGATGAAAAATACTTGGATAATGTTGTTGTTTTCATCTCTGAACCTTCTCACTCGTCTTAATCAAAATCCTGTACAAGTAATGTGGAAAATCAAGTGATTTTATAGAAGTGAAATGCATCAATAGCCTAGAAAATATTCCTTCACATGTGAAATACTTCATTATTAACATCATAAAAGGATCATATTTGTTACAGAGGTGTCTTAAAGGGAAGAGGTAATCTGGTTCCTCTCTAGCATGAGGCTTGAGAAATTGTTTGTAATCTTCAAGGTCTAAGTCCATGCCCTTGAACCACTTATCTCCATGACTAGGAATACCTGTTGCTGAAGAAATTAAAGATGATGATAGGTTAAAATCTACACCTACAATTATGAACTTTCCCATGTTGATATTCGATGCAAACAAGCTTGTAATTTGAAGATGATATCCTTCCTCTATGAGCTTCTCATAGAACCTCAAACATCTATTCCTTTCAAAACATCTTCTGGCCAAGGATGAAGTATTGATTTCATGCATGGTGAAGGGTTCTAATCAGAGGTGGCGCCCTTCCTTGAAAATTTTCTTCTCACTCTCCATTTTTTCTGCCAGTGAAATGATAAAACCCTAGTGTGTTGATGGTGTTAGCACTTAAAATGTTAATGGTGTAATTGCCATTGTGTCACTGTTTTCAAATTTTTATTGTGTACTAGTCCATGTGCAAAGTTTGAGTCATTTCCAATAAAAGTTAAAAAAGAGTCCCAACATCAAGGTATTTTTAAGTGAATAGGTCTCATAGTGTTTTAGAGTCCTAAAATAAGTTAAAATCTATATTTTTACTTATGTTAGTGTTTATGGTTAGTCGATGTTTGGGTAATAAAATTGCAGTCATGTGGTTTGGAATAATAGATACCTTTGTTGCAAATTCATTGTAAAAACAATAATACAGTGAAGGGCAACTATTTCTCAGAAATGGAAGTCATATATTCTACACACTGAAAAAAATAGCTATTTCACTGAGATTTTTGTTATCTCAGTAAAGAGGCTATAGGTAGACATGTAATCAGTTTTCAAAGAACACAAATTAAGGCTTCGTAGCAACTAGAGTTCTTTAAAATCAAAGTGCAGCAGGAAGAAAACAACTTAACCAACAAAAAGGCAGATTCGAAGAAGAGCAACATATAATATTTAAAGAAAGCTGGACGGGAAATAGATAAAGGAATGAAGCAAGAGGGAAGAACCGCGTGCAAAAATATCGAACGACCATGATCTAATTGCAGATCCAAAGGGGAGCAGACCGACGGTTGAGATTAAAGTGCACATGGGGCAACTTTGCAAAGTGCAGTTTTTAAGTTTTATCTTTAGTCAAATCACATGGTATGTTAAGTGATTTGCGATGCGATGAGGCTAAGGGGAAAGTAAGGAAGACCCTCATATCTAGGCGCAGATCAATGGTGGAGATTAAAGCATAGATGGAGCGATTTCACAAATCGCAGTTTTTAAAGTTTATCGTTAAGGCTTCGCATGATATGTTAAGCAATTTGCGATCCGATGAGGTGAGGGACACGTGTCGCTGTAGCGCACCAGCGCGATTTCACAAATTTCATTTGTTACGGTTTAGTCGTTATCAGTGTAAAGTTAAATTTACGGGTGACCGATCTGCGATTGCTTCATATTGGTCAACTGGTTGTGGGGCCCAAGAACCACAATTCCACGTGAATGCATATTATTTGGGAACAATTGCGGTTTTGTTTAAATTTCTAATAAATGCTATTGATTGCATGCATTTGTATGTTTATAAAACTTCTGATGTAGGATATGCGATCGATCCCATTTCTCTGCCATGTCACCTCCAACCTCATCAGACATCGCACTTCGCCATTTTCAACATTTAACTTCCCACATTTCACAATAAAACTTCCGATGCGTGATCTGCGATCGATCCCACTTCTTCGCCACGTCACCACCCCCCTCACTTATCATTTATTTCGCTCTATTGTGTAACCAGCTCCAAAAATAGAAGAAAAAATATATCAACGCCTTAGAAATAAGCCACTTCAAGGGGGCAACCTCCAATACATTACATAAATGAACAATTATTGGATGATACAATTTACAAAACCTCCTTTCTATATATAGGAGTCCATGGGGCCATAATGTAATCCTAGTGGGCCACAATGTAATCCTAGCCGACCTAACAATAATAATTTAAGGGCACAATAATAACAAAATGGGGGTTACATGGGTACAATAATAACAATAAGGGGGTTACACTAACAACAATAAGGGACTATACTAGTAATATAGGGACCTAACATGCCCCTCTCCTTCAAAAAAGGTGTTGTCCTCAATGCTTGAGTAGCTCTGGGTGCTTTTGTATAAAATTCTCATCCTCCCATGTAGAATCTTCAGTGGGTAAGTTCTTCCACTTGATGAGATACTCTGAAATTGATCGATTCCGTAGTTGTCGAGTTCTTGTTTCCATGACTGCTTTAGGTTCCAATATGATTTTTCCTTCCTCATCAAGTTCTGGCAATATTGTTTGAATCGGAAGATTTTCACCTATAACCTTCTTTAAGCATGAAACATGGAAAACTGGATGTACTCGCGAAGAAGCAGGAAGCTCCAATTTGTATGCCATAGTACCAATATTTTGCAACACCTTGTAAGGACCATAGTACTTTGGTGATAATTTATTATCCTTCTTAGCTTGCTTGAGGGACATTTTTTTGTATGGTTGTAGCCGTAAAAATACCTAATCTCCTACATCAAAACTTCTCTCGCTGCGATGTTGATCTGCCTGTTGTTTCATTCGATTTTGTGCCAAATTCAGGTTATCCTTTAAGAGTTGGAGAACTTCTTGCTGATGCTCGACGTGATCTTCCACTGCTTGAACCTTCGAATTTCCCCTTAAAGATGATGTGATCGATGGTGGATGATATCCATAAAGTGCCATAAATGGGGTCATTTTTGCTGCAGTATGGAAGGAAGTGTTATACCACCATTCAGCGAGAGGTAACCACTTGACCCATTGTGTTTGTTTATCAGATACAAAACAACGAAGATATCCTTCCAAACATTTATTTACTATCTCAGTTTGACCATCGTATTGAGGATGATAAGATGAACTATGAGCTAATTGAGTACCCAAACAAGAAAATAACTCCGTCCAAAAATTTCCAGTAAAAATGGGATCTTTGTCGCTCACAATAACCCTTGGGTTTCCATGTAGCTTTTGAATTGTGTCCATAAATGTAGTAGCAACTGTAATTGCTTTAAATGGATGAGATAATGCACAAAAGTGTGCATACTTGGTAAGTCTATCAACTACCACCATGATGACATTCTTGCCTTCGGACTTCGGTAAACCTGTGATAAAATCCATTGAAATCTCCTCCCAACGTTGACTTGGAATGGTTAAAGGTTGTAGAAGTCCCAGGTTCTTAATTGTATCCACTTTATTATGCTGGCAAACCAAACATTCCGCCACAAAATTTTGAATATCAGATTTAAGGGCATCCCAAAAAAAATCTTTCTTCACCCTATGGTAAGTTTTTAAAAATCCCGAGTGTCCTCCAAAATGAGAAGTGTGCAATTTGATAAGAATCTTTTGTTTTAGTTGGGAATTCTTACAAAGATATAAGCGATCTTTGTACCATAAGGAATCATTTTTCCAACTAAATGTATCAGATGTACTAGGATCTTGCTGCAACTTTTGAATGAGTGTCCACACATCTTCGTCCTTCTTTCATTCATCTCTTGCTTTGGTTATCCAATCTGGTTGGGTAATAGAAATGGTACAAAGCATTGCTTCCACCTCTTCATTCTTTCCTGAGAGTGCATCTGCAATAAAATTTAGCTTCCTCTTTTTGTAGATTATTTCAAATTCATAATGCAACATATTTGTGACCCATTTTTGCTGCTCTTTCAAAGATAGTCTTTGTTCCAAAAAGTGTTTAAGACTATCATGATCATTTTTTACCTTGAAGTGTCTTCTCATTAGGTAAGTTCGCCATTTCTTTAGTGCATGCAGTATTGCTAACATTTCCTTCTCATAAATAGGTTTCTGTAAATACTTTCCTTTGATTGGACGACTTTCAAAAGCAATGGGTCTTCCTTCCTGCATTAAAACTGCACCAATTCCATTTTTGAGGCATCACATTCCACAGTAAAGGTTTTTGTGAAGTCTGGCGTAGCTAAGACTGGTGCTAGTCAAATTGCCTCTTTAAGATGTTCAAAGCCCTTAGTTGCTTCAGGAGTCCATGAAAATGCATCTTTCTTCAATAATGTTGTTAGAGGTGCTACTATTCTCCCATAATTCTTAACAAACTTGCGATAATAGCTTGTTAACCCGAGAAATCCTCGCAACTGCTTTATTGTCTTGGGGAATTTCCATTCCTTAATGGCTTTAATTTTTTTAGGGTCTACTTTAACACCCTCGTGAGATATAATATGACCTAGATATTCCACCTCTTGTACTCCAAAGAAACATTTGGATGTTTTTGCATATAATTGTTTCTCCTGCAATAGTTTGAGCACCCTGTCAACATGTTCAACATGATCCTTCCAAGACCTGCTGTATATTAGTATATCATCAAAAATACTAGCACAAATTTTCTAAGGAAGGGTTTGAAAATGGAATTCATCAACCTTTGAAATGTAGAAGGTGCATTGGTAAGGCCAAAAGGCATGACCAAAAATTCATAATGACCTCATGAGTTCGAAATGTTGTTTTTGGAATATCTTCAGTCTTCATTCTAATTTGATGATATCCTGAACGAAGATCCAACTTGGTAAAATAAATTGCTCCATGTAATTCATCCAATAATTCATCAATCACAGGAATGGGAAATTTGTCTTTAATGGTGAGCTTATTGAGCTCCCTATAATCCGGACACATTCGACATGATCCATCCTTCTTGTGTACCAACACTACAGGAGCAGAGAAAGAACTTTGACTGGGTTGAATTATACCCGCCTCTAACATTTCTGCAATCATACGTTCAATTTCGCTCTTTTTGAAGTAAGGATATCTATAAGGCCTGATGTTTGGAGGAACACTTCCTGGAATCAAATGAATAGCATGATCATGATCACGAATAGGTGGGAGTTCTTTGGGAGTTTCAAACACCTTGGAATGATTGTCCAAGACTTGTTGGAGATCTGCAGAAATAGATGATTTTGATGTCGGAACTTCTAGTGAGAATAATTGTGCAATTACGCCTCGTTGTTATTTCTTTAGAATCTTTGTCATGACATTAGAGCTTATTATCCTTCCCGGCTTCCCTTCAATACCCCGTAATTCGACTTCCTTTCCTTCTGAAAAAAATTTCAAGAAAAGTTCTTGAAAATTAAAAGCTACCGTCCCCAAAGATTGTAACCATTGTACTCCTAGTACAACATCAGCACCTCCTATAGGAATGGAAAGCATTGGACTAGTCAACACATATTCCCCCATGGTTAGCTTGATATTATGGAATTTTCCAAAGCAATTTATCGTTCCTCCATTTGCAACCATCACTTGACATTCTGGTGCTGGGTATAGGAAACAATTTAATTCCTTGGCTACCTTACAATGAATAAAATTATGGGTGCTACCTGAATCAATCAACACTATTACCTTTTCTTCTTGATTTGTCCTTGTATCTTGAGAGTTTGAGGAGTGGTAATTCCTGCCAGTGCATTACACGATATGGTCGGATTCATTTCTTCCTCTTCTAGGGTTGGTTCCTGGTGTATATCCTCTTCTTGTTCATTTTCTTCTTCCTCTTCACAATCTATGTAAACTAATTTCTTCTCAGCACACTTATGACCTTTAGTGTATTTGCTATCACAACTGTAGCAAAGCCCTTTTGCTCTTTTTTCTTCCAATTGTTGTGGTGTCAACCTTGTAGGTTGTGGAAATCTAGGCGTAGCCACACTTCCTTGTTTATAGAATTGAGTGGTAGGCTTCCTTGTTGCCATAATTTTACATTCAACTTTTCTTGCCAACCTGAATACCTTCTCCAATGAATCAGGTTCCAGAATGCAAACTTCATGTTGAATGTTATCCTTTGAAGTGCCTATGAAGAGATCAATCCTGTGTTCCTATGGAATATCAGTTACCTTTATATTTAATTTTTGGAAGTCCTCAATGTGCTGCCCCACTAAACCCTTTTGTTTGAGATTTATCAATTGGCTAAAGAAGGTGTTGCTCTTTGTATCCTCATAATGTGCTATCATTTCCTCCGTAAAATTGACCAAGTGACAATTTTTTTACGGGAGCAAAGCCATTGATACCATACAAATGTATTTTGTTCTAAATGTAAAGTTGCAATGCGTACCTTTTGTGTGTTTTGTACATTATGGAGATCAAAATATTGCTCCATCTGTAGTATCCATGTTACAGGATCCTTTCCATCAAACTTCCTCATATCCATTTTTGGAATATGGTGGTTCTTCCCGCCAACATTAGAGTTTATGAAATCATGATTAACATTTATTTTTTTCTCATCATGAGGTTCTTATACTATATTTTCACCATTAGGAAACATTTCTTGTATCAAGTTTGTCAAATCTTCGATGTTTGATTTTAGATCATCCATCTTAGCTTCCATGCCAGCTTCCATGCCATCCATCTTAGCTTCCACACCTTTCTTCAAACCGTCCATCTTCACTTCCACGCCATCCATCTTAGCTTCCATGCCTTTCTTCAAATCGTCCATCTTCACTTCCACGCCTTTCTTCAAAACTTCCATATCATTTTTTGTTGCTCTTTGCGAGAGTGAAATTTGTTGCACTTGCTCTTTTAATTTTGATAGATCATGTTGCAATTCTTCATCTTCATGAGTCATGGTAGACCCTTCTGAAGGCTTAATGGGTGTTGAATTCTTTTTAGGTGCCATTTTAGAATCCAATATTGATACCTATTCTACAATATTCCCTTGGAATCAATTCAACTTGATTCTTCAAACAAGATTTATGCAATTCGGAAAAAAATACACACCTTTTACTTGCTTTTAGGAGCTCAATATTGAAATTGAATTATCTATGTAATTGAAAATATTCAATATCTGAAATTCAGCCCTTTAGTAGCCCTCTGAAGCTTCTTTCAAATTTTACAGATCTGATCTAATTTGGATTCCCCAAGACAAAGTTGTGTCCAATCTCCCACAATGACCTAATTTTGGACTGGTTCAGTAGAGAAAACTTGTAGGACTTGTCACGTATCACTGTTTCATCCTTTGTCTCCAAAATTGATAGCCAAGAAACTATAGTCCATGTACTTGCGACCACTTTTTACGGCACTCAAATCCACTTCGCAGAGAGAGAGTTATTGAACTTTTCCCACGATCACCTCTTTGAGATGAAATTCAGGAGCCTGAAAAAGCACTACCTTCCACAGATCATATCTCCAAAAATATTGCGAACCAAAATCTGAAATATTTTGACAAATTTCCTCAGGATTTCAGCTTCGTACCATACGAATTTCAGATTCTGAACCTTCGTAGAAAAAAAATTATAGCAAAAATTCCACGATGACCTGTTTAGGAGCTTGAAAAAAGACCTAACTTCCACAGATGATATCTCCGAAAATATTGCGAACCGAGCTCTGAAATTTTTAGAAAATATTCCTCAGGATTTCAGCTTTGCACCCTAAAAATTTTAGCTTCTGAAACTTCGTAGAAAAAAAATTTATAGCGAAAATTCCACAATGACCTGTTTGGAGTAGGGAAACCCTAGAATCCAAAGCTCTGATACCAAATGTTGTGTAACCAGCTCCAAAAATAGAAGAAAAAAGATATCAATGCCTTATAAATAAGCCACTTCGAGGGGGAAACCTCTAATACATTACATAAATGAACAATTCTTGGATGATACAATTTACAAAACCTCCTTTCTATATATAGGAGTCCATGGGGCCATAATGTAATCCTAGTGGGCCACAATGTAATTCTATCTGACCTAACAATAATAATTTAAGGGCACAATAACAACAAAATGGGGGTTACAAGGGTACAATAATAACAATAAGGGGGTTACATTAACAATAATAAGGAACTATACTAGTAATATAGGGACCTAACATGCTCCATGTCTCCTCTATCAATGAAACCCGTTTCAAAGGATTTTCTTTGTAATTTCTCATAAAATGAACCTCCATCATTCTATCCAAAGTTTCAGGTTTTTTCTGTCATTACAAAGGGTCTTCAACCAAAAAAGGGAAAGGAACAGTGGATCAGCAGCAAATTTTCTCTCAAACAGTTTTCTACCACTACTCTTAGTACTAGCATGTTTTTTCCAGGCACCGAGAAACATTCAAGGAATAGCCACACACCATTTTACTTTTGTTTGCACTTTTTATGGAGTTGGTTGCACTAGAATGGAAGAGGATTCTTCCCATAAAATTGCCACATCATACAAACCACTTCAAATTTTCAGCCTTAATGTTGTTATTGTTTTTAATGTAGCACTTTGTAATTAAGATTAAGGGATAAGCCTCACCTATTGCACGAGGTTGTAATGAATTTTGAAACAAATTTACCTTTTTCTGTGGAAGATGACAGTATCATATTTTGTATATATTTTCTAAACTGATATGAAGGCAGGGTTGATTGGTGGTTATTGAATTTTGACTTATATGAATTGTAATTTTTTTTGTGAATGAAATGGAATGATACTACTAAGGACTTATTACCAATTTTCTGTGTGTATTTTCTACTTTATTTGTGTTTCCATATCTCCTTTCTTCCAGTTCCAGTTTGAAAATCATCATACTGTTATGTGTTTCTATTAGTCTCTTAAGCATGTTATGTGTTTTATAATTTTTTTTTTAGTCTCACACAGTGAGAATTCCTGATAAAATATATGTTATAACAAGTAAGAGAATCACTCATGATAGTTATTTTTCATGATATTTCAGTGAGAATCTTGTCAGACTAGAAATAACTTTCTCTCAATGGAATATTGTCAAACTGCTACTTTTGTCAATTTCTACTAAATCAATAGATTTTTGTTTTATATACCTATTGATTTTCCTCGCATCTTTCAATTTCCTCTCATCATAGACTAAAAACTTGCACCTTGCTACCACACCAAGTTACAATACCCTCTTTAGTAGAACTGTGGATTTGACCGAACTCTCTCTTCAGTGAATCCAAGTTTACACGATATTCCAATCCCATAAAACAAAACATTAAAATTTCCTTAGAGTTTAAGATGTGTCTATTCAGGTGCTTGCTGTAGTCCAAGTGCTGATTCCAGTGCCAACATCTTTTGGTGCATCTGTCAGGAAATGAAGGCCTTGTAACAAAGTATTCTCCCTAGTTTATTGTTATGAATCGCTGATAATCAGTTCTTGGTGGTGAAAAAGAATTGGTGACCTGAAGAAGAGTGCAAATTTGTTCACCTGGCAACTCCACAAAAAGAAAACTGGGTTTCAAGACCTCCTTCTACAAGGAGGAATCAGAGATCTCCAACTGTTACTCTAGTTGCTGACCCAAAGAAAATCATCAAAGATGATAAAGGAAAACAAAGATCAGTTGAAGCCACATCTCAATCAGTGAAGAAGGTACACAAAAATTATGTTCCAAAGCAAAAGGTACCTCTATCTACTTTAATATCTAAAGAGGTTTTAGTTTCAAAAGATTCTATTGAAAAATATCAAGTTGAAGTTACTCCTCTAGAAAATAAAGTGGATGTTGTTAACCTAGGTCCAACTGAAGGCTTTTCTTACTCATCACCTAGTAAATCTGAAATAAGCACCGTTCTAGTCAAAGAAGGAGAAATTGAATTTCCAAGCGTTGAAAAGAAGTCAAAAGAGTTTCTGCTGACTGGAGGAGAATTAGAACAAGCATTGGCTATTGCACCCTTTATTGATAGGGATATTTTGACTGAAGAAGACTTCAAGACAATTTTAAATTTCCTTCAAACTCATCCTGAATACTAGTCTTTTGTCACCCCTCAGCAAGAATATTTTCCTTTCTCTCCAAACCCAGATGTTGGGTCATCTTCCTGTCATCCACTTAAAGATATTTTACCTGAAGGTCTTACTTTTAGTTTATTTGATTTCCTTGCTCAGCAAAATAAGGCTGAAGTAACTCCATACCCTCAAGAGACAACTTTAGATTCTAGTTCTTCTACTAAAGGAGAAGTCAAGACATCCTCTGTTCATATTTTTGAAAATCCACTCTTCTTAGTTCCAAAGCCTGAAAAATCAGCTGAAGACCCCCAATTTTCTACTATCTTAAGTCAGAATTAGAATTCACCAATTGTAATTCCTATTTCTCAAACAACTACATCAATTGTACATCAACAAAATATGGCTCAACCTACTCTTACAAGGAGGCAACTGATAATGGCTGCGAGATATGCGCCACTTGTTCTCCCTCAACACATGCATGCACTTCCCCAAAGAGATTACTTAAAATATCTTCCTTAAGGAGATTACTTAAGGAGTTTGGCTCCAAATTCAATTACATGAATTGATGAATTAGAAGAGATATTTGTGAAGCATTGGGGTGATAGGAAAGACTATGTCTATTATCTTATAGAATTTGGAACTCTGAAGAAGAAAGCAGATTAGTTTTTATGCGGATTAATCATTCTTGCGGACAAGAATGATCTCCCTAGTATCCTAAGGATATCTAGAAACAAACAACCAAAAAAAAACCATTTTCTCAGGATCATTTGTGATTCATAATTATTAATAAAAAAGTACGAGGACATGCCCCTACCTGAAGTCCAACGCTTGCCGAAATCTTCTATCCAGTCGCTCCAAAAAAGGCCACTTCAACATGTGAAACCTGCAATCAAAGACAGATAAAAGGATTAAAAGCACCTGCAAGATATAATAATTGAGAAAACACTAATCTATCTCAGTGATCAAGGAATCTAAGAATTGAATTACTCAAATAGATGCATAATGAGAAAATGGAATCCATTTGTATTAACTTGTATAATAAGAAGTAACCTTACAACCCGTCGCCTCGATGTTATATAGGTTCTTCCAGGGTCCTGAACAACCATCCTCTCTCAGATTGACAAGCCTTATTCTCTCTGAACTAGCATGAAGTTATGGACATGAGTGTATGATCATTCTCATACAAAAAATGGATAGTATAGAGAGAATGCTCTCTTAAGAATTTCTTTAGGAATTACCACATGTGTGTCTCTACCATTTACAAGCTACTATCTACCCTTGAGACTGAAACGTGAGCTCAATTTATAGCGAAATGGAGGTAGTTTCAGTTCCATGAAGAATGGAATGAATTCCTCTCATGAAGGGATTTGAGCTCCATATACCAAGGGATGAAATCCATGAGTGAAGGGATAGAGCTCATGAGTATAGGATAAATCTTGAACTGAACGCGCTTCTAGGAGCTTCCAGTTGGGAGAATATTCTACCATCTGGGCTTCTAGAACTTAATTTTTCCGTTATTTGACTGTTTATGGGGGTTCGTAGGTTTTATAAGCAAAACATGTGAGATGTGCTGCAGGCTATAGAGAAAATATCTACAGATCCATGGGAAAGAGCTAGGAAAAGTGCGGAGTTAGACTTTTTAGGGTTTTAATGAGCTTTTCTCCAATTCCAAGACTTGGTTTAGGAAAATTAGGGTTTTTTACTTCTAAGGGAGCATAATATAGGTAGTGATGAACCTATATATAAAGTCAAATGTCATGGTAACAAAATAACGTGTAACATATTGCCCCCTAAAGTGTGAAGTTTGAGGTAGTTCTGAAGAGTGATGTGCTTTATCTCTCTGAGGATTGGATTGTAGACACACCGGTCGAAAACCTATAAAAACATTCAATGAAAAAATATATATGTATATCATTACTGAGGTAGGCATTCCAATAATTGGATCAAAACTAACTACATGTTCTAGTACAGAAATGATTTTAAAATTACATCAATAGTAGACACAACATGGATGCAGTCATTTGTCATAAGTAGTCTACTGTATTATGAATAATAAAACTCCTCGCATCCTGGATGGTAGAAACTAGATCCAGGGTCTTGATTTCCTCTTTCCGAACTAGTACGATTCTATCCATGCGATTGATTGTGTCGAAGTCAAACATCGTAAAACCACTTGATTACCAGTCAATGATGTGAACTGTTAATTAGTGTGAGAGAAATCACCAATAATGGAAATGGTTCTCAAATTACTTAGTACAATCCATGAAGTGTGAATGAATGATTTGCAGTCGAAAAATTCACGGAATCATTCGATCGAAGGTCAATGATGCAACCTGTCGTCGAAGGCGAGAAACCCGCCATTAGGGCATGCAGATCCCAATGTACTGATAGGATTCTAGATCAAATTTCTAGATGATGATTTGTCGTCAATAGAAAGTGACCCGTCGCAGGAAATACCATGACACAAAACCATTAGATCAAGTTTTTAAGAAATATTTGCAAGGATTGATTCAAGAATGGTCAATGCGAATAGAGACAAATGTTTGCAATGAATGGTTTATTTGAACTGTCTCTTGAACACATAACACACTGTAGATGGTTTGGTGACAATCGACCTAAATCTAATACCTAGAAACCGGCTGAAGACTTTCAATGTGGTTTGATTAACTGTTAGACAAAGGATTTTCCCAACCCAGGTACAAGTGTGACAAAGTGTTGTGTTCAAGAGTGGTATACTGCTTTTCAAAACAAAGTGTGACAACTGTATTCCTTTTCTCTTTTTTCCCCACCATTTCTGGCAAGTACCTCTTTATTTTTGACAAGCTTGAGGAGGATAACATTTGCTTGTTGTGTAAGCTCATCCTTTGGATGAGTCCAATTTAGTATTAAAATCAAACCCTAAGAAGGAGTGGTTAGTTCATGCTTGTAATTGACAAGTCCTTCACTGTTAAATTTTAACGAGTCCAGTATAGGTGAAACTCGGTGTTTTTCAATTTTAGGGACTCAGAAGAATAACATAAGAAAGCTCTGTGGTTGTACTTTTTCGTAAATTTAGTCTCTAAAGCTCGAAAAAGGATAAAATAATACAGGAGAACTCTATTGACCAGTCAATGTATACCTTTTTCGTAAATAGTCCGTCTTAGTCTGGAAAAGGGGTAAACTTATACTAAAAGGACGACAATTCATTTCCTTTAATGAGTTTGAATAGTCAAGTACTCGGCGACCTTTTGATGTTTAGAGAGTCTAAAAAGGGCTTAAAAGAGAACTCCAGGGTTTCGCTTTTTCGTAATTTTCAAGAGTCCGAAAAAGTGATAAAAGTGTACTCATCATTAAAATAATTATTTCATCGGAAAAATCTGTATTCTGCACAAAAACTTGAAAGATTAAACATACCTGTTTCCAATAAGTAAAAACATCGAAAAATTACTTTTTAAAGTGGAAAATAAATAAAATATCATATTTTATTCATTCAAAAAATCTTATAAAAAGGAGTTTAACAAAGTTAGTTTTACCTTTCATCTTCATAGTTATAAATTGAGAACTTTTGGCAGAAAAAGTTCCGGAGTTGATAACTGGAAAACCGACCGCTCAAATCGAGATTCTTCAGAATCAGGTAATCCACAACACTATTCTCTTCATTTCTATCCAATTAAATTCTCTTTTTAGGCTTTAAAATTTTTTTGAGAAGAAATTATGTTTAAAATTCCTCTCTTGGGGGTCCGTGGGTCATGCATGCGTTACCTGTGAACCCCGATAATTTTCTTAGAGGAAAATTATCGAGCTACCGTGATTTTCATGTAGAGCCCATGCAGACGTCTGCACTGTCTCTGCACAAAAACTGTGGAGGCACTGTGACCAAATGAAAATTGATAATTTCTCACAAAAATGGTTAAAATTTCCCACTCTAAAAGTTTCTAACCTTGAAATGCGTCCATTTGCAGAATATTTCACCATAGAGTGGAGAGAATGTGAGCATGAAGGTACATACGATGCAACTATGAATGATCCAACCACAATGCGTGCACTTAGAAATTGTGGTTTGTATAAATTCTGGGCAATTCAAGGTATGAGGGCACAAGTGGAATTGATGACATGGTTAGTGAAAAAGTGGGATGTTCAAGATCAGTGCTATATCATTGGCAATCATTAGCTCAAAATTGAGCTCGAAGATATTTATTTTCTCACTGGATTGTCCAAAAGAGGAGAAAACATTTCTTTGTTTGGAGCTAGGCAGGGTGGCCTACCCATTGCTAGTTACAAACAAGAGTTTTGCAATGATGAAGCAGATCCAAAGGATAATTGCATTGACATAAAGACTATCTTGCGGCTTGATCTTAAAGTTATTGCATTCATAGTAACTAGGTTGTGTGGAAGTGCGGCTCCACATGTGACTACCAAGTCTTAGATGAAGACTGCGGTTGAATGTTTCAGAGGCACCATTTTCAATTGGTGTGAAGGGGTATTGGCCAACATGAAAGGCTAACTGACCAGAGAAAAAAATGCAAAGTTGAAAAACTTTGGGTATGGCACCATCCTGATTTATTTTGCTTTGGAGAGGATTCCATTCCTTTCCCCTCAGCTTATTCTCTTAGATCGTGGTGAACTTAGAGAACCTCGTATGGTACGTTGGGTTGTACTGATGGCCCGCCATGGTGGCGGTGACAATACTGTGGTTCAGTTTACTCCTGCGTATTTTATGTGGCTGTAGAACCAAATATTCACAATTGAATATTTCCCAAATGCGGGTATAGATTTCAAAGGTGATCCTGAGATGTCCTTACCTCCAGGGGAACAATGGGATGAATCACATAAGAAAATAATTTTGATGTGTTTTAACTTCTAATTTTTATTTGTTTTTAATCGTCCAATACTGATAACAAAATTTTAAATGTAGATGTTGGTCCACGACGACCAACTACACTTCGCCGCTTTGAAAGGCGGAAAAAAGAGCCTATAGTGCAACCACAGGATCATGCAACAGAAATCCTCACTGACATGGAACAAAACCTAGAGAGGTTGAATATAGATATTCCTGAGACATCGACAAATGACATTCCTCTCCGGCTCCAGAGACATGTTAATGGTGTTCCAGGCCAGTTTAGGAGATTCACATGCAAGGTGACATGTGCGATAGACTACTACCATGATCATCACCATGGATAGTGGATGATCATCGTGGATTGACATTTTTTTTTTGTATCATTATTTTTCAGATCATAATGTGTTTAAGCCTATGATCGCAGACGATGTAATATTTTTTGAAAACAAAAACTCCTATTTATGATATTACTACTTTCTCTGACTATCTTGTTCAACATGTATCGAATGTTGTTTTGGTTTACTGTTTTAACGTTGCAAATTTCTATTTAGAACACTATTAGCTAATGCATCAGCCAATGTGTTTAAATTTCTTGAAATGTGTTGATATTCGATGTAATCAAATTGTCTTTCCAAGAGACGAACCTTCAAAAATAATCTTAATAACACTAGATTTTTAATTGTGTACACTCTGTTTAAATGTAATACAATGAGTTCCGAATCTAACCTAATGATCAAACGTCGAATATCAAATGAAATGGAATTAGGTAATAACTCAATCAGTGCACTATATTCTGCAATATTGTTCATTGTTTGACCAAGGCTTACCCCACGCATAGAAACTAACTCATCAGTGGGTGAATAGATAACCTAAGCTACGGAAGAAATATTCCGTGTACTAATACATGCACCATCAGAAAAACCAATGTATGTTTGAAGGGATTTCAACATCTGCAATATAAAGAGTAATCAAGATAAGAAGTGGTAGTAGTAAAAACAAACTTAAACTAGGCACATTTATCTAAGGCACACTAACTAGAAAAATAACTAATATACAAGTGAGATCTTCACACAAGAATCTGTTGATCAACGGTTGTCATTGATGTCAACCCAAGCAGCACCAGGGGTTAACCCAATATTTCATGGGAATTTTGACCTACCAAATTAATATATTCTGGGTCAATAATGCTTTTTATGGTTTCTACTTGTCGAGATGTTTTCGTTGATATATGGCACGCCATGTATTTCTTCATGGTTTGAGAGATATTCATGTTTGAAGTTTTTAGCCCCAGTTAGTGGGCTAAAACCCCATGGGGTTGGGGCATGGGTCATTGAAAAGTCATAATTAATATTTTTTAAGCTCCTAAAATCCATCCCACGTTCACTTGTTGAAGCCCCTCTCAACGTAAGCATTTATATAAATTGTGATCCTCATATCCTCCGCATGTAAGGGATTTCACCATCTGAAACAGGTCATCATGGAATTTTTTCTCTAACTTTTTCTTTTTTTACATGAAGGTTCAAAAGCTAAAATTTTTATGAGGTGAAGCCGAAATCCTGAGGAAGTTTATGTGAAAATTTCAGATCAAGATGCACAATATTTTTGGAGATATGATCTGTGGAAGTCAAGGTTTTTGCAGGCTCCTGAAATTCATCTCAAAGAAGTGACCTTGGTAAAATCGTCATAACTCTCTCTCTGAATATTGGATTGGAATTCCATAAAAAATGGCAGGTAGTGCATAGTATTTAGTTTTATATCTATCAATTTTAGAGCCAAATGATGAAACATTTACATGTGGCATGCCATACAAATGAGCTGTGCTGAAACAATCCATAATTAGGGCATTGTGAGAGATTGGGTATAACTCTCTCTTGAAGAATCCAAAATTGGTCAGACCTGTGGAATTGGAAAGATGAATCAGAGGAATACTACAGGACCAAAAATTAGATATTGAGGATTTAAAATAACAGAGATACACCAGATTCAATATTAAGCTCCTAGAAGGAAAGAAAAAGTTAGATCACGTGTTGTCAAGGGTTGTAAAGGACCATAATTTCTATGGGAACAAAGAAAAGCAAGGTGCAACAGAGGGTAGCATGACAAGGGAAACAACCAAGGTGCATAACAACAGCAAGAATTTTATCATATGAAGTCTTCAAGTCGGCAACACTGCATACAATCATTGTAAAGGTATCATTGTACTAAGTCATTATAAATACATTATTGTAAAAATTGTACTAGTGTCTATCTGCCAAGGGTTAAAGAGGCAGTTTTGGGAGGTCTAGGATCATCATTAGGTGGTTGTGTGAAAGTTTGGGTTATGGTCTAGTATATCTTCTTCTTCTAAATCATTCTATATCATTGTAAACTGGACCATTTTCCCTTGTATGGGAGTCCATTCTTCTTTTATTCTTCTATAGGGTGGTAGGGTTGTGCTAGGGTGAGTTGTAGCTCATTGGGTGTTGGGGAATCCGTTCAGTTGACTACTGAATAATCTCACGCGTTGGAGCATCCATCTAGTGGGAGCTGGAGAAGAATGCTTTTCTAGATTCTAGGAAGTTGGAGCTTTATTTTCAATTGGAGTTGTATTAAAGAATTATTAGAAAAGCATTAGGTGGTTTTTGTCCCGGAGTGGGTTTCCACCTTAAAAACTGTATGCATTTGTGTTCCTCTTGTTTGCTACTATCATTGTACAAAAACTGATAATAATTGAAGATTAACTAATGCTTTAATTGAAAGGAATACTGATTCACCCCCATTCTTAGTATTTCCAACAATTGGTATCAAATGTTGGTTCCTTCAATAGCAGTTTAACAGCCAGAAGGAGGTCATGGAGCATACCAAGAATGGTGTACCTCTATTCAATGAAAATAATTATGCACTCTAGAAAGGAAGAATGGAGGTCTCTCTCTTGGCGCAAGGTTACAAAGTATAGGACAATGTTCAAAATGGATTTACATCAACTGCGGATGAACAAGGTAAGAAGAATTTGGTAAATGATGCAAAAGCAAAGAATATTATTATCAGTGGACTTATTGAATCTACTTATCATAAGGTGTTGGGTTGTAAAACTGCCAAAAATGTATGGGAAAAGCTTGAGAATATATATGCAGGTGACTCAAATGTCAAAGAAGCAAAGCTTCAAATCTATAGAGAAAAATTTGAGCAACTCGGAATGAAAGAAGATTGCAACATTGCTGCATACTTCCAATACGTTGATGAAATAACCAATACTCTGGAAGGATTGGGAGAGCCAGTTGACGAGAAGACTATTATATGGAATATTCTTAGAACGTTACCAGGGAGATTCAACCCAAAGGTATCGGTCTTAGAATACAGTGAAAATATGGACAAACTCAGCAAAGAGGAATTACATGGAGTTCTCATAGCATATGAAATGAGACTTGATGAAGAAGAGGGTACTTCGCATCTAGAAACTATGTTCTTTGCATATAAGAAAACCAATAAGGATAAACAACCTTCAATTGAAAAGACATGCACCTGCAAGTGTTAAGGAAAGGGAGATGATGAAGAAGGTCTTTCATATGAAGAATATGCTTACTTCACGAGAAAACTAAAAATTGGTAAGGGACAATTCAAAGGTAAACTTCCATTGACATGTTCCAGCTGTAATGAGGTTGGGCATTTTGCAACAAAATTTCCAAACAGAAGTGATGGCAACTCAAAAGGAAAAAAAGGCTTTAAGAAATTCAACAAGCAAGGATCCAAAAGGAACTTTCTCTCTAAGGAAGATAGCTCATCATCCGATGAAGACAATGACAGTGAAGAAGAAGCCAATGAGAGAGCATTTTTTATGGCCAAGAAAAATAAACCCAAGCACAATAAACAAGAGGTATCAAACAACGAAGAAGAAGGAATGACCATAGAATAATTTTATAAGGAAGCAATCAGGCTTATAAAAGATCTCAAGGCAGAGAAGATCCGTTCCAATACTCTTGAAGAACAAGTTCAAGGTCTCAAAATTGAAGTTGAATAACACAAATGCATTGAAGAGTCACTTCAAAATAAGTTGGAAGAAAGAAACCAAGAAAGGGAAGAATTAGAAGCTAAAGTAGTCTCACTGCATGAGGAAGTGAAGAAATGAAAAACTATCCAAAACTATGCCAACAACTCAAGGGCATTGGAAGAACTCATCAACAATCAACGATCTTACAACGACAGAACTGGTATCGGTTACAAAGAAGAAGAAGCAGGACCTTCTACAAAAAAATACAATGAACCTATGAGATTTGACATGCATGTAGACTTCATTGGACAAGATTCACAAGAACAGCCTTGGAAGACAATTCCTCGACGAAAATTTCCATCCAGGTACCAACGTATTTTTTCTCCCCGCTTACTCATGTGGAAGAATACGGTCCTTAAAAAAGCTGTGTAGAATGTCGCATGTACCCTAGGAATGAACACAATTCTAGGAGATCTGTCAAATATGAAGCTCCCATGGCTCGGTAAAACATCAATAGATTTGAATATTTAAGAAATAATATTGAATGTTACAAATGCCGAAAGTTTTGACACATAGCGAAAGACTGCAAAATTGAAAATCCTCCAAAAGAATCTTCGAAGCCACAGAACGAACGAACATGGAAGAAGAAGAAGAATGATAATTGTGCTCTCGCTTTCAAGGCTCAAAAGAACAAAGATGTGTGGTATGTTGATAGCGGTTGCTTAACGCATATGACTGGAGATAGAAATAAATTTGTATCTCTGAAAGAGAAGAAGGATGAAACCGTGTCCTTTGGAAATGATGTATCTTCAAATGTTATAGGATCAGGTACCGTCACTCTCGGAAGCAAAGATGCTCTAGCCAAGAATGATCTATTGGTTAAAAACATGAATCACAATTTGCTCAGTGTTGGAAAAATGTGTGATCAAGGACACACAATACTATTCAACTCCACAAAATGTGAAATCAGGAAAGCCGTGTATGGTGAAATTGTGGCTACAGCAAGTCGAGCTCCAAATGACATATATGTTCTGGATGAAGCAACTAAAGCATGTCTAATAGCTAATGAGGATGATACAATAATTGGTAGTAATGATGATCGACTAAGTAAGAAGTTTAATACAAAGGTGAAAAGTGATTTCGAGATGTCTTTACTTAGTGAGCTGACATACTTCTTAGGGCTTCAAATATCTCAGCAAGAGAAAGGAATATTTATATGTCAAGCCAAGTAAATTAAGGAAACGCTCAAGAAATTTAAAATGGAAGATTGCAAACCCATCCTTACTCCAATGGTAACAGGTTGCAAATTGATCATAGACGAATCATCTAAGGATGTGGATCAAAGGTTGTACATATCTATGATTAGTACTCTTCTATATGTAATATCCTGCCAACCAGATGTTATGCAAGCAGTTGGACAAGTAGCAAGATTCAAAGCAGCACCAAAAGAATCACATATTAAATATTCACCAACATTGGAATATCTTCACCAGAAGCTTGGGATTCTCCCAAGTTCTCATTAGATTTTCCTTTTTCAGAATACAAAGTGGGAGTGGAAGTAGATTACAGGTCTGTAGGATGGTTGTGTGTCAGGGGGAGTGGAAGTGTGTACAGGTCTGCAGGATGGTTGTGTTTCAGGGGGATTTACCCTTTTCCATTGATGTCAAAGGGGGAGAGATTGTTGTAGGAAGAGGTATCATGATCGCAGGGGGAGTACTTGTGTTGCCATTAATGCCAAAGGGGGAGATTGTTGATCAGCGGTTGTCATTGATGTCAACCCAAGAAGCACTAAGGGCTAACCCAATATTGCATGGGAATTTTGACTTACAAAATTAATATATTCTGGGTCAATAATTCTTTTGATGGTTTCTACTTGTCGAGATGTTTCCGTTGATATATGGAACGCCATGTAATTCTTCACGGTTTGAGATATATTCATGTTTGAAGTTTGTACCCCCAGTTAGTGGGATAGAACCCCATGGGGTTGGGGCATGGGTCATTGAAAAGTCATAATTAATATTTTTTAAGCTCCTAAAATCCCTCCCACGTTCACTTGTTGAAGCCCCTCTCAACCTAAGCATTTATATAAATTTTGATCCTCATATCCTCCTCATGCAAGGGATTTCGCCATATGAAACAGTTCGTCGTGGCATTTTCGCTCTAACTTTTTATTTTTTTCTATGAAGGTTCAGAAGCTGAAATTTTTATGAGGCAAAGTAAAAATCCCGAGGAAGCTTCTGTGAAAATTTCAAATCAAGGTGTGCAATTTTTTCTGAGATATGATCTGTGGAAGTTAGGGTTTTTGCAGGCTCCTAAAACTCATCTCAAATAAGTGACCTTGGTAAAATCGTCATAACTCTTTCTCTGAGTATCAGATTGGAATTCCGTAAAATTTGGAAAGTATTTCATAGTCTGTAGTTTTCTCTCTGTTAATTTTAGAGCCAAATGACAAAACATTGACACGTGGCACGCCGTACAAGTGCGCTCTTCTGAAACAATCCATAATTAGGGCATTGTGAGAGATTGGGTATAAATATCTCTTGTAGAATCCAAATTGGGTCAGACCTGTGGCATTAGAAAGATGACTCTGAGGAATAATATAGGACCAAAAATCAAATATTGAAGATCTGAAATAACAGAGATACACCAGATTCAATGTTGAGCTCCTAAAAGGCAAGAAAAATCTAGATCATGTGTTGTCAAGGGTTGCAAAGGACCAGAATTTCTATGGCAGAAAAGCAAAGAAAGGTGCAGCAGAGGGTAGCATGATAAGAGCAGCAACCAAGGTGCATAACAACAACAAGAAGTTCATCATATGAAGTCTTCAAGTTGGCAGCACTACATACAATTATTATAAATGTATCATTGTACTAAGTCATTGTAAATACATTATTGTTAAAATTGTACTAGTGTCTATCTACCAAGGGTTGAAGAGGCAGTGTTTGGAGGTCTAGGATCATCATTAGGTGGTTGTTTCAAAGTTGGGGTTATGGTCTAGTATATCTTCTTCTTCTACATCATTCTATATCATTGTAAAGTGGACCATTTTCCCTGGTATGGGAGTCCATTCTTCTTTTATTCTTCTATAGGGTGGTAGGGTGGTGCTAGGATGAGTTGTAGCTCATTGGGTGTTGGGGAATCCATTCAGTTGACTACTGAAGAATCTCGAGCGTTGGAGCGTCCATCTAGTGGGAGTTGGAGAAGAATGATTTTCTAGATTCTAGGAAGTTGGAGCTTTATTTTCAATTGGAGTTGAATATTAAAGAATTATTAGACAATCATTAGGTGGTTTTTGTCCCGGAGTGGGTTTCCACCTTAAAAACTATGTGCATTTGTGTTCCTTTTGTTTACTGCTATCATTGCACAAACACTAATAATAATTGAAGATTAAATAATGCTCTAATTGAAAGGAATACTGATTCACTCCCCCTCTCAGTATTTCCGACAGAATCAAGCATAATATCTCTTTAGATAAAGTCCATTTATGGGTTTATCCAAAGAGGCCCCATCATAATTAGTCAATTCATAGGCATGTTTGGTAAGAACTTGCTTAACAATGTACGGACCATGCTACATTGGTTCAAATTTTCTGGCTCCTAGTTTATCGTTAGCTTGATCATATACTAGGACTAGGTCAGATTATGAAAAAACACAAGGTGTAACACTTCGATCATACTGAGCTTTAACACATTTTCTATGAGCTTCGACTGCTAATGAAGTGGTGTGTCGAGTCTCATCTAATTGAGCTAAGTACAAAAAGAATTTTTCCTCTTTAGAGGTAGCTGGTAGTAACTTTATGGATAATTGGAGTGACAATATTTCACATTTAATGGGTAACACAGCTTCTAAACCGTAAACCAGTTGAAAAGGAGTGAACCCTGTAGCAGTTTTTGCTGAGGTTCGGTATGCCCATAGCACCAAAAAAAGCATGGTATTCCAATTCGATTTGTGAGTTCTAATAATCCGTTTGATCATGGCGGTTAAAAATTTATTAACGACTTCAACTTGACCATTAGTCTGTGGGTAATATGGAGTAGAATTATCATGGTGCATGCCAAGTTGATTAGAAAGTTTGGTTATCATTGTATTTAGAAAATGAATTCCATTGTCAATGATAATAGCTTGGGGTACTCCGAAATGAGAAATCACATGATTGAATATGAACGTAGTTGCAGTTTTTCCATCTACCGCGAATGTAGGCATCGCCTCGGCCCATTTGGTAAAGTAATCTACAATGAGAATAATATACCCATGACCCCCAGCTGAGTGAGAGTTACATGCAATGAAATCAATTCCCCATTTAGTAAAAGGACCTACAATAATTATGGGGTGAAGAGGAGTTGGTGGTGCACGCATCTTTCGATCAAATATTTGATAGTTGTGGCATTTTTGGACCGCAAGAATGCAATATTTGAATAATGACGGACAAAAATAGCCAACGCGCAATATATTTTGGGCTGTGGCATACCCAGACATATGACCACCACACACTCTAGAGTGGCAGTAATTTAAAACCCTTTCAGCCTCTTCATGAGCTATGCAACATCGAAAAACAAAATCCGCACCACGACGATAAAGTGTATCTCCAAAAATATTGTATTGCTGAGATTGGTAATGGATCCTCTGTCAATTTGAACATGAAAGATTAGGTTGAAAGGTTTGAGTCTGAAGATAAATGATGATATCTTCATCATGGATCTAATGTACTGATAAGAAAAATAGATGCGTCTGCAATGGGATTCTCTACCACAGTTTCCGTCTCAGTATTGGGAAAGTCACACATAAGTTCTGCAAACACTAGCAAATTATTTGATTTATATTTTTCGAATTCAAAATAAAACTCTTGTAGGATAAAAATCCATTTAGAGTATTTCCCCCCAAGTAATTGTTTTGTCAGAATATACATCATTGGGTTGCAATTAGAAATCACAGTTGTCTTGCGTAATAATATGTAATGACGAAATATTTGGACAGATTGAATTGCTGTTAAGGCCAATTTCTCCACATGTGAATATTTAATTCCGACTTATATAGTAAATCACATGCTCATAGTGAAATTCATCCTCTTGAAATAAAACCATTCCAATGGTGGAATCAGAGGCTGCTAGGTATAAAAGGTAGTCATGGTTGTAATTGGGTGGATGAAATAACGGTGCATGGGTTAACACATGTTTTAGAACATTAAAATATCGATAAGCAATCTCACCCCAAATAAAAGGAACATTCTATTTGAACAGCCTGGTAAATCCTTTTGTTAACTCAACATAGTTTCGGGATAAATCTACACAAAAAGTTTTCTTTCCCTTGCAAACTTTGGAGTTGGCGAAGTGTGGAAGGAGGAGGTAAATTTATAATAGCATCAACCTTTGAGGGGTCGACACAAATGCTGGCTTTGGAAACAACAAATCCCACTAATCGTCCTGATTGCACACAAAAAACACACTTGTGCGGATTCAAACTAATATTGTAATGCCTACATCTCATAAAAATTGCTCGTAAATGAGTAGGATGATCTTCCTTGTGAAATGAGTGAGTATGGAAATCATCAAGATAAGGCTATACAATGTGTTTGATGTCATGAAAAGCGTAAGACATTTCCCTTTGAAAATTTTCACCAAAATTCTTTATCCAAAAGGTATTTTACAGTAAGAAAATGTTCCCCAAGGAAAAATGAATGCTGTTTTTGGTTGATCAGCAGGGAGTATGTTTATTTAATTATATCCGGAAAATCTATCCATAAATGAAAACATCTCATTTCTAGCACAATCATCAATGATTTGGTCGATATAGGGGGTAGGATAATTGTCTTTTGGACATGTTTTATTAATGTCCCTATAATCGACACATACTCGTATAGTTCCTTGTTTTTTAGTAACGGGAACTATATTAGATACCCAATCTGTTAAAGGGATCGGATAAATAAATTCCGGTCTTAGTAGTTTTTCAACTTCAGCTTTAATAGCAACAGCTTTTTATGAATGTATTGGATGTAGTCGTTGTCTAATAGGATTTGCATCCAGGTATGTATTTATTTCATGAACGACAATTTTTGGATCAATTCTTGGCATTTATTCGTAGGACTAGGAAAATATGTCGCGAAATTCTTGAAATAGGGCTTTATATGTATTAATTTTGTTAATCGTACAAAAATATCCTATATGAATATTTTCAACAACTCCAGGTTTAACTGATATGTCAATAGGAACAATTGTAGAAATGTTTCCCAAATTAATCTTAGAATCTGAATTTGTAATTGTGATTGGATTCTGTGGTTCCTTGACATAAGAAATTTTAAAAATAGACGAAAAATCATTTTCAAATCTATCAAGTTCAGGTAAAAACGAAGATCTATGATGTAGATCATCCGAGGGTAATTCATCCATAGACAAAAATTCGCGAATACTTTCATCAGTATAAAACACTCGTTGAAAAGGATCAGAAATAGATGTCAAGGTTGAGCTTGATAATGAAGAGGATTATTTGGTGACCACATTCATTAGATCAGGATTAGTTGAAGGTCTGTTATAAAATTACTATACTACAACATATTCTATCTCAAAAGGACTCATCTCGCCATTGAAAGAATCAATTTTTGTCTCCGAAGACACATAAATTATGCACATAATGATAAAAAACAACAAAAAGTTCAAAACAGAAATTACCCTTTGAGGTCAAAAGGTCCCTTTCAGTAGCCTCAATGAAAATCAAATTCAGATAAACAAGTTTCTAAACAAAAGGCCAAGGTAAATGAGTTTCCTCCACCTCAAAATTCTGCCCTAATTGTTAAAGTTACTGTAGAAAATAAGGAAACAGTTCTAATTTATTTCAGTTTTTTATATAATTTGAATAAAATCAAAATTCCAGTTCCACTCCTGGAATTATTGAAAAATACAACATATAAAGAGTCTTTTAAGAGTCTGTTGTAGCCTCCTCTTCCCCTTGATTTAGTCAAACTTGAGGATGAGCATCCCACCATTTATCTAGGCTGTCATGTACAACACCAAAATGATGAGAACTCACCTCCTTTCTACCTGTCACTCAATATACACGAAAAATTGCTACATAATTGTTTGTTAGATTCTGGAGCTTCCCACAATATCATGCCAAAGAAAGTAATGGATGAATTGGGATTAGAGATCACCAAGCAATATCATGAACTTTATACCTTTGAGTCCAAAAAAGTCAAGTGTCTAGGAGTGATTACGGATTTGGTTGTTTCCCTTACCCAACTGCCTATGAAGATCTTAGTTATGGACATTGTGGTTGCTGATATTCCTTCTAGATTTTGGATGTTACTTTCCAGATATTGGTCTAAGAAATTGGGAGGTACCCTTCAGATGGACATGTCATATGCTACCATCCCAGTATTTGGAGGGGAATTCATAAGGCTGTATACGGAAACTCAAATGGCCTACATCATTAATGATGATAAAAATCCATCGAACCATCCCATAAATGCTGAAGAAGAAGAATTGGGGTCATAATTTTTGCACCTTACTGCTGATGATAATTATTTCGAGCCTGAATTAAGTGAAAAACAACATTTTCAAGGTGAAAATGAGCAACATTCAGAAGGAGGAAAGATCTGGAAATTGTACTTTGATGGATCCTCTTCAAGAGAAGGATCAGGAGCTAGTGTAGTCCTCATTTCTCCTACTCAACAGAAGGTGACCATATCATACAAACCACAATTTTCTACCACTAACAACACTACTGAGTATGAAGCACTTTTTCTGGGTATGAAGGAAACGAAATATTTGGGAGCATAACAACTAATTTCCTTTGGTGATTAAGCAGGTGAGAAAAAATTACCAAGTAAGAAATTCCAAATTAAAGAATGATAGGAATGAAGTCTGGGATTTGATTGAGCATTACTTTTCAACATTTAATATAAATTTTATCACTAGAGAAGAAAATCAAATTTCTGATTCACTAGCTATTGCTGCTAGTAATTTCAAAATTCCTCTAGATGTCAAGGCAGTCTATGATGTTTAAATAAAAAACAGACCTTCAATTTCGGATAACATCAAGGACTGGCAATTATTTGAGGATGATAGGGAGATTCATAAATTTTTAGAGTGTGTAGAAGAGTTTGCAGACATACAAATTGATGATGAGAAGGAACTTGTTGAAAACCAAAATAGCAGCCCTTTTAAGAAAACTATGGTTGGGAAAAATATTAGAGATCTGAAAACTAACTTTATTCCTGAGGGTTTGGTTCCTTTAGAAATACTGTTTGATAATAATGATGTTTTTATCAAGCCTAAAAGCAAGGTTTATGGAGAGAGAAAAATAGAGTGTAACATTGGTATAGAATATCAGCCAAGATTAGTCAAAGTGTCCAAATTCCTTCCTTTGGAAACCATAACAAAATATATCAAACTGCTGAAAGAATTTTATGATATTTTTGCATGCTCTTACAATGAGTTGAAAACTTATGATAAGAGCATAATGGAGCATGTTACACCATTTTTTGGTCATATAACCTACTATCATTAGATGGACCCAAGTACACCATGTAAGACCAATTTTACCCTAAGTAAAATTGCTTTCACTATGTCAAATAACTTAATAAACCACATTTATTAGGTTGTTTATGATCTAAACAGGAAACCCCAAAAGGAAATATTAAACAAATCTATATTTGTTTGATTTTCCTCATGAAATAATTAATTAAACAATAATTTAATTATTATTCCTCATCATGTTTAACCCAAAACAAAGAAATTAATTAGATAAATCTCTATTTTTCTTATTATTTTCTAGGAATAATTATTTAAATCTTATTTAAATAATATTCCTTGTTAAATATGACTAAATCACCCACAAATAATTAAATAAATCATTATTTATTTGATTATCATTCAACCACTTCCTTAAAATGACAAATAAATCATTTATTTATTTATTATTTACAAATAAAGGGATTTGACCCAAGTCAAATACCTTTTCCCTCCAACAAATATAATAAAATATTCCATAAAAGGTGGATCTAGATTTGGTTAACGTTATTTTAATCATGCACCAAGATCTAGAATGACCCATATTTTGTTATAAATAGGAGGGTTTTCCCTACCATTCTTCACCTTTTGTTTCCTATTAGATCACTCTGGATCTATACACTTGGTCATATTTTTCTCCATTTTCACTTTTGTGAACTCCCTTTGAGTTCTATCTTTGTCTGGGTTTTCTACACCAACAGGAGAGAGAAATGCTAGATCTGAAGTGCTGAGGACTTCCAAGAACCCATCCCATTGAGGAGAATTGGAAACAACTTCTTGTTTTCCTCCCAGGTGCCCATTAATATAAAAATTCTTTCAAAAATTGTTCTTGTCTTGTCTATTGGATACATGGAGCAAAACCTTCTTTTTACTGCTTAATGTCTTTCTATGCATAGATCTAGTTTTTTGCAGCTCTTTTCTTGATCAACTAACTGCAAATCTGAAGATATTGGCAGCCATATTTGGTGTTAGGGCTATTAGTTATGCATAGCTAAAGTGGTCCTTTTTCGTACACTTCGACAAAGGATTCATACTAACAGAGCACAAGATCCCTTTGAAAGTAGATGCAAAGCATGTAGCACAAAAAATCAGACACATCAATCCCATGCTACTTCCAATCATTGAGAAAGAAATAAAAAAATTATGGGAAGCAAAGATTATTCTGCCTTTGAGATTTTCTAATTGGGTAGCTAATATAGTTCCAGTCCAGAAAAAGAATGGAGAAATAAGGATTTGTGTTGATTTTCGAAACCTGAACTGGTGCTCCTTGAAAGATAAATATCCACTACCCAAGATGGATTATATCTTGCAGAAGATTGTAGGATCCAAAAGAATGTCAATGATTTATGGATTTTCAGGCTATAATCATATTTCAGTTGATAGGCAAGACAGAGAAAATACATCATTTACCACAACCCTGGGGCACATTCATGTACAACAAAATGCCATTTTATTTGATGAACGCAGGTGAAACCTTTCCAAGAGCAATGGATATTGCCTTTGCGGGAGAAAAGGAGAGATTTGTGGTCATCTATTTGGATGACATCACAATATATTCAAAATTTGATGAAGACCACTTGAAACATCTGAAGAAGGTTTTTGGCAAATGCAGAAAGTTTGGTTTTTCCTTAAACCCCAAAAATTCGTCTTTTGCTGTCCAAGAAGGTAAGTTATTGGGACATATTGTAATAGAAAGTAGCATCTGTATTGATCTGGGAAGAGTAGAATCTATTCAAAATGTTGGTTTGCCTAGAAATAAGAAGGAATTGCAGTCATTTTTAAGGAAAATCAAATTTCTGAGGCATTTTTTTTCCTAAATTTGCAGAGCTGATCAAACATATAAATATTTTGCTGAAAAAAGATGCAGAATTTAAGTGGCAAGATGAAGCAAAGAATTATTTTTTAGCAATTAAATCTGCCTTGACTGAAGCTTCAGTTTTAATAAGTCCTGACTTTGAAAAGGATTTTCTGATTTTTTCATATGCTTCAGAAGAAAAAATTGCAGTTGTCTTATTACAAAAGAATAAGGAGGGTTTGGAGTAGCCAATTTCATTTTTCAGTCGTGCTTTAAGGGATGCTGAATTAAAGTACAACTTGACTGAAACACAAGCATATGCACTAGTTAAGGCTTTGAAGTATTTTCGAGTTTATGTGCTGCATTCAAAAATAATTTCTTTTGTGCCCGCTATCAGTGTTAAAGATGTCTTGATGTAGCTAGATACAGATGGAAGGAGAGGACGGTGGCTGACCAATATTCTAGAATTTGATGTTGAAATCAAACCAACTAAATTGATAAAGGGTCAGGGCTTGGCTCGCTTGATGGCTGAATCTAACTGCAAAGCTTTAAATCTGAATGTAGAGGCAGCTGAAGGAGAAGATGGAGAAGGTATTGCTAGTTATCCTGAAATATTTAATTCAGTTTGGTACAAGGATATAGTTTACTTCTTATGAAATTTCAACTGTCCATCTAAAATGGAGAAATATAAAAGAAGAGCTTTTAAATTGAGAGTTGTGAAGTATTGCATTTTGGAAGACCATATTTACTGGAAAGATCCTGTTGGAGTCTTGTTAAGATGTGTAGATAGTAGAATCCCAGGAGATTATGACAAAGATACATGCAGGAGTGTGTGGAGGGAATTTGTATTGGAGAGCCACTGCAAATACAATCTTAAGAGCTAGCTATTATTGGCCAACTCTTTTTTGTGATGTCTTTGCCAAAGTCAGGAGCTGTGTCGAATGTCAGAAATTTGTTGGTAAATAGAAATTTCTACCATTACCTCTCATTCCTATTTCAGCAGACGTTCCTTTCCAACAGTGGGGGCTAGATTTCATCGGTGAAATTCATCCACCTTCATGAGGGCAACATAAATGGATTCATATAGCTACATACTATTTCACTAAATGGATTGAAGCTTTAGCAACTAGGAATGCTACTGATATGGTAATTATCGAATTTCTGTTGGAAAATATTATGTCAAGATTTGGTTGTCCACAGAAATTAGTAACTGATAATGCAATGGCCTTTAAGTCTGCTAAGATGTACAACTTTTGTCAGCAATATGGGATTGAATTGACTCATTCCACACCTTATTAACCTCAAGGTAATGGATTGGCTAAGTCATCCAATAATAGTTTGGTAAGGATTATTAAGAAAATGCTGCCTAAAAATAAGAAGAATTGGGACACTCAACTGATACATGCTCTATGGGAAGATAGAGTAAGTGGTAAAAAATCAATTGGAATGTCTCCATTTTAGCTTGTATATGGTACAAATGCTGTAATTCCTTTGCAATTATCTCTTCTTGTGATGAAGTTCCTACAAGATGAAGTTGATCATGAAAACCTTGTCCAAAGGAGAATGCTACAGTTGATAGAGACACACCAAATCAGAGAATCATTGTTGGAAAAAGTTCAGAAGTATCAAGCTAAAGTCAAATATGTTTTTGATAAAAGAGCAAATCAACAATTGTTTTAGAAGAATGATTTGGTGCTGCATTGGGATGCTAGGAGAGAAGACTATGGAAAGCATGGTAAATTTCGACAATCTGTGGTTTGGGCCATTTAGAGTTGCTGAAGCTTTGGAGAATAATACTTTTATGCTCAAACATTTGGATGATGATCAGATGACTGGAGGCCCAATTAATGGTCATTTTCTCAAGAAGTTCTTTATTTAGTTAGTTAGTTGAATCACTCCATTGTAAATATCCGGTGTGATGTGTCAATGAAATCCATGTCTTATGGTACTTATGTTTGTATATATGGTCAATCTTGAGTCCAGTATGTCAATGGTCAATCCTAGTTTTTATTTTCAAGAAGTCTCCTAAGTTTCAAGAGTTTTTGAGGCACTGAGTCTACAGTCCTTGAATCCTCATAGGGAGGACTTCATCCCCAATAGGAGCCACTGTTAGCACTGAAAATTTTAATGGTGTAATCGCCATTGTCTCACTTTTTTCAAATTTTTATTGTGTACTAGTTCATGTCCAAAGTTTGAGTAATTTCCAATAAAAGTTAAAAAAGAGTCCCAACATCAAGGTGTTTGTAAGTGAATAGGTGTCATAGTGTTTTAGAGTCCTAAGATAAGTTAAAATATCTATTTTGACTTATGTTAGCATTGAAGGTTAGTCGATGTTTGGATAATAAAATTGCAGTCATCTGGTCTGGAATAATAACTACCTTTGTTGCAAAGTCATTGTCAAAATAGTAATACAGTGAAGGGCAACTATTTCTCAGAAATGGAAGTCATATATTCCACATAGTGAAAAGCATAGCTATTTCACTGAGATTTTGGTTATCTCAGTAAAGAGGCTACAGGTAAATAGGTAATCAATTTTCAAAGCAGGCAAATTAAGGCTTCGTGGCAACCAAAGTTCTTTAAAATCAAAGCGTAGCCTGAAGAAAACAGCTTAACCAACAAAGTTGGAGATTCGGAGAAGAGCAGCAGAGAATATTTAAAGGAAGATGACCGAGAAATAGACTAAGGAATGAAGAAATGGGGAAGAACCTCATGCAAAAATAATGGATGGCCATGATCTAATCACATATCCAAAGGGGAGCAAACCGATGGCTGAGATTAAAGCGCACATGGGGCAACTTCGCAAAGCACAGTTTTTAAGTTTTATCGTTAAGTAAAATCACATGGTATGTTAAGTTATTTGTGATGCAATGAGGCTACGGGACAAGAAAGGAAGACCGTTAGATCTGGGCGCAGATCAATGGTGGATATTAAAGTACAGATGGAGCAATTTCACAAATTGCAGTTTTTAAAGTTTATCATTAAGGCTTCGCATGGTATGTTAAGTGATTTGAGATGCGATGAGGCGAGGGACACATGTCGGCATAGTGCACCAGCGCGATTTCACAAATCACAGAGTTTATGGTTTACCCATTATCAGTGTAAAGTTACCGATGGCTGAGATTAAAGCGCACATGGGGCAACTTCGCAAAGTGCATTTTTTAAGTTTTATCGTTAAGTCAAATCACATGGTATGTTAAGTTATTTGTGATGCAATGAGGCTACGGGGCAAGAAAGGAAGACCGTTAGATCTGGGCACAGATCAATGGTGGATATTAAAGTACAGATGGAGCGATTTCACAAATTGCAGTTTTTAAAGTTTATCATTAAGGCTTCGCATGGTATGTTAAGTGATTTGCGATGCGATGAGGCGAGGGACACATGTCGGCGTAGTGCACCAGCGTGATTTCACAAATCACAGAGTTTACGGTTTACCCATTATCAGTGTAAAGTTAAATTTGCGGGCAATCGATCTGCAATTTCTTCCTATTGGTCAACTGGTTGTGGGGCCCAAGAACCGCAATTCCACGTGAATGCATACTATTTGGGAGAAATTGTGGCTTTGTTTAAAGTTCTAATAAACACTGTTGATTGCATGCGTATGTATGTTTATAAAAATTTTGATGCAAGATCAATGATCGGTCCCATTTCTCTGCCACGTCACCTCCACCCTCATCGCACATCACACTTCGCCATTTTCAAAATTTAACTTCCCACATTTTAGAATAAAAATTCTGATGTGCGATCTGCGATCGGTCCCACTTCTTCGCCATGTCACCACCCCCCCTCACTTTTCATTTATTTCGCTCCATGTATCCTTTATTAATTAAACATGTTAAGGATTTTCTTTGTAATTTCTCATAAAATGAACCTTCGTCATTCTATCCAAAAGTTTCGCATTTTTCTACCATTACAAAGGGTCTTCAACCAAAAAAGGGAAAGGAACAACAAAACAACGACAAAGTCTATCTTAAATAGTTTTCTACCACTGCTCTCAGTACCAGCACGTTTTTACCAGGCACTAGGCAACATTCAAGGAATAGCCACACACCATTTTACTGTTGTTTGCACTTTTTTTGGAGTTGGTTGCACCAGAATGGAAGAGGAGTCTTCCCATAAAACTACCACACCATAAAATCCATTTCAAATTGTCAGCCTTAATGTTGTTATTGTTTTTAATGTATCACTTTGTAATTAATATTAAGGGATAATCCTCATCTCTTGCATGAGGTTGTAATGACTTTTGAAACAGATTTACCTTTTTATGTGGAAGATGATAGTATCATATTCTGCATATATATGCAAAACTGATATGAAGTTAGGGTTGGTTGGTGGTTATTGAATTTTGACTTATATGAATTGTAATTTTTTTATGAATGAAATGGAGTGATACTATTGAGGACTTATTACGAATTTGCTGTGTGTATTGTCTACTTTATTTGTGTTTCCATATCTCCTTTCTTCCAGTTCCAGTTTTCAAATCATCATACTGTTATGTTTTTCTATTAGTCTCTTTAGCATGTTATGTGTTTTATCAGTTTTTTTTAGTCTCACACAGTGAGAATTCCTGATAAAATATCTATTATAACAGTGGAAGAGCATCACTTATGATAGTTGTTTTTCATGATATTTCAGTGAGAATATTGTTAGACTAGAAATAGCTTTCTCTCAATGGAATATCGTCAAACTACTACTTTTGTCAATTTCTACTAAATCAGATGATTCTATTTTATAGACCTATTGATTTTCCTCTCATATTTCAATTTCCTCTTATAATAGACTACAAAATTGCACCTTGCTACCACATCAAGTTACAATACCTCTTTAGTAGAGCTGTGGACTTGACCGAAATATCTCTTCAGTGAATAAGAGTTTATACCATCTTCCAATCCCATAAAATTTTTTATTAAAATTGCTTCAGAGTTTAAGATGTGTCTGGTCAGGCACTTGCTATAGTCCAAGTGCTGATTCCAGTGCCAACAGTTGGGGTGGGTAATTGTAGTGTAATTTGGGAAAAACAGAGTGTAGGGATGGGGTACGTTTAGAGGGTGAGATGAAGGGTTTTGGAGCTAAGGAAAAATATACAAAAAATTCAGGAGATAGGCTTGCATGTTAGCTCCATGTTATGAGTGAAATAAAGTGAAATGGATGTGAGGAAGGTGGTTAAATGAGGGAAACACAGGAAATTTCTAATTTATCTCTGTGAAAACTAGCTAGAAATTAGGGTTTAGTGAAAATGGATATTAGGGAGGATATGGATGGTGGGGGATGGGAGTATGGTGTATATGGGATGTATAGGATAATGTTTATATGGGAGGGTTAGGGTTTATTCCATTGGAAACTCTCAATGACATGAAGAAGTAAATATATAATGGAGTATGGAGTAAACATGAAAATAAAATATGAAATTGATAAATTTGACTGTAGGAGGTTATAAGAATATTGAATTAATATTGTTATATGTTTAAGGAATGATGCCCACAAGCCTTAATCTCGTTTGAATGAGTTGGGTTTAAAAAATCCTAATTCGGGACCCTTTCCAGAAGCCTAACACCAAATTAGAGAATCATAACAACTGACCAGAAAGCGTAGCAGAATGCTACAAAAGCATAAAAAATAGGTGAAAAACGTAACAAATGTCTCTAAAAAAGTGTAACAACTGCCTGGAAGCATAGCAGAAGGCTACAAAAGTGTAACAAATGGTTCAGAAAGTGTAACAAAGGAAACCAAAAGTGTAGCAAAGTGTTCTTGGTGTAGTTCTTCGCCATGGTTTTGAACCTTTGAAAAATTAAGGGGTGAAATGGAGGTAAGAGAGGAGCTCTACCACACAACAAAATAGAATAATGAGTTTGGAAAAGCTTGATTTTTTTCCTTTATAACTTTGAAATGAACTTTTTTTTCCTGTAGTGAAGCAATAGAGAGTTTTTCCTTTAGATATTTTTTGACATTAAAAAATATTTTTAAATAATACAACTTTTCTTAATTTTCTTCCTAAGTACGCTAGCTCCCATTTAAAAGACTTATGAGTGAAATGAAGGATGGTTTTCTTTGTTTGATGAAAAATTAGACTTTTCCAAAGGAAAAACAAATACACCTAGACATCAGACCTAGATGAGATGAAGCGAATCGCCTAAGACATAAAAATGATAATGAATGAGATGAAATTTAAAGTGATGATGGCCATGGATGAGATGAGGGGAGAAAAAATGCTGACCTAGACTCCTTCAGTGACCAAAATTTATTTTGAAAACTTGTTTGAAGAGACTATTTTTTTTTACCTATGACCACTAGGAAAACATCTGAAAGAGTATGTTTGATCACTGGCATAGTGACACTAACATATTCATCCGTGATGGTAGAGTTTATTTCATTTATAACTTTAGGTTATGGATTAAATTTTCATTCTAAGTTTCCAATAGATGATCCAGTTCTGATTATGTTCAAGCACAATCAAGAAGCCAAGGTGGTGGATCAGCTCTTTGACTAGCTATACTGGAAGTTTCATATTGCTTGAATCAAACATATGATTTTAAGCTTAGGGTAGATTGGTATGTACATAAATAAGCTCAAAGGATTGAGAATATTCTTTCAGCAGTAGTATATTCAGTTTACAACATGTTTTTCAGCCATAGTTGTGATTATCAATTTGTATAGTTTTAGTTTGAATGGGAGTTTGGTTTTAAGAGAAGAAGTAAATTTGCAAGTTGCAGTATTTGAGTTGGAAACTGCCCCATTAATAGGCACGTGGTCTATGAGTTTTTTTCTACAACACAGGGGTGTTACATCCCCATTGGATCCACTATTATCCATGATAACCATTAGGTTGGTCTTGAGTCAATTAGGGTATGTTACTTAGGGTTGAATAGGATATTTTAAATTTTAAATTTTCAAAAAAAAACATATGTGTGGGGGTATTTTGGTGTGTTTGAAAGGTCATCATTGATGTAAGAGGTGTCATTGTCAAAGAAAAATACAAAAAAATCCTTGCGCATGAGTTAATCTGGTCATTAGAGTGAATTTGACACTTTTACCAACTTCCGCAACAAATACAGTGTAAACAGGTAAGGATTTGCTATGAAAGTTCCTGTACTCTGTTTTTCTTCTAGCGTTGTGGTTTTTATGTTTTTGAGCATTCAACACAATTAAAATGTGGATGAATCATCAAATAAGAGCATGAATATTACTGTGCCACTTGTTTAAGGGGACAAATCAACAATCAAACTCCATATGGTTGACAACTCATCATGATTCCACCTCATCAATTGGAAAACTCACCATCTCAACCCAGGTTTACAAGGTTTTAACTCTAGTGTATCAGTTTTCCAACACCTTAGCATGTCAGTTTGGTTCGATAAAAATGATACAAGCTTAATTGAAGAAAAATGGTCTTAAAATGGTTGTGGAAAATGATGATGTTACTCCATGAAAGATGGTAAGGCAACACATTTTTGGACCATATTTTGTCTTATACTATCATACCAGACATTTACAGGCTTTATTAGTGTTTTTTAGCTGAAAAAAGGAAGAAGATGAAAAATATCAGTAAACTAGGTACTTTCATAGCAAGTCCCAGGCTTAAAGATGAGATCTGGTTACGAAAGTGCTGTAGGTTTCTTTGACGGTAAAATTCAAAAAAAAATTCAGAACAAGGATGTATTAGAGCATGTGTTTACCTCATTAGCCCCAAGGAAGACACTCCAATAGTGAGAAAGGTAAAATATTATGCAAAAGGTGGATTTTGGAGTTTGCTACGAAAATGCGCTACGGAATTTCTGGAAATGAATGTTTTAGATGTCAATATCAAGATCACTTTCTCACAAAATGGAAAGGAATTTTGGAAATATGAAGGAATTTTTACTTCAACATGAGCCCATCTACAAATAATTATCTCAGGGTTTGCACAACCATAAGGGTTTGGAAAATATGCACTCATATTTGAGGCCTATTTTTCAGAATTTTTACTATCCAGATTTGCGTAGAAATTTTAAGATTCTACTTGGTGGAGGTCCACCTCAACATCCACGTGCCATTATGACACATAAGAAGTATAGTACACTTAGAAAACAAGTTAACTGCATTTGATAAGGGTTAATAAAAGAGATTTTTGAGATATTTAATGAAACAAGAGTCATTTTTGTATTCAAACTCTGCCAAACAAAAAATATCCCTAGGAAGTGTCCTAGCGATGTAATTCTATTAGGAATAGGTCTCCCAAGTAGGAATTCGAGGCTGGCCCAGGTGGAAGACCATTTTATGAGACCTAAATTTATAAATGAGGTATTTTTTGAGTTTTAAAGGGTTGATGAATGTAATGAGAAGGATATTAAGTAATTTATTTCTATCAAGCTAATATACAGTTGCAACAATTGTCTTTTAGACCTGAGATTTCTTTTGAGATTATGTATTTTTGTCTTTCCATTTTTCATATTGTCATCAACTTCATAGTATCATGATTACTTGGAATTCATAGTTTTATGCTCCAATTTCCTTCATGTACTATGTTTTTGCTGTAAAATGTTATCTTTTGAGCTTAATTGTCTCAGTTTCCATGGGTAACATTTGCTTATAATTGAGGTCCATAGCTCACTCCATGCCCAATGGTAGCCTTCATACAATATTCCACCTGAAAAATCACTTAAAAAAAAAAAAAGTTAGCCATTTGCAATAGAGATATTATCTTGAGTATTCATTTGTTTTATTTGAGAGATACCTCTCTCATTGGAAGGGCTTACTTTCAGTCCAAAAAGGTTTGAAATAGTTGTGCTAGGTTGACACATTAAGGGAATTTTGAGGTCTAAAATGGTTCTCCTAAGAAAAATGTAAAAAATAAATAAACTTTGTAAGAGCCAATATGGTTCAAGATGACGATGTCAACCATGCAAGATGATTCCACATTTTTTAAGTAAAAGGGTAAAAAGATTAAAAAATAATAAAATAATAAAACTTCTTTTCCAATTTGTATTTTCAACTTATCTACCAAATTTGTTACTCAAATTTTGAGCGGGTGTACTTGTTGAATGAAAAATTTAATTCCTCATCCAAAGAGTACCCATATTGCATGCTTTCGATGGACCCTGCTACACGAAAAATGAGAAATACATGAAAACGCGTGATTGCAATCACATTTTTCATGTATTTCTCATTTTTCGTGTATCAAGATCCATAAAAAGTATGCAACATGGGTACTCCTTGTACAAGGAATTAAATTTTACATCCAACGAGTACTCCTGCTTGAAATTTGAGTAAAAAATTTGGAAGATAAGTTGAAATATGAGTTGATAAAGTAGTTTTTGTTTTTTCCCTCTAAAATTTGATGATGTAACCAAATATTATTTTATTATTTCCACTATTATTTTATAATTTCCTTAGGAGGCTCATTCTATACCTCAAAATTCCCTTAATGAGTTGAACAAACCAATTGGTTCCAGCTTAGTGATAACAATTTGGTGTGTCTGCCGGGAGTTCGAAGCTGGAATATCCTGGATAATTGATTCCAATCAAATTAAATGAGCTCTTGAAGGTAGCGGGAGATCATAAATATTCGAGGCTATACTTCTACCTTGGCGACTCCATTATTGAAGAATTCAAAAATTCATAACTTCATGGTGACTCCACTGCTTGAAGATCAATATATTGAAGAAATTCCAAGATGAGTTCTACTGCAAGAATAAATCCCAGGTATGATCCTGTGGATCGATCTCACATCTATGGTTTCCAAATCATATGCCTTGTGTTTATTGATCGACCCATCTTCCCATGTTCAAAGATGAAAATAAATATGATCCTAGTCTGCATTTGGTTAAATTCCATATATATGTATGTAGACTAAGGGTTGAGTTTATTGAGGATTGTCTCATGAAAATGGTTATGGCTACCTTAGAAGACAAAGCTAGAGTATGGTATGAAGGGTTGAAATCATGAAGCTTGTGTTCTCTTAAATATTTCCATAGAATATTTTTTGAACATTATGGGAAGTCTCATCCTTCACCACTGTTATAGGGTAAACTTCTTGGGTTGTTGGTTTTCGAATATCCCTCTCAGGGCTTTCCGGTGCCCAAGGCAGACAGTAAGATTAGCTGTGCTGTTCACAAAGATGGCATGAGCATGTTCATATCAACTTAAAATAACTTGATGGAATGCGATAGAGAATTACCTCTTTGATGATCTCGGAGTCCCTTGGAGAGCGCTAGGCAACGAAACAAGAGTCCTTCTTCGCCGGCTCCAAATCTTTGTCCTGCAATCACTCAAAGCACCCGTGTAATTTCTAACGTAACATATATCCTATCAATCAAGTCAATATATAACGAACTACTAAATTCTACACATCTGAGCCATTCATATCATGCAATGTAAACGTTCAAATGATAATGACAATATTAAGCATTGAATGGAAAAAACGAACAAAGTTCTATTGATTTTGAAAGAAGGACGATTACAACCGTCGATTGTACCAAGCCCTCCTCAGTCTCCCAATCTCTTTTATCTCTCAAGTGAAGAAGTCCAAGTCAACAAGCTCTCTAGGAACCTCTTTGACTCTTGGCCTTCACAATATAACACTATTCTCTATTCCACAAGTATGCCAAAACCTTTGGCATTCCTTCGACCTCCAATTAAGAGCCTTCAGCTCCTTCTTATAGGAGAGGGAGAAAGCCATTGTTGCCTTTCTCTTTCCACTAGTTTGGAATGGAAAAATCTTAGATGTTTCTTTAATCTATATGATTTTGCCTCCTTTGGAGTTCAGTCTTGTTATAGCAATGGCCAATAATGAACTGGTGCTCTGCAGTTTCTTTTGTGAACTGACTCTCTTGTGAGGGAAAGCTGAAGATTCAAATCATTCTTCGTGGGCTTTTCCCGATTCAAACTTAAAACACGGGTAACGCTTCCCTCCAGTGTAAACAGAGCATTTCCCTAGCCACTAACACGGCCCATTCACTGATTAGCTGCGTTATAACGCTCTTGTGTTGTTATAGATAGGCGTTACCCTAGCAGAAATAGGTTTAATTTGGGTCTTTGTACTCCTTCCATATTTGTCTTCCCCTCTGAGCTGATGAGGAGGTATTTTGACCTGTAACAACCACCACTGTTTCAAGACTTTTGTAATCTTTGGAAAGGTTTCATTCAATATGTTAAAAGTATTCATGATGATGTAGAATGTATGGATGATGAGGAGATATTAGAGACACTTTATGAATTTTATTCACAAGCTAGTTGTCATGATGATTAAGAAATTTTCCAACAAGTAGATGTCTCTTCTTTAGTTGAAGATGAAATGGATCAACAATTTGAAAGTCAAGCCATATTACATGAAATTTATGAGGATTTTCACCCTTGTCGATCTATATGAAGCCAATGGTATGAGCCAAATTATTGAACTTGTTTTACAACCCATTACTTTTATGAGATTTTATGTCAATAAGAAACTCCTCAAGATCAAGTTGTTGAAAATACATGTATGAAAATTATGAAAAGCGAGGTAACATGTGATGAAAGTTCACTTTTAGATAATCCCTGAGCATATGAAAAATTTTCTGAGCATATTGAGAACAAAGAGTTGAATGTTGAGAAACATGAAAATGGGTAGGAACAAGGAGAAGTTTATGTGAAACATGTTTATTTTTATCACGAGGTGGAGGTAGATTCCTTGAGTATGCTTTAAGGTTGTCATGAGGAAGCACTAATTGAGAATAATCAACAAATTTTTGATCTACAAGTTGATGTCGCAAAATGTGTTGCTACAAATTTAAATGATAAAAAAATTATGTTTGTGAATGATTATATACATGAAATTGCCATTGTAATGCATGAAAAGTAATTTTAAACATCCATGTAGCACATGATATGGTTGCTCCCATTGAATATTTTCATGAACAGTCAGAGTCTTTTCTTAAGAATGATCTTGAAATTGAAGGCATAGGACAAAAGAAGCCATTATTTATGAAGTGATTCAGCCCTCATGGTTTTACTCATCAAGAAGAGCTGACTTTTCATAAATATCAAGATCCTTTGGTAATTTTTTTCTGGTCGTCAGTGAAGATGGAGTTTCTTTCATTTATAACTTCAGGTTATGGATACAATTTTCATTATGAGTTGCCAATATATGATCCATTTAGATTCCATTCAAGAACAATCAAGAAGCCCAGGTGTTGGATCAACTCTTTGACTGGCTATACTGGAGGTTTCATAATGCTTGAATCAAACATCCAATTTCTAGCTTAGGGTAGATTGATATGTACATAAATAATCTCACAGGTTTGAGAATCTTCTTTTCAATAGTAGTATCTTTAGTTTGCAGCATGGTTTTCAGTTGTAATTGTGATTATCAGTTTTAATAGTTTCAGTTTGAATGTTAGTTTGGTTTTAAGAGCATAAGTCAGTTTGCAAGTTGCAGTCTTCAAGTTGGAAACTACCCATTGAATAGGAACGTGGTTTACAAGTTCTTTACTGCACTACAGGGGAACAACATCCCCATTGGAGCCACTGTTATCCATAATAACCATTAGGTTGGTCTTGAGTCAATTAGGGTAAGTTACTTAGGGTTGAATATGATATTTTAATTTTGTAATTAAAAAAAAAAATCATGTGTGGGGGTATTTTGGTGAGTTTTAAAGGTAATCATTAATTTAAGTGTCATTGTCAAAGAAAAATCCAAAAAAATCTTTGTGCATGAGTTAATATGGTCATTAGAGTGAATTAGACACTTTTACCAATTTCTGCAACAAATTCAGTGTAAATAGGTTAGGATTTGCTACGAAAGTTCCTATACTCTTGTTTTTATTCTATTGTTATGTATTTTTGATATTTTTGAGTAGTCAACACAGTGAAAAGGTGGATGAATCATCAAATAAAAGCATGAATATTATTGTGCCACTTTTTCAAGGGGACAACTCAACAACCAAACTTTATATGGCTGACAACTCAACAATTAGACAACTCACCATCTCAACTCAAGTTTACAAGGTTTTAACTCTAGTGTATTAGTTGGGAAACACCTCAGCATGTTAGTTTGGTTCGATAAAAATGATACAAGCTGAATTGAAGAAAAAAAGTCTTAAAATGGTTGTGAAAAATGATGATGTTACTCCATGAAAGATGGTAAGGCAACACTATTGAAAGTCAACAAGAAAATGCAACACACACACACTAGTGTGGGATCGTCGGATCATGGGTTCTAGCGATACATTAGTGTGAAAGCCAATTTATTTAACAAATTGGAAATATGTCTAATATAATTTTCCCTTAATTAAATTGGAAATTTAATTGTGAGTCTTATCTCATAATCACTTGTAATAGTTAAATGAGTGCGATAAACTTAGTTATATCATGAATTTAGAGTTGAGGGTGGTTGGTGAGGCATGCATAGTGATTATATTAGTTATTGAGTCCAAGTTGCACTTGGTGCATTAGTTTAAAGCATGCGAAATCAGTTAACTCAATCTACCGGAGTAAAAATCAGTCTAACTAGTTGTAACTGATTGTAGCCTAGTGAGAGGTGAAGTGATTCAAATCATATTTGATTCACATCCATTGATCTTTCAAGTGAGTGATGATTTAATATTAATAGCTGCATGCATGTTAGATCCATTGGAGACCCAGTTGATACAAATTTTAAAGGGATGTTAACTATCAGTTGTATCATTAGTAGGCTTCCTGCATGCAATAAAACAACCATAGGATTGCCCATGATGTTTGCAAAGTCAAGGAAGGTTGAATTTAATTGAGAATAGGGATACCATTCCACATGAATTGCACATGCAAGGCAGGCTGAGCAAAGGTTTGAAATTGGCTAAGTGTTGGTCATTTTTTTTCGGATCAGTGTGAGACGATTGTGAGAGTGCAGGAGACTGTTGTGAGAAGAGTGCATTGTAATTGTTTCATGATTCCTTGGTGAATACACAATAGAATATAGAGGGGTTTTTAGCAGCAATATTTCCCTGGGAAAATATCTGTGTTGTGGTTTGATTTTCTTCTTTCTTTACTTGTTGTGATTGGAGATCATGTTTATTTTCTGGAAATGAATTGTTATAAGGATTCAATATCTTACTTTAGCATATCGCATGATCTGATTGAATTCATGATATACATACTGTTTGTATAATTTATGCATGGTATAAGAGCGCAGGAAATCACTATAGTGGAGAGGAAATTGAGTTTGTGATTGAATAACAATCAAATTTGCAAAATTATTCTTTGGTGAGACATGGAGATCATGATCAAAATGGATTTAAATGGCTTGAGATTGGAGTATGCACTTGAGGGAAATTCCAATTATATTGCATGGAAATACATGGAGGCATTTCCAGAGGACAGTGGATTGAAATAATTCATTGATAATGACATTCCCAAACCCACTGTAGCAGATGCTACTCTTCTTGATGCTTGGAAAAAGAAGGTTGTAAAGGAGAGTAGGATCTTACTGGAGGGAGTACGAGACCACATTGTCTCAAGTCTCCATGGAAAAGTGACTCCATATGAAATGTGGAAGGCTTTTAAAGATATGTTTACAATTAGAAGTGATAAAAGAAAATTGGCACTGAATGACAAGCTCGAAAAATCAAAATGGAGAAAGGTGACACTATTTTGAAATATTTAACCAAGTTTGTCCAATTTCGAGATGAGCTTAGGAGCGTCGGAATTATTGTCAGAGATGATGACTTGGTGAGCCTATATCGTCTAGGCCTTCCCAGGTGTTGGCATAGTTATAAGGACTCTGTCAATGGGAAGGAGAAGCTACCAGATTGGGAACAACTTTGGTCGGATTTGGTGCAAGAAGAATTCAAGCAGAATACCAGGGATGGATCTTCATCTAAGAAAAATGATGAAGAAGATTTTACTTTGGATGGTCAGGTGAAGAATGGGAAATGAAAGAAATCCTATTCCAAATCTAAGATCAACAAAGAAGGCAAGAAGCGTGACATGTCTAGAGTGAAGTGTTTTCATTTTCACGAGCATGGACATTATGCCACTAATTTTCCACAAAATAAGAAGAACAAGAAGGCTTTAGGATCTGTAGTTGGTGAGGCTTTGGCCTCGCAATTTGAGTTGTACTTCTCGCTCATCGCATGCATGGTTTCAAGTGCGATGGTATCAGTGTGGTACTTGGATAGTGGTGCATATTTCCACATGGCAAGAGACAAACAACTTTTCAGTAGCTTGGAGGAGAAGGACCTCTAGATGCATATCGAAATGGGTGATGAAGGGAGGTACAATGCTACCGGGATTGGTATAGTTACCTTCTAAAGACAATAAGGTAAACCCTTCTTCTTAAAATACGTACTACATGTACCGAGCTTGAAAAATTATTTAGTTTTAGTCGCAATATTGGAGGATAGAGATTATGATGTGGTTTTCAGTGAAGGGAAATATTTCCTCTGACACAAAGCCACATGAAAAGCCAAGAAGATTGGGATTCGTGTGAAGAATCTCTACAAACTTGATGTAGATGGCTGCACAACATTGATGGGTAAGGCAGACAAAGTGGTGAGCTGGGATGAGGGTGAGTTATGGCACAGGAGGTTGGGCCATCTACACTACGATGCCTTGAAGATCATGCAGTAGATTTATACGAGGATTCCAAAGGGTACTCTTGCATAGATAGACATATGCAAGGGATGTACCACGGGGAAGTACACAAAGGATACTTTTCATCAAAAGGATAACCAAGCAACGGAAATCCTTGAGAGATTTCACTTAGATGTGTGTGGACCATTCTCTACAGTTTCGACAACAAATCATAGGTATTATGTGATCTTTGTTGATGATTTTTATAGAAGGTGTTGGATCTAATTCATGCATAAGAAAGATCAGACATTCTCAAAATTTTGTGAGTTCAAAGCACTGGTGGAGAAAGTTATAGGGAAGCATGTGAAGGCTTTGAGGAGAAACAATGGTGGAGAGTACATCTTCAATGAATTCAAAAACTTCTATAGCAAATAAGGAATTCAGAGAGAGTTGATTGCACCTCATAACCCACAATAGAATGGGGTTGTAGAAATAAAGAATAGAACAATTGTGGGTGCCTCACGAGCGATGTTGCATTATCAGGGCCTATCGTTGCATATGTGGGAAAAGGCATGCAACAGAGTGGTATTTGTGTGAAACCGTAGCCCTCATTGGATACTTGGCATGAGTAAACCAGAGGAGGTTTTTTCTAGTAAGAAACCTGATGCTTGATATTTTAAATTTTTTGGCTCATAATCCTATTTCCATGTGACCAAAGGTTCCAGTAAGAAGCTAGAACCAACAATTGATATTGGGATATTTTTTGGGTAAAATGATAGTACCCATAACTATCGGGTGTATTTTCCAAACCACAGGATGACTGTTGTGAGAGGGGATATAAAATTTGATGAGGAGAAAGGCACACACATTTTTCCCTTGAGAGGGAGCTTTATTTGCATGCAGATGAAGAAATCTTGGTTCCAAAGGATGAACCTCAAGATATGGATCAACCACATGTGGAGGATCATGGAGTGGTATAAAACGCTCAGGTAGAGCCATCCACCAGACATGGTAGAAGGCACACCACCGAAGCTGATAGATTGAGACTTGATGCGACATAACATGTAGGGGCACCTACTTCACTGTGTAGACAGAGACAATATCCAGACATGTTTAATGAATACATGGCTATTATGAGCAAGTGTATTGTGACAAAACCATCCTCCTTTGAGGAATCAGTGCAACAACCAACTTGGGTTGATGCCATGGTTGAGGAGTATGACTCCATCGTTAAGAACAATGCATGGGAAGTTGTCCCAAGACTAGTCGGAAAATCAGTGGTTGGATCAAGATGGATCTATATGGTGAAGCAAGCTGTAGATGGGAGTGTGAAGAAGCACAAGGACAAATTTTTAGCCCAGGGATTCTCACAAGTTGATGGGAATGAATATGAGGATGCTTTTTCACCGGTTACGAGGTACTAATCTATTAGATCTATCCTTGCATTCTCTGCACATATGGGGTGGAAGAAACACCAGATGGATGTGAAGACTACATTTCTCAATGGAGTTATTGAGGAATAAGTGTACATAGAGCAGCTAGAATGTTTTGAGACCTTTAATAGGGAGTCGCATGTGTGCAGACTCAAGAGAGCACTGTATGGGCTGAAGTAAGCACCTCGTGATTGGTACACTAGGATTGAAAAATATTTCATTGGGTTGAAGATGAAAACCTGTACCAAATTGTGGTTGAGGGTAATCTTTTGATTATCATACTTTATGTTGATGATATTATTTTGATAGGTGATGATCAATTCATAACTTCTTGCAAAGAAGACCTTGCAAGAGAGTTTGCGATGAAGGACATGGGAACCTTCACTATTTCCTTGGTTTGGAGATATGGCAGTGAGATGGTGAGCTATTTGTTTCTCAAGGCAAGTATGCCAAAGAGATTATGAGTAAGTTTCACATGGAGAGCTGTAAACCCATGGAGAATCCTCTTCTAGGAAACTGGAGGAAGGACGATACTACTTCAGGAGAGGTAGTCGACGCTACTGTTTATAGGGAACTTGTGGGTTCACTGATGTACTTGGTGAACACCAGACCAAAAATTTTCTACACAGTTAACCAACTAAAATCCATGGTTGAAAATGCATATGGTAAGAGTATTAAAACTTTGCTATATGATAATGGGGGGGGGGGGGGATTTGTTAAGAAATAATTCGGTGCATAAATGAGTCAAGCTATGGTTAAGCTAACCAAGCTACTTTGGAAGGCGGGGAATAATGTCTTGAGATATCTTAGGGGCACTGCAGAGTATGGATTATGATACAGACAGAAAAAGGGAGTGAAGCTTCAAGGCTTCATCGATGCAGATTGGGCAAGAAATCCATCAGATATAAAGAGCACATTAGGAGGGATCTTCAACATAAGATTGAATACACTTTCTTGGTACAATAGGAAGCAGAGTTATATGGCACTCAGTTCACCCGAGGCAGAGTACATGGTAGCCAGTCAGGTTTCATGTGAGGCCATCTAGATGAGGAAGATTTTGATTGTTTTGTCATTAGATGGATCCGAAGATGATAGATTGTGATAACCAGAGTTACATTAAACTCTTGGTTAATCCAGTATTCCATGATAGGTCTAAGCACATTAACATCCGGTACCACCATCTTAGATATTGTGCTCAAATACACATTATATTACTTCAGTACATTCCCATGGGGGATCAGGATGCATATATTATGACGAAGGCACTCACCAGGAGAAAATTCAAATACCACAGAGGAAGGATCGGGGTAGCAGATAATCCCTTTCTTGTTGAGAAGGAGTGTTGAAAGTCAACAAGGAAATGAAACATACACACTAGAGTGGGATCGTGGGATCATGGGTCCTAGCGCTACAATAGTGTGAAATCCAATTTATTTAATAAATAGGAAATGTCACTAATTTAATTTTCCCTTAATTAAATTGGACAATAAACTATAATCTTATCTCATAATCACTTTTATTAGTTAGCTCAGTGTGATAAACTTAGTTAGCTCATGAATTCTGAGTTGAGGGTGGTTGGTGAGGCATAAAATGTGATTCTATTAGTTATTGAGTCCAAGTTTCAATTAGTGCATTAGTTTAATGCATGATAAATCAATTAACTCAATCTAGGTGAGTTAAAGTTAGTCTAACTGGTTGTAAATGATTGTAGCACTAGTGAGAGGTCAAGTGAATCAACTAAGATTTAATTCACATGCAGTGATATGTAAAGTTATTGATGATTTACTATTAATAGATGCATGCATGTCAATTCCAGTGGAGACCCAGTTGAGACAAAGGTTAAAGGGATGTTAACTATCAGATGTATCATTAGTAGGCTGCCCGCATGTAGTAAAACAACCATAGGATTTCCCATGATGTTTGCGCAGTCAAGGAAGGCTGAATTTCCTTGAGAATAGGTATTTCATTCCACATTAATTACGCAAGAAAGGTAGTCTGAGTAGAGGCTGGAAGTTGGCTAAGCGTTGGTCGATTTTGTCCAGATCAGTGTGAGAGAGTTGTGAGAGTGCAGGAGACTCTTGTGAGAAGATTGCATTATAATTGTTTCATGATTCCTTAGTGAATATACAATAGAAGATAGAAGGGTTTTGAGCAGGAAGCTTTCCATGGTAAAATATCTGTGTTGTGGTTTGATTTTATTATTTATTTACTTCTTGTGATTGGTGATTGTGTTTATTTTCCATAAATTATTTGTAGAAGGTTTCAATATCTTGCTTTAGCATATTGCATGATCAGATTGAATTCATGATATACATACTATTTGTATAATTTCTATAGACAAATTTTTGGAAATTTTTTTGTATTATACTATCATACTTGGCATGTACAGGCTTTAGTATTGTTTTATAGGTGAAAAACGAAGAAAGTGTAAAATATCAGTAAACTAGGTACTTTCGTAGCAAGTCCTAGGCTTAAAGACGATATTTTGTTATGAAAGTGTTGTAGGTTTCTTTGAGGGTAAACTTTAGCAAAAAATCAGAACAAGGATGGCTTAGAGAATGTGTTTACATCATTTTCCCCAAGGAATACCCTCCAACAGTCAGAAAGGTCAACAATTATGCAAAAGGTGGATTTTGGAGTTTACTACGAAAGTTCTAGAAATGACTATATTAGTAGTCAACTTCAAGCTCACTTTCTGACCAAATGGAAAGGAATTTTGGAAATATGAAAGAGATTTTTCTTCAGCAAGAGCCCATATACAAAAAAATCTCTTATTTTTTTCACAACAATCAAGTTTTTGGAAAATATACACATATTTGAGGCCTATTTTTCAAAATCTTTACTATCCAGATTTTTGTAGAAATTTTAAAATTTGACATAGCTCAACATCCACGTGGCATGATGACACATCAACAGTCTAGTACACTTAGAAAATAAGTTGGTTGCATTTGATAAGGGTTATTAAAATATTTTTTTGAGATATGTAATGAAATACGAGTCCTTTTTATACTAAAACTATGCCAAACAGAAAATATCCCTAGGAAGTCTCCAAGTGATGTAATTCTATTAGGAATAGGTATCTTAAGTAGGAATTCGAGGTCAGCCCAGGTGGAAGACCATTGTATGACACCTCACTATATAAATGAGGGAGTTTTTGAGTTTGAAAGCGTTGATTAATGTAATGAGAAGGCTATTATGTAATTTATTTCTATCAAGCTAATATACAATTGTAACAATATTATTTCAAACCTGATATTTTTTTTGATATTATATTTTTGTCTTTCCATTTTACATATTGTCATCAGCTTCATAGTATCATGATTACTTGGAATTCATAGTTTTATGCTCCAATTTTTTTCATGTACTATGGTTTTGCTGTAAAAAGTTATCTTTTAAGCTTAATTGCCTCAGTTTCCATGGATTTAATTTTATTGTAATTGAAGTGCCATAGCTGAATCCATGCCCAATGGAAGCCTTCATATAATATTCCACCTACAAAATCACTTAAAACACAAAAATATTTATCCATTTGTAATGGAGATATTATCTTTAGTATTCATTTGTTTTGTTTGAGAGAGCCATCTTTGATTGGAAGGGCTAACTTCCAGTCCAAAGTGGTTTGAAATAGTTGTACTAGGTTGATAGTTGAACATCCCAAATGGTTCCATATTAGTGATAAAATTTTGGTGCGTCTGCCGGAAGTTAAAATCTGAATTATCATGGGTAATTGATTCCAATCAACGTAACTGAGGTCTTGAAGGTATCAGGAGATTCAAAATATTCAAGGCTATACTTCTACCTTGGCAACTCCATTCTTGAAGAATTCAGAAATTCATAGCTTCATGGTGACTCCACTACTTGAAGATCAGTAGCTTGAAGAAGTTCCAAGATGAGTTATACTGCAAGAATAATTCCCAGGTATGCTCCTATGGATTGATCTCACATCTATGGTTTTCCAAATTTTATGCCTTGTGTTGATTGGTCAACCCATCTTCCCATGTTCAAAGATTAAAAGAAAGATGATGTTGGTCTGCATTTGGTTAAATTCCATATACATGTATGTAGACTAAGGGTTGATTTTATTGAGGATTGTATCATGAAAATTTTCTTGGCTACCCTAAAAGACAAAGATAGAGTATGGTATGAAGGGTTGAAATTAGGAAGCTTGTGTTCTCTTAAATATTTCCATAAAATATTTTTTGAACATTATGGGAAGTCTCATCCTTCATCACCACTGTTTCAAGATAGTTGTAATCTTTGGAAAAAATTCATTCAATATATTAAAATTATTGATGATGATGTAGAGTGTAGGGATGATGAGGAGATATTAGAGGCACTTTATGAATTTTCTTCACAAGCTAGTTGTGACACTGATCAAGAAATTTTCCAACAAATAGATGTCTCTTCTTTAGTTGAAGATGAAATGGATCAGAAGTTTGACAGTGAAGCCATATTACATGAAATATAGGAGGATTTTCAACCTTGTCAATCTATATGCAGTCAAAGGTATGAGCCAAACCATTCAAATTATTTTTCAGCCCATTCCTTTTCTGAGATTTTATGTCAAGAAGAAAATACTCAAGATTAGGCTGTTGAAAATAAATGTATGAAAATTATGAATAGTGAGGTGAAATTTGACGAAAGTTCACTTTTAGATAATCCCCGAGCATATGAAAAACTTTCCGAGCATATTGAGAACAAAGATTTGAATGCTGAGCAACATGAAAATGGGCAGTCACAAGGAGAATTTTATGTGAAACATGTTTATTTTTATCATGGGGAGGAGGTTGATTCCTTGAGTATGCTTGAAGGTTGTCATGAGGAAGCACTAATAGAGAATAATCAACAAATTTTTGATCTACAAGTTGCTGTTCCAAAATTCCTTGCTACAAATTTAAATGATAAATTTTTTTTGTTTGTGCATGATGATATACATGAAATTCTCGTTGTAATGCATCAAAAGTCATTTTTAAACATCCATGTAGCACATGATATGGTTTCTCCAATTGAAGATTTTCATGAACAATCAGAATCCTGTCTTAAGAACGATGTTGAAATTGAAGAAATAGGACAAAATAGCCATTAATTATGAATGAATTCAACCCTCATGGTTTTACTCATGAAGAAGAGTTGACTTTAAATGATTATCAAGATCATTTGGTAAGTTTTTTCCAGTCATCAGTGAAGGTGGAGTTTATTTCATTTATAACTTCGTGTTATGGATTCAGTTTTCATTATGAGTTGCCAATAGATGATCCATTTTTGATTCTGTTCAAGCACAATCAAGAAGCCCAGGTGTTGGAAACTCTTTGATTGGGTATACTGGAGGTTTCATTTTTCTTGAATCAGACATATGATTTTTAGCTTAAGGTAGATTGGTACGTACATAAGTAATATCACAGGTTTGATCACCTTATTTTCAACAGTAGTATCTTCAGTTTTCAGCATGGTTTTCAACCATAGTTGTGATTATTAGTTTGTATAGTTTCAGTTTGAATGAAATTTTGGTTTTAAGAGAAGAATTTAGTTTGCAAGTTGCAGTCTTCAAGTTGTATACTGCCTAATGAATAGGCACGTAGTATATGAGTTCTTTGCTGCACCACAACGGCGCAACATCCCCCTTTGTTGTGGAGGTAAATCCCCTCTGCAGACAGAGGCAATCCCACTAGCCCTAGATTGGGTCTAGCAGCAATCGAATCATGTAATGACGTTGGTTCCTAGTTACAAGAAAGACAAAGATCGTGATAAGTAGCCTACCTCAAATCCCATGCTGTTTTTGTCGAGGAATAAGCGGTGCTACTCATCCCTAGCTTTATAGATCACAATCCTTCCGTTCGCCACGTCCGGACACCTGTACACATGTAGAAAAATGACAAAATACAATGTAATAATTAAAGCATGTAACTATATATCAGTGAGAGAAGATATAATTCATTGCATTACATAAAAGAGTAGACACACGAATGGAACCGAAATCAGAGTCGCTTATATTATAGATGACAAAAAGGGAGATTACAACCAAATGATCTGATGCTATGAACTTCCTTCGGTGGAGCTTGTATTGGAGCGCGTCTCAACAAAGCCTATGAGGAATCTGGACAAAGATCTCTCTCTTACAAGGTTCTCCTTGGCTCTACTCTCAATAGTTGCCCAACTATAGTTTTCTTCCCAAAATTTCTGCTATCTAGCAAATGGAGAGGGCAGGCTTTTATAGAGGGAGGAAGGGAGGTTAGGATCCCTATAATCATGGGATAGGGTCCTATCTCTTAGGAAGGTTCCATGAGAGGTGGAAAAACACTTTTTAATCAGGGAGATCCGGAGGCAAACAACCCAAATTCTTCCTGATGATTCATTCTGAAGTTGTTAGAATCAAACTTCCACCATTTATTTTAAAAAAAAATTCCTTAATAGGCTTGGTGCAGGTGAGACACAAGGACAAAGCGTCAGCTGGCGCACCCACTAGTGTGCATTTTCCCCATTGGCGTGAGGAATGCACTGGCTACCCGTGCCAATGCAAAAACATGGATTTTTAGGGTTTTCTAGAGGAAATGTTCGGCAGGAGAATTCTTGCCCTTATGCAGAAGGATGCCATCAAGGTGTTTTCAAGACATTTTACTATTCACAATTCACAAGAATAGTCCTCCAATGTACAGGACGAGGGATTGCAGGGACGGTGAAAAAATGCTGTGTAACAGATGCCCCCTAAAGCATGAGGTCCGAGAGAGAGGGAGGGGTGAAATGCTTTATGAGAATGCACCCAACTGAAAACACTGCCATCGGAAAACCTGCGAATAAAAACACAACTGATATCTCTGATACACGATATGTGGTATGGGTGCAGCCATCCATAATTGAGTATACAAAAACTGGGATACAAGGTATGGACACAACCATCCTGTAAATAAGGAGCAACAAGTAGACTCAGGTATGGTCGCAGCCATGCAATTAAATGAGTCATGTAATAAATCATAATAATCCAAAAATAACCCACATCCTGGATGTTTATCAGACAAAATCCAGGGTCTTGCGCTCCATCTCGACCCGAATAGAGTACAATTTTGAGCATGCGAATATGTGAGCTGAAGTCGAACAAGCAAGAACATCGTTTGATTACCAGCCGTTAATGAAAGTCGTTAGCGGATGCGAGAGAAACCACTGATAATGACAATGGCTCTCAAGGTAATATAGGTATAATCCACGGAATGTGAACAATGATTTTGTGTTGAACACCCGCGGAATTATCCGATCGAAGGCCAATAATGTAAACCTTGCGTCGAATGCGAAGAACGTGCCTTTGAGGCATGCAGGCTCTAAGGCATCTGAAGGGAGTCTCTAGATCAACTTCCTGGATAATGAGCTGAAGTCGACAAGAAGTGACCTTGATCGAAGGTGGGCCATAATGTTTCCCACATCATGGACACGAGACAGAGGAAGATGATGTTTATGAATCAAGACCAACAAAGAATCAAAGGGAGGTTGAAAAACTGCAGAGGCCAAATTCTCTTAAAAATATCAGCGGCACGACATTGGATTTGGTAGTATTTGACATCAAGGGATCTAAGGTCATGGTGACGTGGCAAAGAGCAGAGGAGCGGTCAAAAGAGATTACCCAAACCCATGAAGGCAAGCAGATAACGAGATGAGATGTCCCCAACCCGACATGAATGCAGACAAGTGCCATGTTCAAGAGCGACATACTGCCGACACGACCACGATACTGGTTCCATTTTTCCCCCACCATTTCTGGCGAGTACCCCAATTATTTTTGAAAACAAGCTTGAAGGGGATAGCATATTCTTGTGATATAAGTTTTTCCTTCGGACAAATCCAACCTAGTACATTTAATGAGCCCTAGGAAGGAGGAACTTGAGTAACGTCATAACAACGGAGTCCGATGTCATCAGTTTTAATGAGTCTGACAAAGGGAGAACTCGACATCTTTTCATATTTAGAGAGTTTGAAAAGATAGCGGAAAAGAAAAATCCAACAGTCTCTTTTTGTAAATAGTCTCACAGATCCGAAAAGGTAGAAAACTATGTCTGAGAGAACCTCTTAGTCGTGATAGGCTAAGGTATTCCTTTTTCATAAATAATCTATCCCAACCCAAAAAAGGGGTAAATGTATACTGGGTAGATATCGCTTCGTAGCCAATTTAACGAGTTCAAAATGACAAGCGTCTCAGAAATCTTTCAATTTTAGAGAGTCAGAAAAGAGCTGAAAGGCGACTCCTCCTGGAGGAACGAGTGGTATAAAGGGCAGCAACTAGTTCCAGTGATGGTCAAACTACTCAGAACAAGATAAAGGTCAAGAGGCTGGCCAACAAGAGCACTCATCACAACAGTTCCTCAGGAATGGGTAAAACAACCAAGTGAAGGCATATGATCGGCCAAGCAGACAGTGACGATGGAATAAGAAAACCAAGGCTCATCTGGAAAAAAAGGCTGAAAAAATGGCAATCACGAGAGGTAAAATGGGAATGGTTTCATTTTTACACAAGCTTGAAATCAGGAAACTCTGCTTGAAGTTGGTTTCATTTTTACACAAGCTTGAAACAAAGATAAACTATGCTTGAAACCAGTTTCATTTTTACAAAAGCTTGAAACGGAAACAAACTATGTTTGAAAAAGTAAGCATGCCCCCAACATGGTGATTCAATTCGAGGTGCATGCCCCCCAAGCTTTAGTCCATATGAAAGGTAGATGGAGTGAAGGTTCAAGTTACGAGATCAAGAGAAAGACTCGACTGGGATTTTACAAGATCTTACAAAGACTCGAATTGAACAGGAAAGTTGGTTCATTGTTTTAATGAGGTTGACACATTAAAAGAACTATCCTCATAAGAGCTTGTTTCATTTTTAAGGAGCTTGAAACAAGAAAATGAACTCTGCTCCGGACACCTTGTTTCATTTTTTAATGAGCTTGACACAAGAAAACGAACTGTGCTCCGGACACCTAGTTTCATTTTTTAACGAGCTTGACACAAGAAAATGAAATCTGCTCCAACAGAACTTTTTTCATGGTTTAAGGAGCTTGACACAAGCAGATGAACCATGCTCTAATAGACCTTGTTTCATGGTTTAAGGAGCTTGACACAAGCAGATGAACCATGCTTCGACAGACCTCATCATAATGAATAAGGTGCATGCGCCGCCTCTCCCATTACATCCTGCCAGTACCGTGGGCCCTTTTGCCAAATGGGGCATTTATTTTATGACATGTAACCCTCACTCGGCCAGGGGGCATGATTATATCATCTTTGCCATATATTATTTCACAAAGTGGGCCGAAGCGATGCCTACATTGGCTGCAGACGATAAGACAACTGCACAGTTCATTTTCAACCATGTGATCACGCGTTTCGGCGTTCCTCAAGACATCGTCACTGATCATGGCTCCCATTTTTGGGACTACATGATGGCAGAGCTGACATCTAGGTTGGGCTTGCATCACGATAGCTCAACGCCATATTATCCCTAGGAAAATGGCCAGGTTGAACCTGTGAACAAGGTACTTGTCACGATGCTTCAACGAACAATTGGTATACACAAATCGAATTAGCATCTCAAGTTATTTTCAGCTCTTTGGGCCTACCGAACGTCAGTGACGAATGTGACCGGATTCACACCATTTCAGTTGGTGTATGGTCTGGAAGCTACCCTTCTGGTTGAATGTGAGATCCCTTCATTAAAATTGGCTGTGGAATTACTACCCGATACTTCCCCGGAGGAAGAACATCTCCTATATCTCGAGATATTGGACAAAATTGCCGCTTGGCTACTTTGGTTATCGAGGCACAGAAAAAGCGGGTTAAAGCTCATTTCGATCAAACAGTTTCTCCATGCTCTTTTATCGAAGGGGAACTCATCCTCTTATATGATCAAGCTCACGACAAGCTTGGGGCAGGCAAATTCCAACCTATGTGGCATGGGCCCTATATCGTTAAACATGTATTGAAAAATGGGGCTTATGAGCTAATCGATTATGAAGGTCTTCCTTTGGCGCAACCTAGAAATGGGCTGTACCTTAAAAAATATTATGCTTGAATCATTCTTGCATAGTATATGTACATTGGTGATTTTTTCATTTTTGTGCATGTGTGGTGTGGTGCGCTTTGTAAGCGTTTTTCTGCTCATTGGGTCTTCCTGATTGTGCAGATGTATATTACTCTTTATGTCGGTTTCACAGATGGCATCTCCCACAGTACCAGGAACCTATCTTTTGGAGTCTGGGTAATTTACAATCCTACTGGTGAGTTGGTTAATTTACAAGGTGTTTGTCTAGGGCTTGCTACAAATAATGTCGCGGAATATAGTGCCGTTTTGGAATTATTAAAGGAGGCTGTTAATCTTAGTATTCATGCATTACTTGTACATCTAGATTCACAGCTTGTGGTTTTGCAGCTCAATGGTCATTATTCAGTTAGAAACCCTTGCATTTTAAGACTGTATCTACGTATTCGTTTACTTGAAATAAATTTTTATCACATTACATATCAGCATATACCAAGACGAATGAATACACTAACAGATGTAGTAGCCAACATGGTATTAGATAGAAATTTACGCAATTTGTAAAAAAATCATCATATATAAGTAAGATCCATGTAGAAAATATATGTATATATATATATGTCGAGTGTTTGCAACGTGTGCATCATATAAAACCAAAAATATACATGTTTGTTTCAGTTACATTCGAATACAACATGTCTCTCAAAAATATGCAAATAAAAATCCTAGGTGACTAATCTACATGGTACTCATGGTAGCACGTCACTGCCCGCACCAACCACCTTAGTAAGCAATGGAGGAGACTCGGAACCCCTATGGTGTGCCTCTGATAAGCTAAAGGGAAATCAGCTAGGCGATCATAATATAGAACCCCATGAGCAATCCCCTCTAGGTTCTGTACAAGCGCATCCCCCTTGACCCCCTCACCTTGAGGGTCATAAGTGAGAGGGGTCCTCCTCGCCACCGGTGACATTCCGGCGGGCCTCTCTGGGCCAAAAAATACATAAATATAGGATCAGCTGTTAGAACATACATGTATACCAAAAAATCATAAAACTCATAAAAATAAAAAAAGAGTTTTACCCAGCTCCTCATCCTAGTCCTCTCCTTTCGGGAGTGGAAGGTCTGGCTCTCTAGTGAAATCAGTGCCCGCATAGGGCTAGTCCTCTATGAAGATCAACTGTCGTCAGAGCCATCTAAAGAAATTGGGCCGCCATGGCATCTGCTGGCTGCCCCCTGCCCTGGGCATCAATGGTACCCATCGAGCCATCTGTGGCTCTCTCAATGGTGGATCTGGGACTATGGCCCCATGGCACTAGAAGATAGGTAGCAATTCCAGGAAGAATGATACCAAAATTGACCCATATCCAAACTGTTTCAGTTTGGTCTTCTTGCATTTGGTCAGTTGTCGTTTGATGTTCATAGTCACGGATGTGGCCCAGTCAAATACTATTGGGTTCATACATTCTGATGCAAGGAGGAGCTGTGTCTTGGTAGCCTCATGCAGTGCTTGCAACCTCGTAGCCCGTGTAATAGTATGTAGCACTACTCTGAGTGCTAGATTAGGAATGGTCTGAATGTCTACCTTTCCGCTACCTGTCCCTTTGTGTGCCCCTGTGCACACTCTGTCCATGACCATTGTCATATTTTCACCAGAAGGCCTGGTGCCTGTCAAGATAGGAACTGGAACTCTGCATGACAGTCAAGTGATGAAGTACACGTCTGACACTTCGAGCTCGAGTAATTGATCTCGAAGTTTAAACTTCTCCTCGTCCTCGTCCTAGATACTAATCAGATATTGTAGTAGTTTGGGTTGAGCTCTAAGGCATGGCGCTAGGAAGAATTTCTTCAAACCGCAATTTCGGAGATAATTCATACATTACTCATTCTCCATTGCCAATCATATTCCTCACTGTGCTATCTTTCCTTCCATTCAATTACCATTTTCGCTGAGTACCTGCATCAAATCAAACATAGGAGTGTTAGAAACCTCCTCAAGTATTCAAATTTTCTTTTCATTGGTTCATTTTTGAGATTTTTTGGCTGGAATTTGTGTTGCTCCATTGGCGCGGCTGTCTGGCTAACAGTTGCGCCAACTAGTGCGATGCCTCTGTGTAAAACAAAGTAGGTTGGCACGGGTCCGTGCCTGGTACTCGCCCTAACCGCGAAGCCCTAAATTTTTAAATTCCCTCCCTAAAAGGCCTTAAACCATGATTAAAAATAATTAAATGGAGCTCAAAATATGGCTAATGAAAGTCGCTCTTACCTGGAGAAGACAGGATCTGGATTCGTCCACTGGATTTCTCTCAATAGTCACCTCAAGATCGCAAAGGAAATGGCTCACTATCACTCTGCAAAGAGGTAAAAAGATGAAAAATAAATATGTTTTTACTATTTGGTAATATTTATAACTTTTAAAAATCAAAATTAGGTTTTGGGACTTGTTTTTCCGATATTTTACTATATTTTTGTCGAAAAATGGGTTTTACACTTGCTTTTTGTGCAGCGACATGTTTTCCCGCTATTAGGATGACGACACGAGTTGTATTTTATACTTTTTCGGACTTGGTAAAAACATGAAAAAGTCACTACTAGAGTCGCCAAATTGTTGTGGAGGTAAATCCCCTCTGTGGACAGAGGCGATCCCACTAGCCCTAGATTGGGTCTAGCAACAATCGAATCACGCAATGACGTTGGTTCCTAGTTACAAGAAAGACAAAGATCGCAATAAGTAGCCTACCTCAAATCCCACACTGCTATTGTCGAGGAAGAAGCGGTGCTCCTCGTCCCTAGCTTGACAGATCATAATACTTTCGTTCGCCATGTTCGGACACCTGTGCACATGCAAAGAAATGACGACATACAACGTAATACTTAAAGAATGTAACATGTAACTATATATCAGTTAGAGAAGATATAATTCATTGCATTACATTAAAGAGTAGACACACAAATGGAATCAAAATTAGAGTCGCTTATATTATAGATGACAAAAAGGGAGATTACAACCAAATGCTCTGATGCTATGATCTTCCTTCGGCGGGGCTTGCAACGGAGCGCGTCTCAAAAAATCCTGTCGGGAATTTGGACAAAGCTCTCTCTCTTAAGGGGTTCTCCTCAGCTCTACTCTCAATAGTCTCCCAACTATAGTTTTCTTCCCACAAGTTTTGCTAGCTAACAAATGGAGAGGGTAGGCTTTTATAGCAGGAGGAAGGGAGGTTAGGATCCCTATAATCATGGGATAGGGTCCTATCTCTTAGGAAGGTTCCATGAGAGGTGGAAAACCACTTCCTAATCAGGGAGATTTGGAGGCAAACAACCCAAATTATTCTTGATGATTCATTCTGAAGTTGTTAGAATCAAACTTCCACAATTTATTTTTAAAAAACATTACTTAATAGGCTTGGCACGGGTGAGACACAGGGACAGAGCACCAGCTGGCGCGCCCACTAGTGTGCATTTTCCCCATTGGCGCAAGGAATGAACTGGCCACCTACGCCAATGCCAAAACATGGATTTTTAGGGTTTTCTAGAGGAAATATTCTTTAGGAGAATTCTTGCCCTTATGCAGAATGATGCCATCAAGGTGTTTTCAGGACATTTTACTGTTCACAAGTCACAAGAATAGTCCTCCAATGTACGGGATGAGGGATTGCAGGGACAATGACAAAATTCTGTGTAACACCCTTGGAGCCATTATTATCCATAATAACCATTAGGATGGTCTTGAGTCAATTAGGGTAAGTTACTTAGGGTTGAATAAGATAATTTAAATTTGTAATTAAAAAAAAAATTCATATGTTTGGGGTTATTTTGGTGAGTTTGAAAGGTCATCATTAATGTAATAGGTGTCATTGTAAAAGAAAAATCCAAAAAAGTATTTGTGCATGAGTTAATCTGGTCATTAGAGTGAATTTGACACTTTTACCATTTTCCACATCAAATTTAGTGTAAATAGGTCAGGATTTGCTACAAAAGCTCCTATACTATATTTTTCTTCCAGCGTTATGTGTTTTTGATGTTTTATATCAGTCAACGCAGTGAAAAGGCAGATGAAACATCAAATAAGAGCATGAATATTATTGTGCCACTTGTTTAAGAGGACAACTCAACAGTCAAACTCCATATGGATGACATCTCATCATGATGACAACTCATCAATTAGATATATCACCATATAAATTCAAGTTTACAAGGTTTTAACTCTAGTGTATCATTTTCCCAACATCTCAGGATGTCAGTTTGGTTCGATAAAAATGATACAAGCTGAATTGAAGAAAAAGGGTCTTAAAATGGTTGTGAAAAATGATGATCTTACTCCATTAAAGATGGTAAGGAAACACATTTTTGGACCATATTTTGTCTTATAATATTATACCAGGCATGTACAGGCTTTATTAGTGTTTTGGAGGTGAAAAAAGGAATAAGGTACAAAATATCAGTAAACTAGGTACTTTTGTAGCAAGTTCGAGGCTTAAACACGAGATTTTGCTACTAAATTGTTGTAGGTTTCTTTGAGGGTAATTTTCAAATTTTTTTAGAACAAGGATAGCTTAGAGCATTTTTTTACCTCACTAGCCCCAAGGAAGACCCTCCAGTAGTCAAAAAGGTCAAAAATTATGCAAAAGGTGGATTTTGGAGTTTGCTACAAAAGTTCTGGAAATGACTATTTTAACAGTCAACTTCGAGCTCAATTTATGACCAAATGGAAAGGTATTTTGGAAGTATGAAGGAGGTTTTTATTCAGCATGAGACCATCTACAAAATCTCTCAGTTTTTTGACAACCATCAGGGTTTGGAAAATATGCACTCATCATTGATCCTATTTTTGATAATTTTAACTAGCCAGATTTGTGTAGAAATTTTAAAATTCGACTTGGTGGAGGTCCAGCTCAACATCCACGCGGCATGATGACACATTAGTAGTCCAGTACACTCTGAAAAATAGTTGGTTTCATTTGATAAGGGTTATTAAAATAATTTGTTGAGATATTTAATGAAAGAATAGTCCTTTTTGTATTCAAACTCTGCAAAAAAGAAAATATCCCCAGGAAGTCTCCAAGTGGTGTAATTCTATTTGGAATAGGTCTCTTAAGTAGGAATTCGAGGCTTTCAGAGGTGGAAAACCATTGTATGAGACCTCACTCTTTAAATGAGGGAGTTTTTAATTTTTAAAGGTTTGATGAATGTAATGAGAAGGTTATTATGTAATTTATTTCTATCAAGCTAATATATAATTGCAACAATTGTTTTTCAGACCTGAGATTTCTTTTGAGCTTACATATTTTTGTCTTTCTATTTTGCATATTTTCATTAGCTTCATAGTATCATGATTACTTGGAATTCATATTTTTATGCTCCAATTTTCTTCATGTACTTTTTTTTTGCTATAAAAAGTTACCTTTTAAGATTAATTGCCTCAGTTTCCATGGATTACATTTGCTTGTAATTGAAGTCCCATAGCTAAATCCATGCCCAATGGTAGCCTTCATACAATATTCCACCTGAAAAATCACTTAAAACACAAAAATATTTAGCCATATGCAATAGAGATATTATCTTTAGTATTCATTTGTTTTATTTAAGAGAACCCTCTATGATTGGAAGGGTGAACTTCCATTCCAAAGTGGTTTCAAATATTTGCGCTAGGTTGATTGTTGAACAACCCAACTGGTTCTATCTTAGTGATTACACAATAAATCTACTGCTCTTTATGCACGTTCTTTCTCTTTACCCGATTCTTCAGAAAAAAGTAGAAATAATGATTAGTCACTTCATGCATGTCAGACCACTTATGAAACTCCACAATGGGTATCCAAATATGCTTTCAGATTTCAGAAGTGTGAAATTCACCACTTGTTATGTATGTTCTTTGGTTTTTTCTGTATTGTTCAAAAAGAGTCCCAAGAATGATTCGTCAGTTCGTGCATGTTGGACCAATTGCGCATCTCTAAAATGGGTATCCAAAGATGCTATTATATTTTGGATGTAAGAAATTCATCACTCATTATGCGCATTATTTTGTTTTACCTAAATAATCCGAAAAGAGTCCGAAGAACAATTCGTCACATCCTACAAATCAGACCACTTGTGCAACTCCAAAATGGGTATCGAAATGTCCTCTCATATTTCGTATTAGACAAATTCACCACTCATTATGCATGTTCTTTCATTTTACCTAAATTGCCTGAAAACTATCCCAAGAATTATTTCTCACTTTGTGCACGTCAGACTACTTGTGCACTCTAAAATGTGTATCAAAATATTATATCATATTTTTGATCCAATAATTTCATCATTCGTTATGCATACTATTTTGTTTTACTTGAATCGTCTGAAGAAAGTCCAAAGAACAATTCATCACATTGTGCACACCGGATGACTTGTGCAACTACAAATGGGTATTCAAATATTCTCTCATATTTCGGATCCTAGAAATTCAATTCTCTTTAACTACATTTTATCATTTCACATAAATAGTCTGAAAAGAGTCCCAAGAACTATTCATCACTTTGTGCATGTGAGACCACTTGTGCAATTGTAAAGTGGGTATCTAAATATGCTATGAGATTTTTTCATTCTTTCGTTTTACCTGAACTATTTGAAAATAGTCCCACAAATGATTTGTCAATTAGTGCATGCCATACGACTTATGAAACTCCAAAATGGATATGCAAAGATTCTCTCAGGTTTCGCATCTGAGAAATTCACTGCTCATTATGCGAGTTCTTTTGTTTAAACTGAATCATACAAAAAGTTCCCTAAGAACGATTCATCACTTCATGAATTTCATACCACTTATTTAACTGTGAAATTGGTATACACACATGCTCTCAAATTTATAATCTGAGAAACTCATTGCTCGTTATGTGCGTTATTTAATTTTACCTGAATTGTCTGAAAACTGTCCCAAGAATGATTTCTCACTTCATGCATGTCAGACATCTTATGCAACTTCAAAATAGGTATCCAAATATGCTCTCAAATTTCAGATCCAAGAATTTCACTGATCATTATGGGCGTTCTTTCCTTTTACCTAAATTTTCCAAAATAGTCCCTCGAATTATTTGTCACTCCATGCATGTCAGATCACTTGTGCAACTCTGAAATGGGTATCTCGATATGCTCTCAGATATCGGATTCGAGAAATTCACCACTCATTATGCGCTTTCTTTGGTTTTAAATGAATCATATGCAAATAGTCCTAAAAATGATTTGTCACTTCGTGCATGTCAAACCACTTGTTCAACTCCAAAATTGGTATTAAAATATGCTCCCATATTTCGGATACATGAAATTCAATGCTATTTATGCATGTTCGTTTGTTTTATTTAAATCGTCAGAAAATAGTCCCAATAATGATTCGTCACTTCTTGCATGTTATAACACTTATGCAACTCCAAAATGTGTATCTAAATATGTTTTCAGATTTTAGATCCAAGAAATTCACCGCTCGTTATGGGAGTTCTTTTATTTTATCTGAATTGTCCCAAAAGATCCCTAAGAACAATTCGTCACTTCGTGCATGTTGGAACACTAGTGAAACTCCAAAATGGGTATCCAAATATGCTCTCAGTTTTCAGATCTAAGAAATTCACTGGCCATTATGTGCATTCTTTCGTTTTAGCTGAATCGTCCAAAAAGGGCCCCATGAACAATTTTTCACTTCCTGCATGTTGGACCACTTGTGCAAGTCTAGAATGGTTATCCAAATATGCTTTCAGATTTTGGATTCGAGAAATTCACTGCTCATTATGCACGTTATTTTGTTTTACCTGAATCATTAAAAAATGGTCCTAAGAACGATTCGTCACTTTGTGCGTGTAAGAACACTCATGGAAATTTGAAATAGGTATCAAAATATGCTATTATATTTTGGATCCGAGAATTTCACTACTCATTATGCATGTTCTTTCATTTTACCTGAATTGTCTGAAAAGAGTCATAAGAACAATTCATCACTTCATGCATATTAGACCACTTATGCAAGTCCAAAATGGGTATCCAAATAAGCTCTCAGATTCATATATGAGAAATTCATTGCTCGTAATGTGAGTTCCTTCATTTTACAATTAGAGAAATTTTAAGGTAAAAAATGGGTGTCAAAACAAAAATGTACAACAAAAATCAAATTTATAAGAACCAAGGGTATTCAATATGATGATGTCAACCATGGGGGATGATTCACCATTTTTGGAGTAATAGGGTTTAAAAAAACTACTTTTCTCAACTCATATTTTCAACTTTTCTCTCTATGATTTTAATCAAATTTCAAGTAGGAGCACTTGTTGGATGCATTATTTAACTTTTCATTCAATGAGTACACAAGTTTCATAGTTTTAATGGACCCTACTACACGAAAAATGTGAAATAAATGATAACATGTGATTACAATATTTGTTTTTCATGTATTTCATATATTTTTCGTGTAGTAGGGTCCATCAAAAGCATGTAGCATGGGTAATCCTTGGTAAATTATGCATACAATGACTGCTCTCGTTCAAAATTTGAGTAAAATCACAAGGATATAAGTTGAAAATACCAATTGAAAAAATATCTTTTTATTCTTACCCTCCAAAACTATATGAGACAATGTAATCTTATTTTATTATTTCCACTATTGTTTTATAGTATTGATTAGGAGGTCTATTTTAGTCCTCAAAATTTCTCTAAAGTTGTATCGTTCGAAAAGAAATATTTTTCACTTCATACATGTCATACCACTTGTGTAACTCCAAAATGGGTATCCAAGTATGCTCTCAGATTTTGGATCTAAGAAATTCACCACTTGTTTTGTGCAATATTTAATTTTATCTGAATCATTTGAAAATAGTCTCCAAAATGATTCATCACTTCATGCACGTCATACCACTTGTGCAACTCCAAAATGGCTATCCAAACATGCTCTCAAATTTTGGATCCGAGAAATTCACCGGTCATTATGGGCGTTCTTTAGTTTTACCTAAATCATCTTAAAAGAGTCTCAAGAATGATTTGTAACTTAGTGCACATAAAACAACTTGAGCAACTCCAAAATGGGAATCCAAATATGCTCTCAGATTTTGGATATGAGAAATCCATCACTTGTTATGTGCGTTCTTTCATTTTAATTGAATTGTTTGTAAAGTGTCCGAAGAATGATTCATCACATCATGCATGTCAGACCACTTATTAATGACCAAAATGGTTATCCAAATATTCTCTTAGTTTTTGGATCTAATAAATTCATCACTTGTTATGTGAATTCTTTTGTTTTACCTAAATCATTTGAAAAGAGTCTTAGAAAAGATTTGTCGCTTAATGCATGTCAGACCACTTGTGAAACTCCAAAATGTGTATCCCAAAATGTTTTCATATTTAGGATCCAAGAAATTCACCACCTGTTATGCATGTTCTTTCATTTTACTTGAATCATATAGAAACTATCCCAAGAACGATTTGTCACTTCAGGCTTGTCATACCACTTGTGAAACTCCAAAATGGCTATATAATATGCTATCAGATTTAGGATCTGAGAAATTCACCACTCTTTATTCGTCTTCTTTGGTTTTACCTCAATCATATAAAAAATTTCCAAAGGATGATTCCTCACTTTGTGCATGTCATACCAATTGTGCAACTCTATAATGGGTATCCAAATATGCTCTTAGATTTTGGATCTGAGAAATTCACCACTAGTTATGTGCATTATTTCGTTTAACATAAATCATCCTAGAAAATTCCCAAGAATGATTTGTCACGTCTGTTATCACTCAGGTTTTCCTTGAAGTTGTGGAAAAAGAAAGTATACCCGAGGTAACCACAAACCAACCTTCAGATGTAGAATCTAGCTAATCTGCATCCAGAGAGGGCTCTCTCTTTTTGATTTATATTTGTTCTTAAAAAGTTTTAGGCTAGTTATAGATCCAAGAGTTTGTTTGAAAATGGTGGAATTCGCCAACTAAGGGCAAGGTTGAATATTTTTAGGCCATTGGGCTATGGAGTCAAAAGGATGGCTTTACTGGATTTCTATTCTACACACAAGATGGCTTTGCAGGGCAAGATAACCAAACAGAAAACAATCCTTAAAATTTAAAGTGGATGGAATGGGTTTGAAGGGATGAAAGACAGTTAAGAATCTTTCACCATGTTCAAAAGGAAGAAATGAAATGATTAAAAATAAAGAGTAGTGAAGAATTCTTTACTACAGTAATCAAAATGTTTAAATTAGCGAAGCAAGAGCAATTAAGAATTCGTTGCTTATAACTAATTTAGAGGAAAACATTTAGAATAATCACAACTGAACTCAGAGTACAATTAAGTAAATTCTGAGTTATTATTTTATGTCAAGTATTCAGAAATGGACACAATGATATTATAAACAAATATAAAACTTAAGACATAGGATAGAAAGACTTATTGAACTGCAGTCAGACACATGAATCCTGCAAAAAGTCCTGAGCTTCAAATTGTCATCCAGCAAGCCACAAATAAATTTATCCAAAACACTTTTATTCCAAAAACATCAATGTCACAGCGAAGTAGTAGAATCCACCCTCAATACTCTCTTTGAGGGTTTATTTATACAAAAAATGATTGAAAATATCTCACACTAACCTAGCCAATAATCTAGGGTGACTAATGAATAAGTTACAATAAAAAGGAGACAAATGGTCTCGTAGATAGGACAAAAAGTAATTGCTGGTGTGCTGTTTCCTCCTTTTGTGGATGTGCTGGAGGCATGTGCTATAATAGGGCTCGATGCTGTCCCTTTGAGTAATTCTTTTACTTGTCTGATACTCTTCGTTTCTACTGATACTCTTTCAACTGTCCAACTGATACTCTTTAACCTGTGCTCATTATTTATCTTTTACATGATGGTAAAAAGACGAAATTCTCTACCTGAAGATAAATTATACAAAATTTCCAATAAGTCTTCCCACCATTGATCTTCAGCTATTATGGCTCTTTTAAGTTTTCTTAATGTTTCATCAGCCTCTATGTATCTGTAAAAAGTGGGTTGATTAGGGAACAAATACTTTATTTCTTGCTCAAGATGAAACAAATTCTTTAACCTGTCGTAGAGATTCCTTCCCGTTGGCAATGTTGCTTCTGACGAACTGATAGAATGAGCAGTTGTGTTATGAGCATGTATATCTATTTTATTAACATAGGTTTCCAGGTCCATTATCTTTTCCTCTGAGAGCATAGGACTGGGTAACCCATAGTCCAATAAAACCTGAAATTTTCCTTTGAAAGCATTAATTTCTTCCAGAATATTTGAGCATTTCCTTTCCAAATTTTTCATAAGAGTTCTTTTGGTAAAAACTCTTTTTATTTTTAAAATAGTGTCTGTCCTGTCATCAATTCCAAGCTCTGCAAGCTGTTGCTTAGTCTGGGTGTTCAAAAACTGTATAAGTTGATTGGCTTGCTCAGGTCTGCCCCTTAATTCATCTATTGTTTTGTCTATTTCTTCCTGAGCTACTTTGATCAAGTCATTTTGTTCAAAGATCGTTTGAACAAAGGACCAAATACTTTTTATTGACTCAATTATATTATCCAAAAGAATTTAATTTATTTCTCTCAAAGGCTTCTCTAATGAAAGATCTTTTTCTAAAGCCTTAAACAATTTTTCCAGCCTTTTAATTTCCCTGGTATTATCAGCAACAGTCTTTTTAGACATATCATATTTCTGCTCCAAATTTACTAACTGTAATTTTGTGGTTTGGAGTTCTGTGACTCTGAGTTTTAAACTTTCCATTTGTTTTACCAATTCATCAGAACTTAAACCGGAAGTGTTTACCTGTGCTGACTCTGTTTGTTGATCTGCTGTTGTGGTACCTGTAGTGATCTCTGTTGTAGATGTTTGCATGATATCCTGTTTTTCTCTTAATGCCTGTTCCAATTATTTCTCTATTTCACTCAGTTGCTCAGTCATTTTTAAGAGCAACTCCATCATTTCTTCCTGTGAATTTTCCTTCAAAACTTCTTGAGTCTGGGGATGCCTTGAGGCTGGCAATTTCAGCTGCTTTCTCAGTACAACGATATCATCATCTTTCTTTTTAATTAGTGCCTCAATGCTCTTGATATCTTTTGGATTGTGACCCAAACTGATGATTATTTCTTCCAGAGACTTTATTCTGTTATCTTTTGCCTGAGAAGAAGCCTTCTCAATTTGCAACTGGGTGTTTGTATTTTTTAAAGAATCTCGCAGCCTAAGGGCTGTCATGGCCTTATCAGTAAGGGTGGAGTATATCATTTCCCTAGTTTGTCTATGCAACTCTATCTGGTCCAAGGGATGAATGTCTTTTGCCAGGACCTCAAAATTGGTCCTAATATAATCAGATGCTGTTGTGGGTTTTGGCACCTTGGATTTGAAATGGCTCATCATCATTTTGCCTTGTTGAATGTCAAATGCTGACATCAATATTTCCTGATTGTGTGGAGCCATTCTCAGATACTGATCATATACCTGCATTCTCAATGGATTATTCTTTGCCTTTATATTAATGAAAGTTCTTTTTATATCACCTGCATCTATTTCTGGTGGCTTAAAAGAGGATACTTCAGTAATCAACTGTTTTTGCAATTATTTTCCTTTGTGGCCTGTGTGTGTTTCACTAATTGTGCCAGTTAGTTGACTATCTTCTCTTTCATCATCAATTATTTAATCTATAGTTTCCACTTCTGGGAGTGGATTGAGTTTCTGCTTTTTAGCTTGATGTAGCTCTGAGGATTCTTTGGGAGGAGTAGGATCTGGAACCTGCGTTTTCTTGCCTATTTCCATATTAGATGGAGTTTGCAATTCTGAAACTTCAGGATGATTTACTTGAGTAGGAGAAACCTGTGTTTGATCTGGTGCCCTGGAGGTTTGAGGTTTCTCTGCCATGATGAAAGTTTCAATGACCTGTATTTCAGGTTCTTTTCCTTTACCTTTAGACTCTACTGCAATTGATGGACTCTCTTCTTGTAATCCCTGTTGGAGATTTCCTGCTGAAGAAGTGCCAATGTGAGGTACCTGCACTTGACCAAAAGATTCTAGGTCAAACTTTTTCTCAAGATCTTTCATAATTTTGTTTAAATTGTCTTCTTCATTATCTTGCTCAACTAGTGTTCCTTCCACCCACTCATCTTGATTAGCATATTGTTCTATTTCAGGAATCCTGTGGTGAAAGTATGGGGATGATTTGTTCTTCATTCTTTTATCACAGATAAAACCGAATGGATTATAAGGAACCCAATGGAAACTCCTTGGTAACTTGCAACGGTTTTGTAGTATATCTTCTGCTTCTCGCTCAACGTCCCTAGAATTGCATATGAAGGGACCTAATTGACTTTTGATCCTGAGTTGGGATTTCTTTTTTACACTACAAAAATGAATCATATCAGAATTATTCATTTGCCTGAAATATTCTAAGGCAAAAAGTCTCATAGGCACATATTTTGGCAACCTGAATGGATACAATTCACATCCATATATTCTGATGACTGAATGATTTTGGTATAAATACCAGTCCCCAACTTTATATGTCCTTGAAAGCTGCAAAGTCTTCTTAATCTCATTAATGAGCCTTGGAGGGGGAATTCCAGTCAACAAGGTAGTTGTAGGATATACAAAAATATCGATGAAATCAGCATAAGAATAGGGAGAATTATAGGAAGAGTGAGTTATGGCAGACCAAAATATAACAGATCTAGGGTTTCCCTTGGCATCAAGATTTTTAACAGGAAAATGGAACTTCTCTGATTGATAGTAGATAATGAGATGGTAAATGACTGAGGAATATTTAAACACTTTCTCATTATCTAGCCTCATGAACTGGTCATGGATTTTATTGGCAATGAAAGATGCAAAGTCATATTTTACTGCAGGAGGTTGCCCAGGAGTAAAGATAGACAACAATACCATGGTTATTTCATCAACATATTCACTTGTATTGAAACCCATGACAAAGGATATCATATTCAGGATGAGTTTGCCTAAATTATTAAAATAAGCAAAACCATAGGGAGGAGGCCCCTTAGGTTGATGTTCAGGTAACATAAAAGTCTGGCAAATGCATTTCAATTTTTCTGGAGACAGTTGGGTAGACTTTTCAAGTAGTTCTTCCATGGAAAAAGGAGTAAGATCTTGATCAGGTTCAAAATGGAGCATTGTATTAATAGCTTGAGGAGTGATGGGGAAAAGAATACTTTGGTCAAGAGACAACACTGCCCTTTGAGTTGAATCATAGTTGGAGTGACAGTAGTGGATAATTTCTGGGAAAATATAGACTGAGGGGATAAGATATCTCGGGAAATTGGATTCCCACAACCCAATGACATCCAAACCTTTCGAATAATCGTCTTTGCAGTGACAATAACTCTGAAGGGGATTTTCATCGAAAACTAAGTCTTTAATTTGAAAGTCTTTATCCACTAATGGTAAGTATTCTAACTCTCTGTGCGGGGCATTTAATGGGGTTACATTCAAAGCGACCAGAGCTTCCATTTTGGTTCTTGTGTATTCAAAATGGAAGTTTCGGGGTTTTATTCACAGACTGGGCGCAATTTTGTTTCTGGGAGCTTTGATTTTACTTGCAGGAACTAGAATAGACTGATATTAACCCTTTTTCAGACTTTGGCGTGAATTTTAACACAGGAAAGTGGATTTTTCAAATAGTTCCAGCAAGAAATTGAATAAATACCTGTTTGATGGAGAAGTTTGAAATTTACAGGTACTGGTCAATGGCGGATGGATGCTTGGGCACTGGTTTAACAATGGCGTTCAACAATTTTGGTTGGCAGCGTCTCAATTGGCGGAATTTTCGAATTCTTCAGTGGAGGGCGCAGACTCTTTCAGCAGTGAAAATGACAGAAATACACAGATTTTTGTTTTATTTACAAAGTCAATGGGGATTTTTATTTTTTCGAGGATGACGTCATCCGATACGGGAGGACGCGTCACCGGGACCGGGCTGTAAGCGGTAATTTCCACACCGCTTTTTGGGAGATGGTGGTATTCAGCAGGGAGGCAGTGATTCCATTAATCAACTGACACGTGGTCGGAGTACTATTCCAAAACCACAGTGCCCCCGCTCGTTATCTTTCGGACGTGAGATGGCCAGCGGAATGATCCTGGGCCGTTGATCTTTCGGGGGGGCGATCTGACGGTGGACGAGATGAGGAATTGGCGGAGTTTTAATGCGCGGGCCCGACGGGGATTAAACAATGATTATATTTAATTAAATATCCCGGGAGATATCTTATTGGTGGAGGGATTGGTTATTAATTAATCCAGGTGATTAATTAATCCCGTGGTTTAATGAGAGTTGGGGTTGCGGCAGGATTAGGGGTTTTTTAACTATGGTTAAAGTGTCGGGCGGAATTTTTAAAATGCCACGGGAATGGGTCACGAAGGCTTTGGGGATTTTTGAAGTTTTAGTTTAAATTAAAACTTCGGTTTTGTTTATTTTTCGTTTTAAACATATAAAACCATATGTTAAAAACCTTTTTCATATATTTTTAATATATGGTAATAAATAAATGTCATTTATCAACCATAGGGTAGGGAAATATTCTATATGGGTATATTTTAGCCAAAGGGTTTTTTATTGGGGTTTTTTTTATTTAACAAAGGGGATTAAATAAACTTTGGCCAAAACTTATAATAAGAGGGGTTTTTTGGGATATTTATATAAAAGGAGTTATGTATTATAGGATAAGGTCTTTTCACTAGGGATTTAATAAAATAAATCAGAAGTTAATATTACAAAGGACAAGGTAAACTCAAAATACTTAACTATAACTAAGAAATCGAAGATTTCTGAAGTAAATTACATCATCTAAATTTCAACACTTAAACATAGAATAGCAAGTGATTTTGAGGGTTTATTATGGAAATTTGCATGATTTTCTTAAGTAAAATTGGATTTTACTTAGGAAAAGGTTAAAAGTGAATGATTATAATGATAAATAACTTCAAGTACTTAGGTCTTTTTGATCATTAGGCCGAGGGTCTGGTCCCTCCAAAAGTCAAGGAAATGCCTTGAGCCCCTTTAATCTCCAAATACCTTAGCACTTTGGGGAAATTAGTAAAAATCTTAGGGAGAAAGTGATGTGGGAAGTTAATGATTTTGACTTTGCTTTCTGTGAATTTTATAGTGCATTTTCTGCTTCAATATTTGTGATGAAAGTAAAAGATTAAACACATTTAGCACCATCATTCATCATATGAAACTTGGGCAACACCATCTACCTACCCTATCTACTTTACTCTACCATTTTTTCTTCTTTATTAGGGTGCACTTAATTGGCAAACCGTTATCAATCTTCTTTTTCTTTTACATGGAAAACCTATCTAAGTCTAACCTTATTACATCCAAGGGCTCAGATTAAATTGTTGAGCACCTTTTATTAACTCTACCTATCTACTTATCTGCCAAGATTAAACTGTTTGGTCAGATATTTATTCTCTATTCTACAACATGAAATTGAAAAATGAATGAGTCAAGTTTAAACAGTTTGACTCTTCATAAATTGTGGCAAAAGTTTGACAAGATGCACACAATTGCTTTATTGCAACAAATGAAATAGTAGTGGCATTTGGATTTGCACACTTTCCTGATCTATTTTTGCTTGGGGCTCACTTCTTTTATTTTCTTTTTTTTACCATTTTATTCTTTTTACCCTTTGATCTTTCTTTTAGGGTATACCCTCTTTACATTTTTAAAATTTTTGAATTTTTTGATTTTTCAAGAATATGGAACACCTTTGCACAAGAAAATGTTTGAACATATTGCATAGTTCAATCAAGACTATCATGAAAAATGATACCTATTGGTATAGGAGTCTAACACTGGCTCCACTTGGGGATGACTTTTCCTTGTGAAAAGTCAAGAACAGCAGATCAGATGCCTCAAAATGTTCTCAAACTGAACCATGTAATCTCATTTTTCTGATAGCTTTATTGTATATATGATAGTGAAACTTTTAAAGCTTAGGGCCTTCTCTTCGGGCTTCAACTCCAAGAAGTCACCATCCAATCAAAACTGATGCATTAGAAAATGATATATTATGTACAAGTTAGAGAAAATCAGAACATCCTAGTAAATAGGATCAAAATAGTGCTTCAACATTCGACCATTGACTGGTCCTTCCTCAGCTTCTGAATTGTCCAAGTTCTTTAAAAAGTATGTGTTGTTCCCCTGTAAGGCATGAATGATGTAAGGCCCTTTCCATAAGAAATCAAATTTCCCATGTTTCCCTTTATCTTCCCTCCTGGAATCCCATCTTAGGACTTTGTCTCCTAGTTTAAAATCTTCTGCTTTAGTTCTTTTGTCAAACATTTTCTTTAACTTTTCCTGCAAGACTTGGGATCGTTGATACACTTCTTCTCTGGTTTGCTGCAAGTGAATTGTTTGGTTAATTCTTCTCTGAATATCATTTGGTTCCACTTGAGCCTCCTGAAGTAACTTCATTACAGGAATTCCTACAGATGATGGGAATCTTGCCTCAATGCCATAAACTAATTCATATGGACTGGTCCCAATTGATTTCTTAGTTGTAAGTCTGTCTGCCCACAATGCATTGGTAAGTTTCTTATGCCAATTCTTTTTATTTTCTTCCAATAAATTTTTAATGATATTAATAAGGCTTTCATTGGAAGATTCTTCCAGTCCATTACCCTGAGGGTAATAGGCTGTTGAATGGCCTAAAGTTATGTGATATTTATTGTAGAAACTAATCATTTTCTTAGACTTAAATGCAGCAGCATTATCTGTTATAATTTTCTCTGGACAGCCAAATCTGGAAAGTATATTGGTTTCTAAAAACCCTATGATTACAGAATCATTGGCCTGTCTACATGGGATAGCTTCAATCCATTTAGTAAAGTAATCTGTGGCAGTAAGAATCCATCTATGTTGCCCAGAAGAAGAGGGATGAATTTCTCCAATAAAATCTAATCCCCATTGTTGAAAGGGTCTTTATGTGGAAATTGGTCTTAACGGTAAAGGTAACAACTTTCTTTTACCCTCAAAGATCTGACACTTATGACAAGTTGTTACAAATTTCTTAACATGTGAAAACAAGGTTGGCCAATAAAAACCAGCCCTTAAGATTTTATCTACAGTTGACTTCCAGTAGAGATGTCCACCACAATCCCCTGCATGAAATTCATTAAGTGCCTTGTTAGCTTCATCTTTCAATAGACAATTTAATAAGATTCCTTCATGATTTTTCCAAAATAGAGTGCCATCTAAAATACAATATTTTAAAGATGTCATTTTCAAAAATCTTCTTTTCGTTCTGGACAACCTTGGAGGAGCTTGCAGGTTTAATAAAACATGAATGATATCAGTGTACCAGGGTGAATCTAAGAAAGTTTGACTGATCTGTGGAGTCGCCATCTCTTGTTCATCATCGAGTTCGTTAATGTCTAAGGCTTGGCAATTAGTTTCAGTCATGAGTTGAGCCAAACCTTGACCTTTGATGAGTTTAGTTGGTTTAATTTCGATATCATATTCTAAAATGGTAGCTATCCACTTACCTCTTTTGCCTTCAATACCATCTTGAGTCAAGATGTCTTTAACTACAACATTAGGCACATAAGCTATCACATGAGAATATAATATATAAACCCTGAAATCTTTAATTGCTTTTACCAGTGCAAAATCCTATTTCTCCATGATATTTTATTTCAAAGATGCATCCCTAAGTGCTTTACTGAAAAAGGCAATTGGTTTTTCACATCCCTGATCATCCTTTTGTAGTAAAACAGATGCAATTGTATGTTCAGAAGCAAATGAAAAAATAATGAAATCTCTATCAAACTTAGGACTGGTAAGAACTGGTGTTCTTGTTAAAGCCATTTTGATTTCTTCAAATGATTGCTTGGCTTCTACAGTCCAGTCAATGCTTGAATCTTTTTTAAGCATGTTAGTAAGCAATCTAAGTAATTCAGCTAAACTGGAAATAAACCTTCTCAAGAAATTAATCTTTCCTATGAAAGCTTGAAGTTCTTTTATATTTATGGGATGAGGTATCTGCAAAATTGCTTGTATTATTTCAGGGTCAATTCGAATGCCATCTTTAGAAATAATGTGACCTAGGAGCTTTCCTTCTTCCAAACCAAACAATGACTTTTTAGGATTTAAGGAAATACCATATTTTCTACACTTTATAAAGACTTGCCTTAGATGATTTAAATGTTGCTGATCTGTTTTGGAAAAAACTGTTAAATCATCTAGATAAATTACCAGAAAATCATGTATTTCTTTAGCAAAAGCAATGTCCATTGCTCTCTGAAATGTAGCTCCTGCATTCTTGAGTCCAAATGGCATCTTGACATATTTAAAAGTACCCCATGGTGTTGTAAATGCTGTTTTATCTTGATCATCAGGATGAACTAGAATCTGGTTATACCCTGAAAATCCATCCAGAAGAGATATCCTAGAAGATCCTACTACCTTTTGTAAGATATGGTCCATTTTAGGCAAGGGATAGTTATCTTTTAAAGAAACTTTATTCAAATTTCTTAAATCAACACAGTCTAATTTATCCCGTCTTTTTCCGTGTTGGTACTAGATTAGAAACCCATTCTGAGAACCTAATAGGAGCTATAATTCCTGCTTCATACATTCTTTTAATTTCCTTTTCAATTGAAGGTAGTAAAACATGATTTATTCTTCTAAGTTTCTGTTTGAAAGGTTTTTGATCTGGTTTCAAAGGTATAGTGTGTTGAATTATGGATGTATCATATGATTTAAGATCTTTATAACTCCAGGCAAAAACGTCCTGGAATTCTTTTAAGAGTTCAACATATTTAACCTTTTGATCTTCTGGTAGAGATTTGGATAATTTAACCATTTTGAGATCTTCTGGGGTTCCTAAGTTGCATTCTTCAATATCAGCCTTAACAGGTTCTATTTTGGGTCTAAATGGAATGTCATTTGAGTCAAAAAGATCTTCCAAAGGAGTTAATCCTTTGGGTAAATGATTATCTTTCAGATTAATGATTTCAGTTTCATCTTCTATGATCTCGTCGAATTCCATTTGTATCAAATCCTGCATATCTTTTTCTGTGAATGTGGTTGGGTGAAGCATGTGAATTACAGTCTCTCTTGAAATATCTGTTTTTTGTTCTTTTTCTTGATCAGATTCATTGATTGTTATGTCCTCATCTATATTACTGTTAGAAAACTCATTTTCTAGTGTCAAAAAACTATTGATCTGATTGTTATTTACAAATACTTGCCAATTCATTAGATTGTCCGGTATAGCAGGTCTATGTCTAATCTCAGCTGTGAACTGATGATTAGGTCCAAAAGGCAACTTACACGTTCTAGCGAACATTGCAAGACTGTGAGCATGCAAATTTTGTTTCCTGGGAATCTTGGCAAGTTGAGCTTGTAGGAAAGTGTTGAGAATTTCCACAACTGTTTCTCTATATTGTTTCAATCTGGGATCTTTGGTTGAGCATTCACCATTAATCTGTTGGATAATTAATTTAGAGTCTCCTATGATCGATACCCTAATTGCTCCTAACTTTTTGACATGTTTAAGTCCTAGCAAAAGGGCTTCGTACTCAGCCATGTTGTTAGTGCATTTAAAATTCAATCTATAAGAATGACCTTCAGCATGATCATTTTCAACATTATGTAACCAAATTACAGCTCCAGCTCCTAACTTGTTTACTGAACCATCAAATTCTAAATGCCACAGAATTTCATGTTCATAATCTTCATCGATTGTTTTAACATGTTTCTTTACAGGAGCTAGTTTCTTGGTTTGTTTTGGAATTTCTTGTTTTTCTGGTGTTTCTTTATCTTTGGAAATTTCTTCAATCTGAATAGTGGATTTATTTGTAGTTTCCTTTTCAGGTGCTTCTAGTTCAGTTGGAAGGTCCATTTCAGCATTATAAAGGATGAAGGAATCCATATCAGAATGTACTGAATAGACAGGGAAGTTTTCAGGCTTCTCATGGCTACTCACCAAGTACTTCATCAAGGTTTCTCTATATAATCTTTTAGGTTGACCAAATACTGAAATAGTGGCATATGACATGTCTAGTTGAATAGATCCTCCAAGTTTAGCACCCTAGGATCTGGACAACAACATACCATATTTAGGAGGAATATCAGCCACTACTATATCCATCAAAATAGACTTCGCAGGGTATTGCACCAAAGTAACACACAAAACTTTAATCAAACCTAAACATTTTACCTGACTAGAATCAAAAGAAAATAAATCTTTATACGGTCTGGTAATGTCTAAATTTAATCTTTCCATCACAGCTTTTGGCATCAAATTGTGGGATGCTCCAGAATCCAGCATAGCATTGTGGAGTATTTTATCATGAACGTTCAGGCTCACATAAAATGGAGGAGTTCCTCCACTTTCTGGTTTGCCATTTACTTCGGGGCCAAAAAGTAGTTTAGGTTGATCATCAAGAATATTCACTGAATCATCCATTCCAGTAATGTTAATGTTAAGGGATTTTCTGATTTGACTTCTATAGACATCATGTTTAGCCAGTTCTGATAAAGGAACAACTATATTTAGTTTGCCTATTTCAGCCTCTAAATTGAAAGGTTTTTCTGTTTGAGCTTTAGTGTTTTGCACAGTTGGGTTTTCTCTATTTTTTGGGTCTTCAACGTTTTTCTCTTTTTCATGAGTGGAATTTTGATTTGAAGGTATTTCTGAACTAACTTCTACTAATTCTTCTACATTTCCTTCAGGAGGAAAAGTATTAGATTGTTGTTTATTGTTTGGTTGGTTATCAGACACATCTTCAATTATTGGATTTGAGGGGTTAGGAATTGTCCTAGACAGAATTTGTACAGGGGGAATGCTTTGTACAGGAGGGATTTTACCTTTGAAATTTTGTTTTACAACTTTCTGTTTGCTATTCTCTGGCACATCAATCCGCCTGCTTCTCAAATTGTACTGTTTATGAACCTCATAAATTGCTGTGTTATAGCCTTTCTTAAAATCAAAAGTTTCTCCTGAATGAGTTTGGAATGTTTCAAGGATGTGATTCTCTTGATCATCCTAAGATAGGAAAACTTCTGGTTCATTTTTGTCTTCAATTACATTGTTTATTTCCACATCCTCTGTAGGTTCTTCAGAAGTTGAACCTTCAACAAAATTTTCTTGGAAAGGTGGCCTGATGTTTTGGTCAGGGACATTCTTTCCAATATTTTGGTTCTGATTTCTTCTAAAGTTTGTGTTTCTCACAACATTTTGATTATCACCAGTAGAATTTCTTTCGATTGTCTCCACTCTGTCTCCTAATCTTTCCATACCTTTAATGATTGCATCCATCTTTCTTTCAAAATCTGAAGGTTCTTCATTTATAGGCATTCTTCTTTCGGCCCTAGCTCTGGCTCGTTTTTCTATAAGATTTACTTCTACACTAACCACTATGTTTTGCATTTCTTCTAGGGTTTGGGGGGCTCTTTCCCTAAGTGAATAGGCTATGTCAGAGTCAAAACCATCCGGGAATTTAACCAATACTGAGTCAGGAGGGGGTCTGAGGTTCTGGGGAACGACGTTATATGCTTCATTGAATCTTATTATGTAATCTCGCACTGTTTCATTAGGTCTTCTCCTTAATTTTTCAAATTCTGATAGGATCTGAAGAGGGTCTTTCTTTTTCTCCCATATATTCAAAAATGACCTATACAAAGCTGGTAAATCAGCAATACTATTTGGAGCAAGGGCCCTAAACCATGTCCTAACTTCCCCAGTAAGAATCTGAACAAAAATTCTCATTCGGACATCATCAGTGTCAATTTCATAGAATTCAAAGTAATCAGTCATTCTTTTGGTATGTTGTTGAGCTGTGTAAGTACCTGAGCCATCAAAAGGTGTGATCTTACTTTGATAATCTTGAGGCAAAGCCACAGGGTTGGTTGGCAACTGTAAAGGGGCATATCTATTGGCCATTGGAAAGGGTAATGGAATAATAGGTGGTGGTGGTCTGGGTGGAGGAGTAGAAGGGGTGACTGGTGTTTGAAAAGCTTGAGGAAAAGTAACTGAACTTGGGGAAGCTTCGGTAATTACAGAAATGTTTGAAATTTCTTCAAAGGTCTGTTCAGATGAAATGGAGTTTTGTAAATGTCTGTCAAGGTGATATGAAACAAATCTGAATTGCAAATCTTCAAAAAAAAATGGATCTGGAACTAATCTTGATAATTCAGTTTCAGAAAAATTTACAAATAAGGATGTTTCAAATCACTCGTCAAAAGGAATTTCGTCAAAATATATAATTTTCACGAGACAAGATTGTGATCTAGAAAGAGGTATGGAACTACCAGAACTCTCTTGACTTCCTCTTTCAGAACTTTCTTGACTTCCTTGTCTTCTAAGAATCCTAGGAATCAGATTCAGATTTTCAAATATCGGTGGTGGATTAGGGTCAGGATTTGACCTAGTGTGACGAATCCTTTCTGAAGCCAGTTTTCCTAGATGATATATGTTTTTGGATTTTTGGTTTTAATTGAAATGAAAATACAACTTCTACAAATTCTTCAAGAAATAACAATTTGTGATTTAAAATTTTCTCAAAGATTTATTAAACTAGAGAGTCTGATTAAACATTTGAAACTAAGGTTCAGTGTATAAGCTAAATCAGAGATAGACTGAAGTAGCATTTATTTACTATGCAATTGAAAAGAAAAAGCATTTCAAAGGCTACCTGGCTGATCTTCAGACTCTGTCTATAGCTTATAAGTGAACAATATTAACAATAAAAATGATTCAGATCCCCAGTATGGTCGCCACTATGTTATCACTCAGGTTTTCCTTGAAGTTGTGGAAAAGGAAAGTATACCCGAGGTAACCACAAACCAACCTTCGGATGCAGAATCTAGCCAATCTGCATCCAGAGAGGGCTCTCTCTTTATGATTTATATTTGTTCTTAGAAGGTTTTAGGCTAGTTATAGATCCCCAAGAAAATGCGGAATTACTGTTATGGGCAAGGCCACTTTTAGGCCATTGGGATATGGAAATGGAAGGATATTTTATCGATTTATTCTACACAAGATGGCTTTGTAGGCAAGATATTAAATGAGAGAACAACTTTAAAATTTAAAAGTGGATGGAATGGGTTTGGAAGGGATGAGAATCTTCTACCATGCTCAAAAGAAAGAAATGAAATGATTTCACAATGTTATTAAAGAATTTCATTATAGTAATCAAAATGTTACTAGCTTGCTAAGAGAAATTAAGAATTCATGCTTATAACTAATTTAGAGGAAAACATTTACACCGAATTGCAGTGGTAATTAAAAGCAAATTCCCCGAGTTATTTTATGTCAATTATTCTGAAATGGAAACACAATGATATTATAAACAAATATAAAACTTAAGACATAGGATAGAAAGACTTATTGAACTGCAGTCAGACACATGAATCCTGCAAAAAGTCCTGAGCTTCAAATTGTCATCCAGCACATCCATAAAAGGAGGAAACAGCACACTAGCAATTACTTTTTGTCCTATCTACGAGACCATTTGTCTCCTTTTTATTGTAACTTATTCATTAGTCACCCTAGATTATTGGCTAGGTTAGTGTGAGATATTTGCAATCATTTTTTGTATAAATAAACCCTCAAAGAGAGTATTGAGGGTGGATTCTACTACTTCGCTGTGACATTGATGTTTTTGGAATAAAAGTGTTTTGGAGAAATTTATTTGTGGCTTGCTGGATGACAATTTGAAGCTCAGAACTTTTTGCAGGATTCATGTGTCTGACTGCAGTTCAATAAGTCTTTCTATCCTATGTCTTAAGTTTTATATTTGTTTATAATATCATTGTGTCCATTTCCGAATACTTGACATAAAAGAATAACTCAGAATTTACTTAATTGTACTCTGAGTTTAGTTGTGATTATTCTAAATGTTTTCCTCTAAATTAGTTATAAGCAACGAATTCTTAATTGCTCTTGCTTCGCTAATTTAAACATTTTGATTACTATAGTAAAGAATTCTTCACTGCTCTTTATTTGTAATCATTTCATTTCTTTATTTTGAACATGGTGAAAGATTCTTAACTGCCTTTCATCCCTTCAAACCCATTCCATCCACTTTAAATTTTAAGGATTGTTCTCTGTTTGGCTATCTTTCCCTGCAAAGCCATCTTGTGTGTAGAATAGAAATCCAGTAAAGCCATCCTTTCGACTCCATAGCCCAATGGCCTAAAAATATTCAACCTTGCCCTTAGTTGGAAAATTCCACCATTTTCAAACAAACTCTTGGATCTATAACTAGCCTTAAACTTTCTAAGAACAAAGATAAATCATAAAGAGAGAGCCCTCTCTGGATGCAGATTGGCTAGATTCTGCATCTGAAGGTTGGTTTGTGGTTATCTCGGGTATACTTTCCTTTTCCACAAATTCAAGGAAAACCTGAGTGATAACAACGTCATGCATGTCAACCACTTATGAAACTCCAAAATGGGTATCCAAATATCCTTTCAAATTTCGGATTTGATAAATTCAACACTCGTGATGCAAATTATTTTATTTTACCTGTATCATCTTAAAAATGTCCCAAGAACAATTTGTCACTTCATGCATGTCGAAAAAATTGTGAAACTCGAAAATGGGTACAAAAATATGCTCTCATATGTCATATCCAAGAAAGTCACTGCTTATTATGCACATTTGTTCATTTTACATGAATCTTCTGAAAAGTGTCCCAAGAACAATTCATCACTTCGTGCATGTCAAACAACTTGTGCAACTCCAAAATGAGTATCTAAAAAGAGTCCTAAGAATGATTTGTCACTTTTTGCATCTCAAACAAATTTTGCAACTCCGAAATGGGTATCCAAATATGCTCTCAGATTTCACATCAAAGATATTCATTGCTTGTTACGTGTGTTCTTTCATTTTACCTAAAAACCTAAAAAATAGTCCCAATAATTATTTGTCACTTCGTACATGTCGTACCACTTGTGCAACTCCAAAATGGTTATCCAAATACACTCTCATATTTTTTATTCAAGAAATTCATTGCTCGTTATGGGAAATATTTCGCTTTTCCTAAATCATCCGAAAATAGTCCCAAAAATGATTTGTCACTCTTTGCACATCAGATCACTTGCGTAAATCCAAAATGGCTATGCAAATATTCTCTCAGATTTTGGATCCAAGAAATTCATCGCTCATTATGAAGATTCTTTCGTTTTACTTGAATCTTCCAAAAAGGATCAAAAGAATGATTCATCAATTCATGCATGTCTGTCCACTTATGTAACTGAGAAATGGATAACCAAATATGCTCTCAGTTGGATCTGAGAAATTCACCTCTCGTTATGCACATTCTTTCGATTTACTTGAATTGTTCGTAAAGGTTCCCAAGAATTATTCATCGCTTCATGCACATCAAACCACTTGTGCAACTCTAAAATGGGTATCCAAATATGCTCTCAAGTTTTGGATATAAGAAATTCACCTCTCGTTATGCACATTCTTTCATTTTAGTTGAATTGTCTGAAGAAAGTACAAAGAACAATTCATCACATCGTGCACACCAGATGACTTTTGAAACTACAAAAGGGTATTCAAATATGCTCTCATATTTCAGATCCTAGAAATTCAATGCTCTTTAACTGCATTCTCTCATTTCACCTAAATAGTCTGAAAAGAGTGCCAAGAACTATTTATCACTTTGTGCATGTGAGACCAATTGTGCAACTGTAAATTGGGTATCTAAATATGCTATGAGATTTTTGCATTATTTCATTTTACCTAAACTATCCGAAAATATTCCCTCAAATGATTTGTCAATTAGTGCATGTCATACAACTTATGCAACTCCAAAATGGATATGCAAATATGCTCTTAGGTTTCGCATCCGAGAAATTCACTGCTCATTATGCGAGTTCTTTTGTTTTACTTGAATCATACAAAAAGTTTGCTAAGAATGATTCATCACTTCATTCATGTCATAACACTTGTTTAACTCCGAAACGGGTATACAAACATGCTCTCAAATTTTTAATCCGAGAAACTCATTGCTTGTTATGTGCGTTATTTCGTTTTACCTAAATTGTCTGAAAAGTGTCCCAAGAATGATTCGTCACTTCATGCATGTCATACATCTTATGCAACTTCAAAATAGGTATTCAAATATGCTCTCAAATTTCAGATCCAAGAATTTCACCGATCATTATGTGTGTTCTTTTCTTTTACCTAAATTTTCGAAAAATAGTCCCAAGAATTATTTGTCACTCCATGCATGTCAGATCACTTGTGCAACTCCAAAATGGGTATCTCGATATGCTCTCAGATGTAGGATTCGAGAATTTCACCACTCATTATGTGCTTTATTTCGTTTTAAATAAATCATATGAAAATAGTGTAAAAAACAATTTGTCACTTCATGCATGTCAAACCACTTGCACAACTCCAAAATGGGTATCAAAATATGCTCCCATATTTCAGATACATGTAATTCAATGCTATTTATGCATGTTCGTTTGTTTTATTTAAATCATAAAAAAATAGTCCAAGAACGATTCGTCCCTTCTTGCATGTTAGAACACTTATGCAACTGCAAAATGTGTATCTAAATATGCTTTCAGATTTCAGATCTAAGAAATTCACCGCTCATTATGGGAGTTCTTTTATTTTATCTGAATTGTCCCAAAAGAGCCCTAAGAACAATTCGTCACTTCGTGCATGTTAGAACACTAGTGCGAATCCAAAATGGGTATCCAAATATGCTCTCAGTTTTCAGATATAAGAAATTCAATGCTCATTATGTGCATTCTTTCATTTTACTTGAATCGTCCAAAAAGGGTCCCAAGAAATTTTTTTCACTTCGTGCATGTTGGACCACTTGTGTAGGTCCAAAATGGTTATCCAAATATGCTTTTAGATTTTGGATCCAAGAAATTCACTGCTCTTTATGCATGTTCTTTTGTTTTACCTTAATCATTCGAAGATAGTCCTAAGAACGATTTGTCTCTTTGTGCATGTAAGAACACTTGTGGAAATTTGAAATGGGTATCGAAATATACTATTAGGTTTTGGATCCGAGAATTTCACTACTCATTATACGTGTTTTTTCATTTTACCTGAATTGTCTGAAAAGATTCCTAAGAACAATTCATCACTTCGTGCATATTAGGCCACTTGTGCAAGTCCAAAATGGGTATCCAAATAAGCTCTCAGATTCAGATCTGAGAAATTCATTGCTCGTTATGTGCATTCCTTCATTTTACCATTAGAGAAATTTTGAGGGAAAAAATGGGTTTCAAAACAAAAATGTACAACTAAAATCAAATTTATAAGAACCAAGGGTATTCAATATGATGATGTCAACCATGGGGGATGATTCACCATTTTTGGAGTAAAAGGGTTTAAAAAAAACTACTTTTCTCAACTCATATTTTCAACTTATTTCTCTACGATTTTAATCAAATTTCAAGGAGGAGCACTTGTTGGATGCATTATTTAACTTTTCATCCAATGAGTACACATGTTTCATAGTTTTAATGGACCCTACTACTTGAAAAATGTGAAATACATGAAAGCATGTGATTACAATATTTTTTTCCATGTATTTCACATATTTCTCGTGTAGTAGGGTCCATAAAAAGTATGTAACATGGGTAATCCTTGGAAATTATGCATACAATGAGTGCTCTCGTTCAAAATTTGAGTAAAATCACAGGGATATAAGTTGAAAATACCAATTGAAAAAATATTTTTTTATTTTTACCCTCCAAAACTATATGAGGCAATGTAATCTTATTTTATTATTTCCACTATTGTTTTATAGTATTGATTAGGAGGTGGATTTTAGTCCTCAAAATTTCTCTAATGTTGAATTGTTCGAAAACAACAATTTTTCACTTCATACATGTCATACCACTTGTGTAACTCCAAAATTGGTATCCATATATGCTCTTAGATTTTAGATCTAAGAAATTCACCACTTGTTATGTGCAATATTTAATTTTATTTGAATCATTCGAAAATAGCCCCCAAAATGATTCATCACTTCGTGCATGTCAGACTACTTGTGCAACTCCAAAATGACTATCCAAACATGCTCTCAAATTTTGGATCCAAGAAATTCACCGGTCATTATGGGCGTTCTTTAGTTTTACCTAAATCATCTTAAAAGAGTCTCAAGAATGATTTGTAACTTAGTGCACATCAAACAACTTGAGCAACTCCAAAATGGGAATCCAAATATGCTCTCAGATTTTGGATATGAGAAATTCATCACTTGTTATGTGCGTTCTTTCATTTTAATTGAATTTTCTGGAAAGTGTCTGAAAAATGATTCATCACATCGTGCATGTCAAACCACTTATGAAACTCCAAAATGGGTATCAAAATATGCTCTCAGATTTTGGATTTAAGAAATTCATCAATTGTTATGTGGATTCTTTTGTTTTACCTAAATCATTTGAAAAGAGTCGTATAAAAGATTCGTCAATTCATGCATGTAAGATCACTTGTGAAACTCCAAAATGGGTATCCCAAAATTTTCTCATATTCAGGATCCAAGAAATTCACCACCTGTTATGCATGTTCTTTCATTTTACTTGAATCGTCCCAAAACTATCCCAAGAATGATTCGTCACTTCAGGCTTGTCAGACCACTTGTGTAACTCCAAAATGTCTATACAATATGCTATCATATTTAGGATCTGAGAAATTCACCACTCATTATGCGTGTTCTTTGGTTTTACCTCAATCATATAAAAAATTTCCAAAGAATGATTCCTCACTTTTTGCATGTCATACCAATTGTGCAATAATGGGTATCCAAATATGCTCTTAGATTTTGGATCTAAGAAATTCACCACTAGTTATACGCATTCTTTTTTTTTAACATAAATCATCCTAAAAAATTCCCAAAAATGATACGTCACTTCATGCATGTCGAGCACTTATGCAACTCCAAAATGGGTATCTAAATATGCTCTCAAATTTCGGATTCGATAAATTCAACACTCCGTGATGGACATTATTTTATTTTACTTGTATCATCTTAAAAATGTCCCAAGAACAATTTTTCACTTCATGCATGTCGAACAACTTGTGAAACTCCAAAACAGTTACAAAAATATGTTCTCATATTTCAGATCTAAGAAAGTCATCGCTCATTATGCACATTCTTTCATTTTACCTGAATCGTCTAAAAAGTGTCCCATGAACGATTCATCACTTCGTGCATGTCAAACAAATTGTGCAACTCCAAAATTATTATCTGAAAAGAGTTCTAAGAATGATTCATCACTTTGTGCATCTCAAACAATTTGTGCAACTCTAAAATGGGTATCCAAATATGCTCTCAGATTTTAGATCAAATAAATTCACTGCTTGTTACATGTGTTCTTTCATTTTACCTAAAAGCCTAAAAAATAATCCCAAGAATTATTTGTCACTTCGTACACGTCGTACCACTTGTGCAAATCCAAAATGGTTATCCAAATACGCTCTCATATTTTTTATTCAAGAAATTCATTGCTCATTATGGGAAATCTTTCGCTTTACATAAATCATCTGAAAATAGTCCCAAAAATGATTTTTCACTTTGTGCACATCAGATCACTTGTGTAAATCCAAAATGGTTATGAAAATATGCTCTCGGATTTTGGATCCGATAAATTCATCACTCATTATGCAGATTCTTCCGTTTTACTTTAATCTTCCAAAAAGGGTCCCATGAATGACTCATCAATTCATGCATGTCTATCCACTTATGCAACTCAGAAATGGATAACCAAATATGCTCTCAGATTTTGGATCGGAGAAATTCACCTCTTTTTATGAACATTATTTCAATTTACATGAATTGTCTGAAAAGTTTCTCAAGAATTATTCATCGCTTCATGCACATCAAACCACTTGTGCAACTCTAAAATGGGTATCCAAATATGCTCTCAAGTTCTGGATATAAGAAATTCACCACTCGTTATGCGCATTCTTTCGTTTTACTTGAATCGTCCGAAGAAAGTCCAAAGAACAATTCATCACATCGTGCACGCCGGATCACTTGTGCAACTACAAAATGGGTATTCAAATATTATCTCATATTTAGGATCCTAGAAATTCAATTCTCTTTAACCACATTCTCTCATTTCACCTAAATAGTCCGAAAAGAGTCCCAAGAACTATTCATCACTTTGTGCATGTGAGACCACTTGTGCAACTGTAAATTGGGTATCTAAATATGCTATGATATTTTTGCATTCTTTTGTTTTACCTGAACTATCCGAAAATAGTCCCACAAATTATTTGTTAATTAGTGCATGTCATATGAATTATGCAACTCCAAAATGGATATGCAAATATTCTCTTAGGTTTCTCATTCGAGAAATTCACTGCTCATTATATGAGTTCTTTTGTTTTACCTGAATCAACCGAATCATCACTTCATGCATGTCATACCACTTTTTTAACTTTGAAATGGGTATACAAACATGCTCTCAAATTTATAATCCGAGAAACTCATTGCTCGTTATGTGCGTTATTTCGTTTTACCTGAATTATCTGAAAAGTGTCCCAAGAATGATTCGTCACTTCATGCATGTCAGACATCTTATGCAACTTCAAAATAGGTATCCAAATATGCTCTCAAATTTTGGATCCAAGAATTTCATCGATCATTATGCGCATTCTTTCCTTTTACCTAATTTTTCCTAAAATAGTCCCAATGATTATTTGTCACTCCATGCATGTCAGATCACTTGTGCAACTCCAAAATGGGTATCTCGATATGCTCTCAGATGTCAGATTCGAGAAATTCACCACTCATTATTCGCTTTCTTTCATTTTAAATGAATCATATGAAAATAGTCCTAAAAACGATTTGTCACTTCGTGCATGTCAAACCACTTGTGCAACTCCAAAATGGGTATCAAAATATGCTTCCATGTTTCGGATACATGAAATTCAATGCTATTTATGCATGTTCGTTTGTTTTATTTAAATTTTCAAAAAATAGTCCCAATAATGATTCGTCACTTCTTGCATGTTAGAACACTTATGTAACTCCAAAATGTGTATCTAAATATTCTTTCAGATTTCAGATCCAAGAAATTCACCACTCGTTATGGGAGTTCTTTTATTTTATCTTAATTGTCCCAAAAGAGCCCTAAGAACAATTCGTCACTTCGTGCATGTTGGAACACTAGCGCAACTCCAAAATGGGTATCCAAATATGCTCTCAGTTTTCAGATCTAAGAAATTCACTTCTCATTATGTGCATTCTTTCGTTTTACCTGAATCATCCAAAAAGGGTCCCAAGAACAATTTTTCACTTTGTGCATGTTGGACCACTTGTGCAAGTCCAAAATGGTTATCCAAATATGCTTTCATATTTTGGATCTGAGAAATTCACTGCTCGTTATGCGCGTTCTTTCATTTTACCTGAATCATTCGAAAATAGTTCTAAGAATGATTCGTCTCTTTGTGCATGTAAGAATAGTCGTGGAAATTTGAAATGGGTATCGAAATATGCTAATAGATTTTGGATCCGAGAATTTCACTACTCATTATGTGTGTTCTTTCATTTTACCTGAATTGTATGAAAAGAGTCCTAAGAACAATTAATCACTTCGTGCATATCAGACCACTTGTGCAAGTCCAAAATGGGTATCCAAATAAGCTCTCAGATTCGTATCTTAGAAATTCATTTCTCATAATGTGAGTTATTTCATTTTACCATTAGAGAAATTTTGAGGTAAAAAATGGGGGTCAAAACAAAAATGTACAACAAAAATCAAATTTATAAGAACCAAGGTTATTCAATATGATGATGTCAACGATGGGGTATGATTCACCATTTTTGGAGTAAAAGGGTTTAAAAAAAATTACTTTTCTCAACTCATATTTTCAATTTATCTCTCTACGATTTTAATCAAATTTCAAGGAGGAGCACTTTTTGGATGCATTATTTAACTTTTCATCCAATGAGTACACATGTTTTATAGTTTTAATGGACCGTACTACACGAAAATGTGAAATACATGAAAACATATGATTACAATTTTTTTTTTTCATGTATTTCACATATTTTTCGTGTAGTAGGGTCCATCAAAAGTATGTAACATGGGTACTCATTTGTAAGTAAATTATGTATACAATGAGTGCTGTCGTTCAAAATTTTGAGTAAAATCACAGGGATATAAGTTGAAAATACCAATTGAAAAAATAGTTTTTTTTTTACTCTCAAAACTATATGAGACAATGTAATCTTATTTTATTATTTCCACTATGAGACAATGTATCCAAATATGCCCTTAGATTTTGGATATAAGAAATTCACCAATCGTTATGCACATTATTTCGTTTTACCTAAATCGTTTGAAAAGAGTCCCAAGAATTATTCGTCACTTCATGCACATTAGACCAATTGTGCAACTCCAAAAAGGGTATCCAAATATGCTCTCATATTTTGGATTCAAGAAATTCAACACTCATTATGCATGTTCCTTTGTTTTACATGAATCATCTGAAAAGAGTCCCAAGAATTATTCTTCACTTCACGCATGTCAGACCACTGTGCAACTCCAAAATGGGTATAAAAAACACTCGAGAAGAGTCCCAAGAATGATTCATCACTTCGTGCTCGTTATGCATGTTCTTTCATTTTACCTGAATCGTAAGAAAAATTTCCCAAGAATGATTCACCACTTTGTGCTTGAGAAACTCCAAAATGGGTATCCAAATATGCCCTCATATTTCAGATATGACAAATTCACCTCTTGTTTTAAGCGTTATTTCATTTTACTTGAATTGTCTAAAAAGAGTTCCAAGAGCGATTCGTGACTTCCTACATGTCAGATCACTTGTGAAATACCAAAATGGGTATCCAAATATTCTCTCATATTTTGGATCTCAGAAATTCAACGCTTTTTATGCACGTTCCTTCATTTTACTTGAACAATCTAAAAAGAGTCCCAAGAATGATTCGTCGCTTCGTGCATGTCGGGTCACTTGTGAAACTCCAAAATGGGTATCCAAATATGCTGTCAGATTTTAGATTCAAGAAATTCACTTCTCGTTATACACGTTCTTTCGATTTATCTGAATTGTATGAAAAGAGTCCCAAGAACGGTTTTTCACTTCCTGCACATCAAACTAGTTGTGTAACTATAAAATGGGTATCCAAATATGCTCTCAGATTTTTGATAGGGGAAATTAAATATTTTTTATGCGCATTATTTCATTTTACTTGAATCGTTTGAAAAGCGTCCCAAGAATGATTCATCAACTTGTGCATGTCAGACCACTTGTGCAACTCCAAAATGGGTAACCAAATATGCTCTCATATTTTGGATATGAGAAATTCACCACTCATTTTTGCGTGTTCCTTCATTTTACCTGAATCGTCCAAAAATATTCCCAAGAATGATTCGTCACTTCATGCATATCATATTACTTGTGGAAAAACAAAATGGGTATGAAAATGTGTTCTCATATTTTGGATCTAAGAAATTTACTACTCGTTATGCGTGTTCTTTCGTTTTATCTAAATCGTTGGACCCAAGAACAATTCGTCACTTCGTGCATGTCATACCACTTGTGCAACTCCAAAATGGGTATCCAAATGTTCTCTGAGATTTCATATTTGATAAATTCACCACCCGTTAGGCACGTTTTTTTTACCTAGATCATCTGAAAAGAGTTCCAAGAACGATTCGTCACTTTGTGCATATTGGACTAGTGGATAACCAAAATGGGTATCCAAGTATGCTCTTAGATTTTAGATCCGAGAAATTCACCACCCATTGTGTGCTTTCATTCTTTTTACCTAAATAGTTTGACAAGAGACACAAGAATGATTCATCACTTTGTGCATGTCAGACCACTTGTGAAACTCTAAAATGGGTATCAAAATATGCTCTCAGATTTTGGATCCGATAAATTCACCACATGTTATGCACACTCTTTTGTTACATGAATCATCCGAAAAGAGTCCAAAGAACGAATTTTCACTTTTTGCATGTCATACCACTTGTGCAACTCCAAAATGGGTATCAAAATATGCTCTCAGATTCCAGATTCAAGAAATTCATAGCTTGTTATGCATGTTCTTTCATTTCACCTGAATGAACTAAAAATATTCCCAATAACTATGCATGATTTTTGCATGCCATACCATTTGTGTAACTCCTAAATGTGTATACAAATATGATCTCAGATTTTATATTCGAAAAATTCACCTCCATTATGTGTGTTTTTCATTTTACCTGAAACTTCTGAAAATATTCTCAAGAATTATTCGTCACTTCATGCTTGTCGGACCACTTTTGCAACTCTAAAATGCGTATCCAAATATGCTCTCAAATTTCGGATCTGAGAAGTTCACCACTCATTATGCCCACTCTTCATTTTGAAAGAATAGTGTGAAAAGTGTCCCAAGAATGATTTTTGACATCGTGCATGTTAGTCCACTTGTGAAACTCCAAAATGGGTACCCAAATATGCTCTTAGATTTTGAATCCAATAAATTCACCGCTTGTTATGTGCATTCTTTCATTTTACTTGAATTTTTTGAAAATATTCCCAACAATGATTCATCACTTCGTGCATGTTAGACCACTTGTGAAACTCCAAAATGGTATTCCAATATTCTCTTAGATTTCATATATGAGAAATTCATCAGTTGTTATTCGTTCTCTTTCGTTTTACTTGAATCGCCAGAAAAAATTCTCAAGAATTCAATAATTATTCATGACTTAATGCATGTTGGACCACTTGTGCAACTCCAAAATAGGTTTCCAAATAATCTCACATGTTTCATATCTAAGAAATTCACCACTCGTTATGCAGATTCATTTGTTTTACCTAAAATTTCTGAAAAAAGACCCAAGAAAGATTCGTCACTTTGTGCATGTTGTACCCCTTATGCAACTCCAAAATGAATATCCAAATATGCTCTTAGATTGTGGATCCAAGAAATTCATCGCTCATTATGCACGTTCTTTATTTTTACTTTAATATTCCAAAACGTGTCCTAGGAATGATTCATCACTTAGTACACATTGACCACTTGTGCAACTCCAAAATGGGTTCCCAAATATTCTCTTAGATTTAGATTATGAGAAATTAACTACATGTTATGCATATTTTTTTTTTTTACTTGAATCGTCTGAAAATATTCACAAGAATGATTCATCATTTCATGCATTTCGGACCACTTATGCAACTCAAAAATGAATATTCAAATATGATCACATATTTTGGATCCAAGAAATTAACCACTTGTTATGCATGTTCTTTTTTTCTACTTGAATTGTCTGAAAATAGTCCCAAGAACGATTTGTCACTTCGTGCACATCATACCATTTTTGCAACTCCAAAACGAGTATACAAATATGATTTCAGATTTCGGATTCAATAAATTCACTACTTGTTATGTAATTTCTTTCATTTTCCCTGAATCATCTGAAAGGAGTCACAAGAATGATTAGTCACTTTTTACACATTGGACCACTTGTGCAACTACAAAATGGTATCCAAATATGCTCTCAAATTTCTAATCTGAGAAATTCATTGCTCATTATGCACGTTATTTCATTTTACCCAAATCATCTGAAAATATTCCCAAGAACAATTCATCAAATCATCCATGTTGAACCGCTTGTGGAACTCCAAGTTGGGTATCAAAATATGATCTCAGATTTTGGATTCGAGAAATTCACCTCTCATTATGTGCATTCTTTTGTTTTACATGAATCCTTTGAAATAGTCCCAAGAATGATTCGTTACTTTTTTCATGTCGATCCACTTGTGGAACTCCAAAATATGTATCCAAATGTGCTATGAGATTTTAGATTTGAAAAAATCAGCACTCATTATGCATGTTCTTTCATTTTACCTAAATCCAAAAAGAGTCCCTATAATGATTTGTCACTTCATGCATGTAGCACCACTTGTGCAAATCCAAAATGGGTATCCAAATATGCTCTCACAGTTTAGATCCGAGAAATTCACTATTCATTTTACTTATTATTTCATTTTACCTCAATCCCCCCAAAAGAGTCCCAATAATGATTTGTATCTTCACGCATGTCATACAACTTATGAAACTCCAAAATTGGTATCCAAATATGCTCTTATATTTTGGATACGAGTAATTCATTGCTCATTATGCATGTTTTCATTTTACTTAAATCAACCAAAAATTGTCCCAAGAATGATTCATCACTTTGTGCATGTCATACCACTTGTGCAACTCCAAAATGGGTATCCAAAAATGGTCTCAAATTTCAGATCTAATAAATTCACTACTCTTTAAGAATGATTCATCACTTTGTGCATGTCAGACCACTTGTTCAACTCCAAAATGGGTATCCAAAAATTCTCTTAGATTTCGGGTCCAAGAAATTCACTGCTCTTTATGGGTGTTCTTTCACTTTGCCTAAATTTTCTAAAGAGTCCCAAGAATTATTCATCACTTTGTGCACGTCCAAAAATTCATGAAGCTCTAAAATACTTATCAAAATATGTTTTCAGATTTTGTATTCGAAAAATTCACTGCTCATTATGCATGATCTTTTGCTTTACCCGAATCATTCGAAAATAGTTCCAAGAATTATTTGTCATTTTGTGCACATTGGACCACTTGTGCAACTCCAAAATATGTATTCAAATATTCTCTTAGATTTTGTATCTGAGAAATTCACCACTCGTTATGCACATTCTTTTGTTTTACCTAAATCGTCCCGAAAGTGTCCCAAGAACGATTTGTCATTTCCTACATGTTGGACCACTTATGCAATTCCAAAATGGGTATCCAAATATGCTCTGAAATTTCAGATTTTGGAAATTCACCACTCGTTATTCACATTCTTTCGTTTTACCTGAATCATCTGAAAAGGGTCAGAAATCGACTCATCACTTCGTATATGTTAGACCACTTGTGGAACTCCAAAATGGGTATCGCAATATGCTCTCATATTTCAGATCCGAGAAATTCACAACTCATTATATGCATTCTTTCATTTTACCTAAATCGTCGGAAAGAGGCCTATGAATGATTCGTCACTTCGTGCATCTCAGGCCACTTGTGCAACTCCAAAACGGGTCTCCAAATATGCTATTATACATGAAATTCACCACTCGTTATGTTTTTTCTTTCGTTTTACTTGAATCATTTAAAAAAAGTCCCAAGAATGATTCATCACTTCATGCACGTCTAACCACTTGTGCAAATCCAAAATGGGTATTTAAATATTCTCTCAGATTTCCAATTCAATAAATTCACTATGAGGTATCAAAAAGTGTTGATTCTGTAGCTATCAAAAATTCTCTTTCTGTGATGTATGAGATAAATAAAATCTATGATCTGTGAGCTACCAAAATTTATCATTTTGCAGATACCGAAAGTTGTCCTTCTTCGATTTTCAAGCTACAAAAAGTTAATTTTCTATGCATTTTTTGACTTTTACAGATTCAAATATTTGACTATATTTGTCTATCTCTCTCTAATTGGATTGGTTTAGACTTGGTTGATTTTGGAAAGTCAATATTTGATTCTGACTAGTTGATGGAAAATTTAATATTTAGACTATGTATCTCTCTATTGAACATTTGACAAAAATCTAATAGAAGAAGAATTTGAAAAGGGTTTTCCCCCTTGGGGGGTTTTTCCATAGTCTTGAAAAATTCTTGTGTCTCTATTTTTCTTGATTATCTTCTATTTTGAATTTTCTTACTGTTGACTTGGTCAATATATCTACCTCACACTTCAAGGATATAAAGAAGCTGGGTGACTCATCAAATTTGGTTGCTTAGATGATCATGTTGGAAGTCATATTGGATGATAATGATGTCATGGAATACGTGGAAGGAAAAGTACTTAAGCCACATGAAAATGCTTCTCTTGCTACGAAGTCCAAATATCAAATAGTTTAGCTTAAAGACAAGATAAGTATTATATTTTCTATGATAAAATGGTTGGGATGTATGAGGCCAAAAATCTGAATCATATTCTCTCCTTGAAGAAATGACTTGAGGACATTAAGATGAACAAGGGGGAATCTGTGTAATCCTGTGTCATGAGGATATCACAACTAAGTGATCAATTGTACAATGCTGGATAACCTATATCTAAGAGAGAGTTGGTGCTCTTCACTCTTCAAGGCCTTCCTCCTATTTGGGAAACCTTCATTACTTCCATAAGCCACCATGACAATTTTGTAACATTTGATGAGTTAGTTGGTAAATGTACTCAAGAAAAAACCATGATGAAATCTAGAAGGAGGATTCAAAAGCATGAAGAAGGAGATCCCTCTGCATTTGCTGCATAAGAAAAGAAGATGAAAGGAATATGGATACCATCTAACTCTAGAAAGTTTGCTCCATATTCCAAGGATTCTAGTAGAATATTCAAAAATGAATTATTGAACATTGGATGTTACAACTACCACAAGCATGGTCACTATGCACGAGAGTTCCTAGAAAAGAGAGATGATCCAAGGTCCAACTTCAATAACAAGAGTGGCTTCAAAAACAAAAAATTTAATGAAAGAATAAGAGATGATGATAGAAGAAGGAGATATGATAGAATAAAAATAGATGCTCTTGATGTTCGTGGAGAGTGTTATCGTCTATAAGAAATATAAAGGAACTAAAGGTGTGGAAATAATGTTGTTGTGCTTCAATATGAATATATTCTTTTTTTCTATTTTTTCTAGTTCTTCTTCTTTAGATTCGTGCAATATTTGGTTGGTAGATAATGAGGCTTCTTGACTTTGGGTATCGTGAAGTCCTTTCAAATCTAGTTGAGAGAGAGACTACTTGATCACTTTTAATTGATATTAACTCTATCTTACTTGAGCATTTATCTTAAAAATATAAGTATAAGTCTAATTTTACTTGCAAATCATTTTATTGCTCATATTTAAAAATTGTGATATTGTTTCACTAACCTTTGTCTTACAACATTTCCTACCTTGTAACTTGAAGCATCATTTCTCATATTTCTAGTATTATAAATATATTTTAGAATTATATAAAAGGAAATGGTCTCTTATCTTTTATGTTATTGGATTCCATATTTATTGGACCAATTTTTCAACTCTAAAATGGGTATCCAAATATGCTCTTAGATTTTAGATCCGAGAAATTCACTACTCGTTATCCATATTATTTCATTTTAACTAAATCATTTGAAAACTTTTCCAAGAGTGATTCTTCACTTCGTGCATGTCGAACCACTTGTGCAACTCCAAAATTGGTACCAAATATTCTTTCAGATTTCAGATCCGAGAAATTAACTACTCGTTATGAGAGTTATTTAGTTTTACTTGAATCATCCAGAAAGAGTCCCAAGAATGATTTGTCACTTCGTGCATGTCATACCACTTGTGCAACATGAAAATGGGTATCGAAATATGCTCTCAGATTTTTTATATGAGAAATTAATCACTCATTATGCATGTTATTTCATTTTACTTGAATCCTCCGAAAAGAGTCCCAATAATGATTCGTCACTTTGTGCATGTTGAACCACTTGTGCAAATCCAAAATGGGTATCCAAATATGCTCTCAAAATTGAGATTAGAGAAATTCACCACTCACTATGCATGTTCTTTCAATTTACCTGAATTGTTTGAAAATAGTCCCAAGAACAATTTATCACTTCATGAATGTCAGACCACTTGTGCAACTCTAAAATGGGTATTCAAATATGCTCTTAGATTTTTGATATGAGAATTTCAGTTCTTTTTATGTGCATTCTTTCATTATACCTGAATTTTCAGAAAAGAGTCCCAAGAATGATTCGTCACTTTGTGCATGTTGGACACTTGTGAAACTCCAAAATCAATACCCAAATATTCTCTCAGATTTTGGATTCGAGAAATTCATCGCTCGTTAAGCCATTTCTTCCATTTTACCTGAATTGTCCAAAAAGTGTCCAAAGAATGATTCATCACTTTGTGCTTCTCAAACCACTTGTGAAAATCCAAAATGGTTATCTAAATATTCTCTCAAATTTTGGATTTGAGAAATTCAACGCTTGTTATGTGCATTTTTCATTTTAACTGAATCATCCACAAAGTATCCCAAGAAAGTTCTGTCACTTCATGCATTTTAGATATCTTGTGCAAATACCAATTGGGTATCCAAATACGCTCTCATTTTTTATATATGAGAAATTCACTACTCATTATGTGCATTATTTCTTTACCTGAATTGTTTGAAAATAGTCCCAAAAATAATTCATCACTCTCTGCATGTCGGGTCACTTGCACAACTCCAAAATGGGTGTCCCATATGATCTTAGATTTCAGATATAATAAATTCACCAATTTTTATGCACATTATTTGGTTTTACTTGTATCATCTTAAAAGAGTCATAAGAATGATTCGTCACTTCGTGCATGTCAGACCAACTTTGCGACTCCAAAATCGGTACCCGAATATTCCGTTAGATTTTGGATCCAATAAATTCACCTCTTGTTATGTGCATTATTCCATTTTACGTGATTTGTCGAAAAATATTTGCAATAATGATTTGTCACTTCGTGCATGTCAGACCTCTTATGCAACTCCAAAATCGATATCTAAATATGATTTCAGATTTCGGATCTGTTAAATTCACCGCTCATTATGCACATTCTTTTGTTTTATCTTTATCATCCAAAAAGAGTTCCAAGAAGGATTCAACTATTCATTCACGTCAGAACTTTTGTGCATTTCCAAAATGGGTATCCAAATATGATCTTAGATTTTGGATATTATAAATTTACCACTCATTACGAACATTTTTTCGTTTTAAATAAATCGACCGAAATGAGTCCCAAGAACAATTCATCACTTCCTACACTTTTAACTACTTGTGCAAATCCAAAATGGGTATCCAAACATTCTCTCAAATTTTGGATCATATAAATTCACCACTCATTATGCACGTTCTTCTATTTTACCTAAATTATCCAGAAAGTGACCCAAGAACGATTCGTCACTTTGTGCATGCCAGACCACTTATGCAACTCTAAAATGGGTATCCAAATATGATCTCAGATTTTGGATCCAAGAAATTCACCACTTGTTATGCCCGTATTGTTTTACCTAAATTGTTCGAAGGGAGTCCATAGAATAATTCATGAATTTGTGAATGTAAAACCACTTGTGCAACTCCAAAATGGGTATCCAAACATGCTTTCATATATTGGATTTGAGAAATTCATTGTATTTTGTTTGTGTTCTTTCATTTCCCCATAATCATCTCAAAAGAGTCCCAATAAAAATTCGCCACTTCATGCATGTGATACCACTTATGCAACTCCAAATTGGGTATCCAAATATCCTCTCATATTTACACATTCTTTCATTTTACCAAATCTTCGGGAAATCATCTTGATAACGATTCACCATTTCATGCATCAAAAATATTTTGCAACTCCAAAATGGGTAATGAAATATGCTCTCAAATTTCGATATGAGAAGTTCACCACTCATTATGCACATTATTTCATTTTACTTGAACCATTCGAAAATAGTCCCAAGAATGAGTTGTCACTCCATGCATGTTAGACCACTTGCGGAAATCCAAATTGAGTATCCGAATATGCTCTTAGATTTCAAAGCTGAGAAATACAATGCTTGTTATGCACTTTCTTTCATTTTAACTAAATTGTCTGAAAAGAGTCCTAAGAATTATTTGTCACTTTGTGCATGTCAGAGCACTTGTGTAACTACAAAATGGGTATAAAAATACGCTCTCATGTTCCGGATATGTGAAATTCAACGCTCATTATGCACATTATTTTTTTTACTTAAAAAATCCAAAAAGAGTCCCAAGAATGATTTTTCACTTCTTGCATGTTGTATATGATAACTTCAACACTCATTATGTGCATTATTTATTTTTACCCGAATCGGTTGAAAAGAGTTCCAAGAACAATTAGTTACTTTGTGCACATGAAACCACTTGTCCAACTCCAAAATGGACACTCGAACATGCTCTCAAATTTTGGATCCAAGAAATACATCACTTATTAGGTGGATTCTTTCATTTTACCTGAATCATCCAAAAAGAGTCCCAAGAGTGATTCATCACTTAGTGCACATCGAAAAAATTAAGCAACTCCAAAATGGGTATCGAAATATGCTCTCAATTTTTGGATCCAAGAAATTCATCGCTTGTTATGCACATTCTTTCGTTTTGCTTGAATTATCCAAAAATAGTCCCAACAATGATTCATCACTTCATGCACATTGAACCACTTGTGCAACTCAAAATGGGTATCCAAATAGGCTCTCAGATTTTGGATCCAATAAATTCATCGCTTGTTATGTGCATTCTTTCGTTTTACCTAAATTGTCCAAAAAGAGTCCCAAGAATGAGTCATTACTTTGTGCATGTTGGACCACTTGTGCACCTCAAAAATGGGTATCCAAATACGATGTCAGATTTCAGATTCGAGAAATTCACCACTTGTTATGCACACTCTTTCATTTTACTTGAACCATTGAAAAACTCTCCCAAGAATGATTCATCACTTCATGCATGTCAAACCACTTGTAAAATTCCAAAATGGTTATACAATATGTTGTCAGATTTAGGATATGAGAAATTCACCACTCATTATGCGTGTTCTTTTGTTTTACCTAAATCATTCGAAAAATATACCAAGAATGATTCATCACTTCGTGCTTGTCGGACCATGTTCAACTCCAAAATGTGTATCTAAATATATAGATTTCAGATCCAAGAATTCAATGCTCATTATGCTCATTCTTTTTTTTTACCTAAATTGTAAAAAAAAAAATCCCAAGAATAGATTGTCACTTCTTTCACGTCGTACCACTTGTGCAACTCCAAAACGAGTATCCAAATATGCTCCAATTTTGGATTTGTGAAATTCACCGCTCCTTATGCGCAATTTTTTTGTTTTACCTTTATCGTCCGAAAGGAGTCGCCAGAACAATTTTTCGCTTCACGCATGTTAGAACGCTTGTGCAACTCCAAAATGGATATCCAAAAATGCTCAAAAATAGTCCTAATAATGATTCATCACTTCGTGCAGGTCAGGCCACTTGTGCAACTCTAAAATGGGTATCCAAATATGCTCTCAAGTTTCAGATCTGAGGAGTTCACTACTCATTATGCACATTCTTTCGTTTTACTTGAATTATACGAAAACTTTCCCAAGAACGATTTGTCACTTCATGCATGTCAAACCACTTGTGCAACTCCAAGATGGGTATGAAAATATGCGCTTAGATTTTAGATCTGAGAAAATCACTGCTTGTTATGAGTTTTCTTTTGTTTTACTTGAATCGTGAGAAAAGAGTCCCAAGAATGATTCCTCAATCCATGCACGTAAGACCACTTGTGCAACACCAAAATAGGTATCCAAATATGCTCTCAGATTTTGGATCTAAAAAATTCACCACTCATTATGCACGTTCTTTCAGTTTACCTGAATCATCCAAAAATAGTCCCAAGAATGATTCGCCACTTCATGCACGTTGGACCACTTATGCAAATCCAATATGGGCATACAAATATGCCCTCAGATTTGGATTCCAGAAATTCACCGCTCGTTATGCACATTTTTTTTATTTACTTGAATTTTGCAAATGGATTCCCAAGAACAATTCGTCACATTGTGCACTTTCGACCACTTATGCAACTCTAAAATGGGTATCTAAATATGCTCTCAGATTTTTTTTACGGGAAATTTATTGCCTATTATGCTCATTCTTTCATTTTATCTAAATTTTCTGAAAAGAGTCCAAGAATGATGCATCACTTCATGCACATCAGATCACTTGTGCAATTCCAATGGGTATCCAATTATGTTCTCAACTTTTGGATCTGAGAAATTCACCGCTCATTTTGCATGTTGCTTCATTTTACCTGAATCATTCGAAAAGAGTCCCAAGAATGGTTAGTCACTTAATGCGTGTCATACCACTTATGAAACTAACAAAGTTACCGATCAAACGAGAACTATTACCTCAAGACAAGATCTCTAACAAAAAAAAACATCAAAAAACCATGAAAAAACAGCCCAAAAACGAAAAGTTGTATTGTGGAATATATATATATATATATATATATTTTTTTTTTTCTTTTTCTTTTTGGGGTGAATTTTCAACAGTTTTTTAAAATTGAAGTAAAAGCCAATTTTGTGTGTGCAAAAAACAGCCTGAAAACGAAAAGTGTTTACGCTGGAATAACGTCGCCAAATTTTGTGTGCCCTGTTGATGCTGGAATAACATTGCCATTTTTTTATGTGCAAAAAACACAAGAAAGAACGTGAAAACAAAAAGTGTTGATGCTAGAATAGCGTCGTCAATTTTTTGTGTGGAAAAAACACCTGAAAACGAAAAATGTTGATGTTGGAATAACGTCTTTTTCTTTTCGGGGTAAATTGTCAACAATTTTTAATAATGACATTGAAGATAAAATATCATGATTCTGAAAACCTTAAAATTTCAACGATAAACATGACATTAAAGATAAAATATCAAAAGTCTTAAAATTCCAACAATTTTTAGGCATGGTATTAAAGATAAAGTATCACTTGTAAAAATAAAAAATAAAAAAACAAAATATTTCAAAAAAAATAAAAATAAAATAAAAACACAATTAAAAAAAAAAATTAACCAAAAAAAAGAAACAAAAACATTTTTTTTAAAGCTATAAAAGTAATAATAATAATAATAATAATAATAAAACCACATAATTAAAAAAAGATAAAATAAAATAATTAAAAAAAAATCTAAAATTAGTGAAAATAAAAAATAAAATAATTAAAATACTAAAATAAAAAATAAATAAAATTTAGAATTTTTTTTTTTAAATAATAAAAATTTAAATTAAAAAAAAAATTTAAATAAAAATTTAAATTATATATATATATATATATATATATATATATATATATATATTCCACCCAAAACCACCTAAGGCTCAAATGAGGTTGGTATATAGATACCAGGGCTTGGTTAAACCATTGGGAGACCGACAAAAATGTTGCATTGCAAATTATTAATAACATTAAAAATATTGTTACTTCTAAGTTTAAAGAGAAAATGTGGTGTGAGAAAGATTTAGAGGCTAAAAGAAAATTAAGATATTATAAGGAGGTTATCAACCCTACTCTAGAGGATCAAAAGTATCTCTCTATTTTAACTAGCTCAAAGAAAAAAATTAATATAGCCAAGATAAGAACGGACTCTCATGAGCTCCATAGTGAAACACGCTGTTGGGAAGTTCCTAAAACACCATGGGTGGAAAGGATCTGCCATCTCTGTGAGAATATAAACATTGAGGATGAAAATCACTTCCTCTTAGAGTATTCTGTGTACACCCACATTAGATATCAGTTTCATAATATTTGTTGCAATACTGACCTTCCTAGCCTTTTAAAATGTCAAAATTATAGTAAGCTCGGGACACTTATCTCCAAGCTCTTTGAGCATATGAGTACAATTTTAAAGCAAGCTAAATAATTCGTTTCTTTAGGTCTGATAAAGCAAATTTTGGTCCCAGTGAACGCTAACCATCTTCATCATCATCGTCATCATATATATATATATATATATATATATATATATATATATGAAAAATACATTTTCAAATAAAAAATGAAAAACAAAAATCATTTTTTTTAAATAAAAAAACAAAAAAAAACCATTTTTAAAATTAAATTAAAAAAAAATTTGAAAAATTCAATCCAAAAAAAAAAAAAAAACGGGGCTCGGTTGCCGGGCGTGGGGGCGGGGTGGCCGAGCCTCGTGCCAATTTTTTTTTTTCTTTTAAATTTATTTATTTTTAAATTTTTATTTTTATTTTTTATTTTTAAATTTATTTACTTATTATATATATATATATATATATATATATATATATATTTTAAATTTTTTAAATTTATTTTTTGAATGTATTTTTCATATATATAGTAAATTTATTTTTTTAATCTTAATTTTTATTCATTTTAATTTTAATTATTCTTAATTTTTACTTCTTAATTTTTCTTTTAAAATCTAAATTTCTAAATTTTAATTATTATTATTTTAGTATTTTAATTATTTTAATTCTAATTATTTTTAAATTTTAAATTTTAATTATTATTATTATTTTTGTTTTTTAATTAAGTTGGTTTTTTTTATATAACTTAAAAAAATGTTTTTTTGAGTTAATTTTTATTTATTTTTTCTTCAAATTTTTTGTTTTTTTGATTATTTTCCATTATTTTTTTTTTTGATTTTTTTTTTACGAGTTATTTTTGTTTTTTTAACATTTTTATTGGTTTTTTAAAAATATTGTTTAATATTTGATTTTTTCGTCATGTTATTTTATTTTATTTTTATGTTTTATTACCAAGATGAAAATCACCACTCCAGACAAAAAAAAAATTGATGTTGCATTAACACTTTTGAAAATTAGCATGAAAATCACTAACATTTTAAAACAAATGTTCATACTTGATAATCAAAAATATTTTAAGTGCAAAAAAAATCACCACTTTTCTAAATCGACATGACATTTAAAAAAAAATCAAAGAAAATTTATAGTTCCAGAAATATGCTAAAACAAAAACAATTTATTCTACATCACCACTTTTCAAAATCAACATGAAAATCATGATATTAAAAAAAAAGTCATAAGAAAATTCAAAGTGCCAAAAGTATGCTAAAAAAAAGGGGGTGATTATGCATCACCACTTTTCAAAATCGGGTGCTTTTTTTGCTACCTCAAAAAAATGGGTACCAGGTAATTTTCTCGTTTGATCGGTAACCTTTTTAAATCCAAAATGGGTATCCAAAAATTCTATCAGATTTCATATCCAAGAAATTCATCTCTTGTTATGCAAGCTCTTTTGTTTCCCCTGAATCATCTGAAAATAGTCACAAAAATGATTCACCATTTTGTGTATGTTGAACCACTTGTGCAACTCCAAAATGTGTATACAAATATGCTCTCAGATTTCAGATTCGAGAAATTCACCTCTTGTTATGTGCATTTTTAATTTTACTTGAAATATCTGAAAAAGGGTCCCAAGAATGATTCATCACTTTGTGCATGTCAGACCACTTGTGCAACTCCAAAATGGGCACCCATATATTCTCTCAAATTTCAGATTTGAGAAATGCAATACTTGTTATCCACGCTGATCATTTACCTGAATCATCCGAAAATATTCCCAAGAATGATTTGTCACATCGTGCATGTTAGACCATTTGTTAACTCCAAAAAGGGTATCCAAATATCCTCTCATATTTCAAATATGAGGAATTCATTGCTCGTTATGCGTGTTATTTCGTTTTATTTGAATTGTTCGAAAAGAGTCCCTAAAATGATTCATCACTTCGTGCATGTTGGATCACACGTGCAACTCCAAAGTGGGTATACAAATACGCTCACCGATTTCAGATCTGAGAAATTCACTGCTCGTTATGCATGTTCTTTCGTTTTACCTGAATTGTTCGAAAAAAGTCCCAAGAACGATTCATCACTTTGTGCATGTTGGACCCCTTATGCAACTCCTAAATGGGTATCCAAATATGCTCTTAGATTTTGGATACGAGAAATTCATTGATTGTTATGCCCGTTCTTTCCTCTTACCTGAATCATTTGAAAATAATCCCATGAACGATTCGTCTCTTCATGCACATCAGACCACTTATGCAACTCCAAAATGGGTATTGAAATACTCTCTCAGATTTTGGATTCCATATATTAACCGTTTGTTATGCGTGTTCTTTCGGTCTACTTGAATTGTTAGATTATAATCCCAAGATTATAATTCCAAGAATGATTCATCACTTTGTGCACGTCAGACGACTTGTGCAAATCCAAAATGGGTATCTAGATACACTCTTATATTTTGTATCCAAAGAAATCACCACTCGTTAAGTACATTCTTTTGTTTTATCTGAATTGTCTGAAAGGAGTCTCAAGAAATATTTGTCACCTTATGAAATTTATTCACCACTAGTTATTCAAAATATTTTGTTTTACATAAATCATCTAAAAAGAGTCTCAAGAACGATTAGTCACTTTATGCACGTCGAAAAACTTGTGAAACTCCAATAAGGGGGATCCAAATTTGCTCTCATATTTGTTTTACCTAAATCATTTGAAAAGAGTCCTAATAATGATTCGTCACATTGTTAATGTTGGACCATTTATGCAACTCAAAAATGGTATTGAAATATGCTCTCAAATTTTAGATCCCAAAAATTCACTACTCATTATGCATATTCTTTCGGTTTACCTGAATCATCTAAAAAGATTCCCATGAACGATTTTTCACTTCTTGCATGTCAGACCACTTGTTGAACTCCAAAATGGGTATCCAAATATGCTCTCATATTTCAGATCCGATAAATTCAATCCTCTTTATGCTCGTTCTTTCATTTTACCTAAATTGTTTGAATAGAGTCCCAAGAACAATTCATCACTTCATGCACATTGTATCACTTGTGCAACTCCAAAATAGGTATCCAAATATTTTCTTAAATTTTAGATATGATAAATTCACTGCTGGTTATGCTTGTTCATTTGTTTTACCTGAATCGTCCGACAAGAGACCCAAGAATGATTCGTCATTTTGTGCACGTCGGACCACTTTTGCAATTCCAAAATGGGTATCTAAATATGCTCTAATATTTTGGATCCGAGAAATTCACCACCCGTTATGCACATTATTTTGTTTTACCTGAATCATCTGAAAAGAGACCAAAGTACGATTCATCACTTTCTGCATGTCATACTGCTTGTGTAAATCCAAAATGGGTATCCAAATATTCTCTCAGATTTGAGATCCAAGAATTTCACCGCTTTTTATGCATGTTCTTTCGTTACACTTGAATCATTTGAAAAGAGTCCCAAGAATGATTCACCATTTTGTGCATGTCGAAACACTTGTGCAACTCCAAAATGTGTATACAAATATGCTCTCAAATGGATTCGATAAATTCACCTCTCCTTATGTGCGTTTTTTCGTTTTAACTTAAATATTTGAAAAGAGTCCCCAAAATGATTCGTCACTTTGTGCATGTTGGACCACTTATGGAACTCCAAAATGTGTATCCAAATATTCTCTCAAATTTTGGATCTGAGAAATGTACTGCTCGTTATGCACACTCTTCATTTTACTTGAATCATTTGAGAATATTCCCAAGAACGATTTGTCACATCATGCATGTCAAACTACTTGTGCAACTCCAAAATGGGTGCCCAAATATGCTCTCAAATTTTGAATACGAGAAATCCATCGCTCATTATGCACGTTCTTTCATTTTACTTGAATCTCCCTAAAAGAGTCCCTATAACGATTCATCACTTCGTGCACGTTGGACCCCTCATGCAACTCCAAAATGGGTATCCAAATATGCTCACATATTTTGGATCTGAGAAATTCGTTGCTCATTATGTACATTCTTTCATTTTACTTGAATTATATGAAAAAAGTCCCAAGAATTATTTATCACTTTGTGCATTTTAGACCCCTTATGCAACTCAAAAATGAGTATCCAAATATGCTTTAAGATTTTGAATCTGAGAAATTCACTACTCATTATGCACGTTTTTCCATTTTTACCTAAATAATCCAAAAAGAGTCCCAAGAATGTTTCATCACTTCGCGCACTTCATACCACTTTGCAACTCATAAATGGGTATCCAAATATGCTCTTAGATTTTGGATATGAGAAATTCAATGCTTGTTATGCACATTCTTTCTATTTACTTGAATCATCCAAAAATAGTACCATGAACATATTCATCACTTCGTGCACGTCACACCACTTTTGAAACTCCATAATGGGTATCGAAATACACTCTCAAATTTCAGATTCCAGAAATTAATCATTTGTTATGCGTGTTATTTGGTTCTAATTGAATTGTCTGAAAAATAATCCCATGAACGATTCATCACTTCGTGCACGTTTACCCAATTATGCAACTCCAAAATGGGTATCCAAATATTCTCTTAGATTCCGTATCTAAGAAATCATTGCTCATTAAGTACATTCTTTCATTTTACTTGAATAATCTGAAAGGAGTCCGAAGAACTATTCATCACTTTATGCACATCATACCACTTGTGCAACTCCAAAATGGGTATCCAAATATGCTCTCATATTTTGAATTCTAGAAATTCACTACTCATTATGCACGTTCTTTCGTTTGACTCAAATCATGAAAAAATAGTCCCAAGAATGATTCATCACTTCTTGCATGGTGAATCACTTGTGGAAATCGAAAATGAGTATCAAACTATGCTCTCAGATTTCAAATCTGAGAAATTCTCCTATTGTTATGCGTGTTATTTCGTTTTACTTGACTTATTCAAAAATATTCCCAAGAATTATTTGTCACTTTGTGCACGTCGGACCACTTGCACAACTCCAAAATGGGTATCCAAATATGCTGTCATATTTTAGATCCAAGAAATTCACCACTAGTTATGAGCGTTCTTTCATTTTACCTTAATTGTATGAAAATATTCCCAAGAACGATTCATCACTTCATGCATGTCAAAACACTTGTGAAAATCCAAAATGGGTATCCAAAAATGCTCTCAGGTTTTTTATCTGAGAAATTATCTACTCGTTATGCATGTTCTCTCGTTTTACCTAAATTTTCTGAAAAGAGTCTCAAGAATGATTCATCACTTCGTGTAAGTCGAACCACTTGTGCAACTCAAAAATGGGTATCCAACTATGCTCGTAGATTTTGGATTTGAGAAATTCACCACTCGTTATGTGATTTATTTACTTTTACTTGAATGATATGACATGAGTCTTGAGAAGGATTCATCACTTCATGCAAGTCAGGCCACTTGTGTAACTCCAAAATGTGTATACCAATATGCTCTTAGATTTTGGATCTGAGAAATTAATCTGTCATTATGCACATCCTTTTGTTTTGATTGAATTATTTAAAAATATTCCTAAGAATTTTTCATCACTTCGTTCATGTCAGAACACTTGTGTAACTCAAAATGGGTATCAAAATATGTTCTAAGATTTCAAATTTGAGAAATTCACTGCTCATTATGCAGATTCTTTACGCTTACCTAAATCATTTGAAAAGAGTCCCAAGAATGATTAATCAATTCATGCATGTTGGACCACTTATGCAACTCCAAAATGGGTATCCAAATATGCTCTCAAATTTTGGATCCGTGAAATTCACTACTCGTTATGTGCGTTCTTTCATTTTACCTAAACATCCTAAAAGTATCCCAAGAATGATTCGTAACTTCGTGTTTGTCAGACCACTTATGAAACTCCAAAATGCATATATAATTCATCACTTCTTGCACATGATACCACTTATGAAACTTGTTGGCTTGAGGGGTCCTGACCCAGATTCAGAGGTTAAGGTTTGCCAACAAACCCCTATACTATTGGCCCTTTCGGCAGTGACCTGCTTGTGCAGGCCAAAGTCTCACCCGAAGTAGTATGGGAGGGTGCTAGAACCAGGTTTCCGCACCCTGAGAGAGAGTAGGTAAGTCAAGCAGAGCTACGTTCCCAGCTTATCAACTTTGTATCTAAACGATCTAGTTACAAACTTATATCTCAGAGCTCATATCTACTAACTACCCTCGCATCCACGTGCGTAACACCGATCTATCAGTACAAAAACTATAATCACAGTAATCAATAGATCATAGATTCATATAACAGAAACAAGGATATTCTCGCAGCTATAAAACAGATCTATTTGCAAGTTCGCTAATCAGTTATAGTTACCAGAGTTACTATCAGTCATAGATCAAATCAACAACCTCGCATCAACAATATCATAATTAATATCATAAATGCATAAAAAATAGATCACAGGAATACTCCGTATTATAACAAAGACAGATCCGTAGCAACAACGGATAACCAACCAAATATCCAACAGTTCGCATCAACAATAATACATAAACTCAGATAACAGAGAGATACTCTAACTAGATTCGCATATATTAGCATCCAAAACCCAATACAATCCAACACAGCCTGCGCACACAGCCAATAGGGTCCGCACACAGCAGGACTGAGGATCTCTACGCACACAACAAACATGAGTCCTTACCCTAGCAACCCAAACATATCTAACAATTCACAACTATCATCAATCTCTTTTCTTTCCTACCTATGACTCAAAAAGGTTAATCTATTTATACCAATTTAGCCTATGCATCCAATGGTATGAAAACCGTGGTTTGTGGACTCTTGGTCTACCCTTGACCCGTTACAATGCATTAGGGGCTTTGACCCACCCCAAAACCCCTGAGTTAGACTAACTAAGACCAAAATATACAAAAATTATACAAAATCGCAGCTTTTAGGGGACCTTGTTCCAACAGTCCCCCAACACACTCTTGTGACTTGTCCTGAGTCACTGAGATGGTGGGTTCTCCACCTGTGCATGCAAAAATTTGGTCACCTTGGCTAATGGAGGCAGCACACCTTCACTCTGATTAACAAAATTCTGTGCGATGTCGACCAAAATTTTCAAAATCAGGCCTTCCATCGCGATGGTGACACTCTCCATAGTTTGGTTCAACTGCTTAACCGCGACATCCACATCTTGTGAAATCTTGAGGGCCTCAGTAGCCCAAGGCTTCAGGCAGTCACCGAGGGCATTCTTCTTTTGTCGAATTTCATTAATATCAACTTGGAGGGTGTGATTGGTGCGCAACTGTGTCAAGTGTTGAGCAAGAACTAAAGTGGGAAGGGTAGCTTCTAACATCTCAAACTCTTCTTCTTTCTGTCGCAGGTCTCTGTTGATGCTATGTAGGATCGAGTCGCGCTGGACCTTGGTCCATAGCTGCATGTCCGTTTCTAATAATTGGGCACCCTGTGTGATTTTCCCTGTAATGGTGTTCATAGCCTCAGTGAACAGCGCAGTGCGTTGGGCCCGTACCTCCGTAGGTGTTTCAAGCTGCAACTTAGCCTGGAGGTCGGCGATCCGCTTCTCCATTTGTGCCTAGACCATCTAAACTTCCTCATAGGAGGTCTTTAGTGTTATGACCAACCTTTCAACCTTCGCTTGAGGGGTGGCTATGGCCGGGATCTCTGTGGTAACATCTGCGCAAAGTTGGTGAATCACATTTTTGAGCTCCGCATGCTTCGTGGTCATCTACAATGTATCTGTCTTCATCTGTAGTGCCTGGAGTTTGGCCTAGATTATGTTGACTGCAGCTTTCTGCTGCTGTTCTAAGGCTACCCATCTGTCCTCTATAGCCAAAATGACTGCATCCGTGATTTTTTCAAGGTCTCCATCAGTCAATGTGACTGTATCGTCATGTGCCGTCTGCTGGGAGCGCTGCTTCTTGCGGGACGTTTTGATAGGTTCACTTGTTCGCTTCGTGCCGCGGGGGGAGGCAGGTCCTACATTCAGTCCTTCTATTTCTAGGGCTAGTTGTGAATCTACCTAAGTCTCTGCCTCGACATCCTTCTCAAAGGTTTGCTTCTGCTGAGCATCCTTTTGTGCGGCTGCGGTCATGTCTTGTCTAGTACTCTTGGTCGCACCTCTGGTATCCGTGATGATGACAGAGAGGGTGAATTTTGATGTGCTGGTCCCTTTGATGCACTTTGCATCAGTTTTGAAGCTGACCTTCCAATTAGGAGGCCAGAGCGCAATGACGTTGTCAATTTTTCCATCCGCCACCATATAGGGGAGTGAAGTCCAGGCTTTATCCTTGTGTGCTTTGATCTAGATGTTGTGCATAGTGATCTGAAATGCGACAATGTCCTTGTATCTTTCATACACAGCAGGAGACAACTGTGGTCGGGAGTTAATGGCTATAACCAAGATACTATGAAAGAGGACCTAGAAAACTTGGTTGTCCTTGAGATGCTGTGGGTCCTTAAAATCCCACAAGTGTGCATAGCGAGCTCCTTCTCACATGTTTGGGGTAAGTTCAGGAAGGAATGACTCCTCAGGGGATTCCTAGGCAACCAAAGCTATGAGGAACAGTAACCAGGAATAACAAAAGGCACGACCCTACTCTTGGGATTCGTGAACATTAGTCAGAAACTCATCACAAAAATACTGGGCCCAGTTAAAACATACCCCTTTCCTGCATTGGCCTGCTAACTGATTTAAGGCTGGGACATAGGAGACTTGACATTTTCTCATAATTTTGCACTCCAACAACAACGTGCCAAGCTGCGTGCCTTGGTCACTGATAGAATTGATTATAAAAGCCTGAGTATTGTGCTCCACATGGTAGGTCTTGCGCACATACTCAGCCATTTATACCTCATACTTTTTACCCATGTGCTCTAGAGGGTTGGAGCCGTGCATGGGAAGGAAAGTAATTTTTTGCACCAACGCAACGTCGATGGGGATCCTGTCTCGGATCTATAGGAATCCATCATGAATTAAGGAAAGAAACTGTCAGGCTAGTCAGTCTGTCACGTTGTAGTGACCGAAGTGAGGCATCCTTAGCAAGTTCAGGAGCCCAGACCCGACCAATCCATGCACCTAGTCCTGAGGAACAATTATGATCCCATTGTCTTTCTGAATCATGGTAAGGTATAATTCATGTGCCATCTCAGGGAAGACCTCCAGACTAGCCAAGTCATGATCGTAAATTTGATCTTGTGCAGATTTCCAACAGGGTCACCAATGATAGGGACTTCTCTCAGGGTTAGCAGTGTCTACATATAAGTGATCAGGCCATCGAGGTTCTGTGGCATGCGCGTCAAGGTTCTGCGTGACCAGATGAAGGAAGGTAACCATTTGATTGGTCCGGCAGGCTGGGCCTCCTCCTGAGCAGCTCGCGCCTGGGGTGTCGCCTTCGGAAATGTTACATTCCACGGAGAAGCATGAAGTTTCCCCCATTTCGTGGGTTTCGGGGGTTTCCTGGAGTTTTCTACTTTTTCCTTTCCCTTCTTTGTGATTGGGGTGGAGAAAACTTCTTTTGCCTCAGACTCAATTTCCACCACTTCCCTAGTGCCCTGTGCCGCCGAGATTACTGGTTCCGAGGGTTCAGTAGGATTCATAGCCGTCATCCTGGTGTGAAAGACAAACTTGGGATTGCTACTGTCCGAGGGAGCAGGTTGCTTAGACAGGAAAGAGAAGTTAGAGGCACAAAAATTCTTACAGCACAAATTCATCTTGGACAAATATTCCAAGTACAAGCTATTCAAGCGATACAAAACCCTTTTTAGCTCTAGCCCACCTGTTTTATAGCTTTGGAGATTTCCCAATGGTAGGGTAGACTTCACGTGGAACTTACCATCAAGCAAGTGGTAAAAAGCCTTTAGAAATTGTCTCATTGAATGTCGACCGCCCATCCCATTCAACGGTAATTTTTTCCTTTTACCCGATTTGACTGTTCCAATGGCTAGTTTTTGCACCCTGGGTGCGCTCAGCATAACCCTGTGCTCCCAGCGCACTGGCTGCAGCCTGAGCTTATTCCTTCCAAATGTAATTCTATGTTACCATAGCCTAGCTCACAAGATTTTTTGTGTCATTGTCTTGCCTACGTTGTGTCCTCCTGCTATGCCTTTGTGAGTGTCTGCCATGATAGTGTGCCTTTCGAGCTCCAGAACGTATCTTCACAACACTTCACCAATGGCTAGTTTATATAAAGGACTTGCGATAATGGTAAAATTTTCCGCCCGGGTAACCAACTCCTTCTTTTGTCATACCAAACATTCTGCAGATGCCATGCCTGTAGTCAGGAGCTGAATGATATCAGTGAAGTGCGCATCAATGACCCTAATGGTGAACCGCTGCGCATTAGGCAATCCTTCCCTCAAGTTAGTGGGTTCCCTGCCCGTCTCAAGTCGGGATCAGTGATCTGGCTCATCATTCATCTTTGCTGGCTTGAACATGATTTCAAAATCATATTCCTGAAACATCAACAACCACCTGCAGAGTTTCCTCCCCAAAACATGCTTATTCACCAGGGACTTTAAAGCCAAATGATTTGTAAACATATTAAAGCGTCCTTCCAATAGATAGTGACGATACTGATGTATTGCATGGACCAGGGCCAACCCTTCCCTCTCTGTGGTGGCATAATTTTTCTTCGCACTCGAGAGTTCGCGATTAGCAAATGCAACTGGGTGATCAATGTCTCCAGCACTAGGCCACGTAAGGACCATTCCTAAGGAAATCCCCGACGCGTCAAGATGTACATGACATTCCTTTGCCCCATTGGGACAATTAAGAATAGGTTCAGATACCATCCCTTCCCAGAGTAGTTCAAAGCTCTTTCGACACTCGTCATCCCAAAAGAATGAAACATATTTCTTAAGCAGTTTTTCTAGAGGTGAGTTGGTCAGTGCATATCTTAGAATGAATCTTCTATAGTAGCCCATATGTCCAAGGATCAAACACAGTTGTTTCTGATGCTTCGGTGTGTCCACAGTCTGTAGTAGAGGTCCCGCAACTGCTCGCTCCCCCTATGACTCAGGAATAGAGACATTGCACGGATCCTCATTGCACTATTTTATATTACTGGAGTAATCAAAGTGGAGTAGTTCTCTTACCTCTGAAGATATGAACCAGAAGTCCCTTGCAATTTGCAGGAAGTGTAGTGCAAAGACATCATGCAGCCGATTTTTCCAATTTTCCATTTCATCGTCGGAGTCAGAGAAGCATTCTCTATCTCTTTCCCAACAAAGCATACCATTGACCATAGGATGGACCCATTCTTCATCCCTCGCATTTATCTTATAGATGTGATCCACCTCTTCTTCCTCACGCACTGAATCTGTATACGTCTCTCCTTCTACGGGATCTTGCGGTACTATCACCTGTGTTCCTTCACTTTCAAATACCATGCTCCTCTTTTTTAAGTTGATAATACTGCCCATATCTATGGCCCAGTCCAATACTAGGAGCACAGGATAGGGGTCCGCATCTTCTACAATTTGAATGACCTCAAAATCAACCCGAAATTTGACCACTGCGATGTCCACCACAATTTTTGGTAATCTTCCTAAAGGTATGATCTTCTGTTGATTAGCCATGCGTAGCTGGATAGTGGACCATTCCAACTTAGGTTCTCCCATTCGCTGCCAGGTTTTCTTAGGTAGTACATTTACATCCGAGCCTAGGTCTAGAATAACCTGATCCATCTCATAGTCACTAATCCGTGTGGTTAACTGCATCTCCCTGCCAGTGTGTCTCTTATGCTTATAGAGTTTGTGTACATCCTTAATTTCCATGGCTGGGGTTGTCTTTTATGCGCAACTATATATCAAAGCTTGGAGATTTTCTACGGCCCTTTCGTTGCGTAAAAACTTCATACATGCCTGCAGTAATGGTTTGACCTCGTCTGTTGAAGATTGCAACAAGAAACATTGAAGGAGGCATCCTGAAACATCATTCTTGATCCTAGTTGGAAAGTGATCACCTAAACTAGGTGGGGGCCACACATGTGATTTTTGTCGCAAAGTCTATTTTTAGACTATGTCTATTTTTAGACATATAGATCATGTTCTATAAGTTGCGGGATGCTATTTGTGGATGGTTGGTCAAGTTGGAAAAATAGATGTATTTCTATTTTTAGACATATTGGGCGCAATCTATTTTTAGATTACCAGTCTAAAAATAGATATGTCGAATATTATTAGCTCTTAATAATATTTGGACTCTAAACATTATCTTATTCTCTTGGAGCACTTCAGTTAAGTGCACAGATGTGGCACAGGAGCTGACAGAAAGAATTACGCTATTCCTAAGGGTTATGTGGAGCTATTGCATGGATAATTTAGTTATAACTCATGTGACAGAGTTTGGTGGAGTTGATTGAGGAAGTTAATGGAGTTGTGTTCAGTTTAACTAATCTAAACATAGTTGAGCTATTTGTATCTAGTTTAACTAATTGATACAATTAGTGAGAGTGGTGTGAATTAATTATTAATTAATTCACTAATTATAAACTCATTATTCAACTAAAGAATACATTAGTTAACTTCAGTGCATGGACAGTTTCAGTGGAGACCAGTGCAAAGATAGGTAAAAGGGCAAGTGTGACTATCAGTTGTGACTATAAGTGATGCATGGTTTGCATCCAACACCTAGTAGAGATGTCTATAAAAACTGCGTGAGAAAGGCTGGGGTAATACATTCTCATCAAGAGGCATTCTTCAGCAGGGATTGTGCAGTAGAGGCAGGCTAAAGGTTGGCAAAGATCGGTGCATGGGATTTGCAAGATCGGGCCTGATTAGTGTGTAGCAAGTGGAGATTATACTGAGATATTGTGAGGAGATTTGTATTATGATTGTTACATGATATATATGACATATATAATATACAGATAGTTGGGGGTTTTCATCTTTAAGCTTTCCCATTACATACTGTGTTCATATGTGTGAATTTTTATGGTTTTCACGTGTGCATGCAATTGATTTTATTTCCACATGTGATGATCAATGGTAGAAGAGATTTTGTATTGTGCATGAAGATAAAATAGTGTGTGATCAGGAGAATATCGATGGATAACATATCAGTTATTCAAATTTCTACATGGTATCAGAGAGATATTGATCATTGGAGCAATTGCAAAGCATTGAAGCGATTGAGTTTTAGGATAAACTCAGGAAAATAAAAATGGAGAAGAATGAAACTATTCTAGTATACTTGACAAAGTTTGTCCACTGCAGGGATGAGCTTCAGAGTATAGGAGTTAGTGTGGATGAGGAAGGACATGTCAAGAAGGTTGGGATTCGAGCAAAGAAACTCTACAGACTTGAAGTAGATGGGATGTCTACAGAGCTTCCTATTATTGGGAAGTGTGAGAAAGACATGCAATTGATGCTTGAGAGGGAGCAAGTTTTGCATGCAGGTAAGAGTGAACCTCGGGTTGTGGATCAGCCACAAGATGAGGATCATGGAGTGGGAGAAACCACTCATGCAGAGAAATTTCGTGCCAGATGGGCAGAGGGAGTGCATGTAGCTATACCACCAGGCGAGAGGTGGGGTGACATGCATGATTAATCCCAAGAGGAGATTTCTGGGCATGATTCATGAGATGGTGTGGATCTCATGAATTGAACCTGGCTACGAGGTGCCCACAGTGCAGTAGTAGCATGATCATTTGGATTGATGCAGGCAGATCAAAGTGACAGTGTCAGATACTGGAGCGCGAATCAGAGTTGATAGCAAGTGCAGAGTGCATGGGTGCAAGAGTTCAACAACGCAGTGGTTCCTGATGACTTGTGCAGTTGGCCCAGCAGAAGTCGAAGAATTTGATGATAGATGCATCAGACTGATTGAGTTTTTTGGAGCCTATTCAGTTTCAGAGGAGTTGCAGAGTAGATGCATGGAGTTGCATGGCGCTTGTGAAGGTTGCAGGGCGAATGCATGGAGTTGCATGTCGCATGCAAAGACAGTCCTTTCTTGTTGAGAGGGAGTTTTGAAGATTTCAACAAGAAACAGTGAAGGAGGCATCCTGAAACATCATTCCTGATCCTAGTTGGAAAGTGATCACCTAAACTAGGTGGGGGCCACACAGGTGATTTTTGTCGCAAAGTCTATTTTTAGACATATGGATCATGTTATATAAGTTGCGGGATGCTATTTGTGGATGGTTGGTCAAGTTGGAAAAATATATGGATTTCTATTTTTAGACATATTGGGCGAAATCTATTTTTAGATTACCAGTCTAAAAATAGATATGTCGAATATTATTAGCTCTTAATAATATTTGGACTCTAAACATTATCTTATTCTCTTGGAGCACTTCAGTTAAGTGCACAGATGTGGCACAGGAGCTGACAGAAGGAATTACGCTATTCCTGAGGGTTATGTGGAGCTATTTCATGAAGACTTCAGTTAGAACTCATGTGACAGAGTTTGGTGGAGTTGATTGAGGAAGTTAGTGGAGTTGTATTCAGTTTAACTAATCTAAACATAGTTGAGCTATTTGTATCTAGTTTAATTGATTGATACAATTAGTGAGAGTGGTGTGAATTAATTATTAATTAATTCACTAATTATAAACTCATTATTCAACTAAAGAATACATCAGTTAACTTCAGTGCATGGACAGTTTCAGTGGAGACCAGTGCAAAGATAGGTGAAAGGGCAAGTGTGAATATCAGTTGTGACTATAAGTGATGCATGGTTTGCATCCAACACTTAGTAGAGATGCCTATAAATACTGTGTGAAAAAGGTTGGGGTAATAAATTCTCATCAAGAGGCATTCTTTAGCAGGGATTGTGCAGTAGAGGCAGGCTAAAAGTTGGCAAAGATCGGTGCATGGGATTTGCAAGATCGGGCCTGATTAGTGTGTAGCAAGTGGAGATTATACTGAGAGCTTGTGAGGAGCTTTGTATGATGATTGTTACATGATCTCTATGACATATATAATATACAGATAGTTGGGGGTTTTCATGTTTAAGCTTTCCCATTACATACTGTGTTCATATGTGTGAATTTTTATGGTTTTAACGTGTGCATGCAATTGATTTTATTTCCGCATGTGATGATCAATGATAGAAGAGATTCTGTATTGTGCATGAAGATAAAATAGTGTGTGATCAAGAGAATCTTGGTGGATAACATATCAGTTATTCAAATTTCTACATCGTCATCTGCCTTGAGGTTTGCAGGGACCTAAGGAGTAGGTGCCTCAGCCTTAGCAAAGTCTTAGCGAGCTGCGAAAAAGGTTTCTTTTTCTTCCTATAAGTCCAGACCTTCTTGTTTAACATCCGATTTTTGGATGAGAGGCTCCGCCTTGACTTTTTCTGTAGCTCCTCCAGTGGTCATGCCGCTGCATGTGATAACATTAACACTTGGCCCTTCATCTCAAGGTTCTTCCTTGACCCTTTGTACCTTTTGCGTAGGTGTCTATTGCTTCTCCTACATTTTTGCCATCAGAATCGGGCAATATTTGATCACATGATCCAACTTCCTACAGTATCTTCAGGATTTTTTTGCAGTGTTTACGCAGTCCCTTCAAAAGTGCCCTATTTATTTGCAGTTATAGCAAAACAGTTGTCCTCTCTCCCTTCTTGCGCTTCCACATCAGCCCCCTCCCCTACCCCTGGCTGGAGAACCACCTATGCCTAAGGGGCATCTTGGTGACGACGCATCTTCCTATACCCTATATAGATTTCCTCGATCTATCATTAGATCGTACGTTCAATAGTTCTGTTCATCATGGCCTATAGATCTGCAGAACCTGCACTATTTTTGCTTTATTTCTGGGACATATGTGGCAAGGTGGGGGTAGTGGTTGGTATCATGTAGCCCAGCAACATGACAATCATTGCACCAAAGCACCGAATTGGGTCTTGTAGTTTCCCTAGGTCGCAACGGACTGGGTCCCCCAACCTGTATGTAGTCTGCTAGCAAAGAACAATTATCCTTGGTGTGTCCATTCACCCTGCATCGTATGCACCATCTTTCAGGGCTAGCCTATGTTCCTCGCTCCTTCCACAGATTCTAGATCTCGATATGCATTGCTTCTAGCTGGCCTTGTATCTACTATACTCCTAATTAGGTATCATCTCTTGGCAGAGCTTCTAGCTTCATCGCAATTTCCAAGGCCTTTTCGTATAGTCAATGGCTTGATGCCCCATTGGTACGCGCAGGTGGGGCAGAAGCATATCAATGAACCGATTTGTGTGCTACATGTCATCATATTGAAATCCTCCTTCTCTAATTACCTTCTTTAACCATTGGTCAGCCTCCCATATGGACTTAGACGATCCTTGCTTGAAATCCTTCAGATCATTCACTATCTGTGAGTAGGAATTGGGCTTCTTGAACTGTTGCTTTAAGGAATTATTAATCTCCTCGATGGTGGTGTTTGCATGATGGTCGATGTATCCCATATACTAGTCCAAAATCCCTTCCCTGAAAGGCAAGGGATAACTGTGCCCTCTTTAACACATCATTGGCTACGTTATGCGCAGTCCATACCGACCCTGTGACGAACCAGAACCGATCCATATCTTCATCCCCTGTGCCCTTGAAGGTGGGTAGCTTCATTTGCGAGGCCATATCATCTTCTGGTGGTGGCGGAGGTGAATTCTTACCCCTATCAGGGTTCGATGGTGGTGTAGACGGAGAGTTATGCGCAAAAAAAATTCTTACTGGACTGTAGACAGATCGATCCCCTTCTTGATTGGTTTTGTAGTATTTACCACTGCACATTGTACCCTCACTTTGATCGAATCTCATTCACTCTTTATGAATACACAAGATACTCTTTTCGCAGAATAAGATCTTAATCAGTAATGGCAGAGTTTTCAGAAACTTACCCCAAAAACCCTTGAAGAATATTCATTCTGCCTTAGAGTAGGACACAACTTGATCAATCACAAATTCTGTCTCAAACCCTCCTATCACACTGTCCACCCAATGATCTACCATGCGAGTGATGGTGTTATCAGTCTCTTCTAATTGCTGAATCAACTATGGGGTCCACTGTGTGATCCATTTGTCCTTCCAACACTTCTGGAACTCTACGAGCCTTGCAAGCCACTCCTGAAGCTCAGTTGCAAATCTCACAAAGAAAATATCGTAGATCTCTGTGAAAACGTACTTATTCTTCCACTTTTCTGCTGTTAACCTTGTGCTGCGATTCTCTTTTATCCTTTATTCCTGAATTTTTTTTTCGAACCACTCCTCAATTTCTTTCTTATCAGGTTTCCAATGTTCTCGTGGCATTACCCAATCTCTCTCTCAAAATTCTCTTGGTCCCGTCAACGGAACCATTTGTTGGCTTGAGGGGTCCTGAATTAGGTTCAGAGGTTAAGGTTTTCCAACAAACCCCTATACTACTGGCCCTTTCGGCAGTGACCTGCTTGCGTAGGACAAAGTCTCACCCGAAGTAGTATGGGAGGGTGCTGGAACCAAGTTTCTGCACCCTGAGAGAGAGCAGGTAAGTCAAGCAGAGCTGCGTTCCCAAATTATCAACCTTGTATTTAACAGATCTAGTTACAGACTTATATCGTAGAGCTCATATCTACTAACTATTATTGCATCCACGTGTGTAACACCGATCTATCATTACAACAACTATAATTGCAATAATCAATAGATTATAGGTTCATATAACAGGAACAAAGATATTTTCGCAGCTATAAAACAGATCTATTCGCAGGTTTTCTAATCAGTTACAGTTACCAGAGTTACTATCAGTCATAGATCAAATCAACAACCTCGCATCAAAAATATCACAAGTAATATCATAAACGCATAAAAAATAGATCACAAGAATACTCTGTATTATAAAAAAGACAAATCGGTAGCAAAAAAGAATAACCAACCATAGATCCAATAGTTTGCATCAACATTAATACATAAACTCAGATAACGCAGAGATATTCTAACCAGATTCGCATATATTAGCATCCAAAACCCAATACAATCCAACACAGCCTGCGCACACAGCCAACAAGGTCCACACATAGCAGGACTGAGGATCTCTGCGCACACAGCCAGCAAGAGTCCTTACCCTAGCAACCCAAAAAGATCTAACAATTCTCAAATATCATCAATCTCTATTCTTTCCTTCCTATGACTCAAAAAGTTTCATCTATTTATACCAATTTAGCCTATGCATCCAATGGTATGCAAACCATGGTTTGTGGACTCTTGGTCTACCCTTGACCTGTTACAATGCATTAGGGGCTTTGACCCACCCCAAAACCCTTGCGTTAGACTAACTAAGACCAAAATATACAAAACTTATACAAAATAATAGCTTTTAGGGGACCCTGTTCCAACATTCCCCTAACACAATCTTGTGACTCATCCCGAGTCACTGAGATGGTGGGTTCTCCACCTGTGCATGAAAAAATTTTATCGCCTTGGCTAATGGAGGCAACACACCTTCACTTTTATCAATGGAATTCTATGCGATGTCAACCAAATGTTCTGAAATCGGGCCTTCCATCGTGGTGACACTCTCCAGAGTTTGGTTCAATTGCTTAACCGCGAAATCCACGTCTTGTGAAATATTGAGGGCCTCAACAGCCCAAGGCTTCAGGTGGTCGTCGAGGGCATTCTTATTTTTTTGAAGTTCATCAATATCAGCTTGGAGGGCATGACTGGTGCATAGCTGTGTCAAGCGTTGAGAAGGAACTAAAGTAGGCAGGGTAGCTTCTAACATGTCGAACTCTTCTTCTTTCTGCCACAGGTCCTGGTTGATGCTACGTAGGATTAGGTTGCGATGGACCTTGGTCCATAGCTACATGGCTGTTTCTAATAATTGGGTACCCTGCGTGATTTAAACTATAATGGTGTTCGTAGCCTCAATGACCAACATAGTGCATTGGGCCTGTACCTACGGAGGTGTTTTAGGCTGCAACTTAGCCTGGAGGTCGGCGATTGACTACTCCATTCGTTCTTAGACCATCTGAAATTCCTCGCGAGAGGCCTTCAGTGCTGCGACCAAAATTTCAACCTTCACCTAAGGGGTCGATGTGGTCGAGATCTCTGTCGTAACATCTGTGCAAAGTTGGTGAATCACGTGTTTGAGCTCCACGTGCTTCGTGGTGGTCTGCAATGTATCTGTCTTCATATGTAGCACCCGGAGCTCGGCCTGGATTGTGTCGATCGTAGCTTTCTGCTACTCCTCTAAAGCTACCCATCTATCCTCCATAGCTAGAATGACTACATCTGTGATTTGTTCAAGGTCTCCATGAGTCAGTGTGACTCTCTCGGCACGTGCCTTCCGCTGGGAATGCTGGTTATTGCGAGAATTTTGATAGGTTCGCTTGTTCACTTCGTGCCGTGGGGGGAGGCAGGTCCTACATTCAGTCCTTCTGTTCCTAGGGTTGGCTGCGAATCTACCTGAGTCTGCACCTCGATGTCCTTCTCAAAGGTCTACCTCTGCTGTGCATCCTTTTGTGAGGCCACGGTCATGTCTTGTCTGGTACTCTTGTTCGTACCTCTAGTATCCGTGATGGCGATAGAGGGGGTGAATTTTGATGTGCTGGTCCCTTTGACACCCTTCGCACTAGTTTTGAAGCCGATCTTCCAGTTAGGATGCCAGAGCATAATCGCATTGTTAATTTCTGCATTCGCCACCATATAGGGGAGCGAAGTCCAGGCTTTATCCTTGTGTGCTTTGATTTGGACGTTGTGCATAATGATCTAAAATGATGAAATGTCCTTGTATCTGTCATACATGGTAGGGGAAAACCGTGGTCAGGATTTAATGGCTGTGGCCAAGCTACTCTGAAAGAGGACCCAGAAAACTTGGTTGTCCTTGAGACGCTACGGGTCCTTAGAATCCCACAAGTGTGCATAGCAAGCCCCTTCGCACATGTCTGGGGTAAGTTCAGGAAGGACTGACTCCTCAAGGGCTTCCCAGGCAACCAACGCTATGCGGAATAGTAACCAGGAATAACAAAAGGCACGGCCATGCTCTTGGGACTCATGAACATTAGTTAGAAACTCATCACAAAAATATTGGGCCTAGTTAAAACATATTGCTTTCCCGCATTAGCATGCTAACTAAATTACGTAGGCTGGGATACAGGAGACTTGACATTTTCTCATCATTTTGCACGCCAACAACATCGTGCCGAACTGCGTGCCTTGGTCACTCATAGACTTGATTATAAAATCCCGAGTATTACGCTCCATATGGTAGGTCTTGCAGACATACTCAACCATTTTCGCCTCATCATTTTTACCCACGCGCTCCTGAGGGTTGGGGCCATGCATGGGAAGGCCACTAATTTTGTGCACCGATGCAACGTTGATGGGGATCCTGTCTCAGATCCATAGGCAGCCATCATGAATTAGGGCAAGAAAATATTAGGCTAGTTGGTACGTCATGTTGTAGTGACCGAAGTGAGGCATCCTTAGCAAGTTCAGGAGCCCAGACCCAACCAATCCATGCACCCAGTGCTGAGGAATAATTTTGATCCCATTGTCTTCCTGAATCGTGTTAAGGTTAATTTCAGGCGCCAGCTCAGGGAAGGCCTCCAGACTGGTCAAGTCATGATCATCAAATTTGATCTTGTACAACTTTCCAACAGGGTCACCAATGATAGGGACTTCTCCCGGGGTCAGCGGTGTCTGCAAATAAGTGATCAGGCTGTCGAGGTTCTTTGGCATGTGCGTTGAGGTTCTGTGCAGCCGGACGAAGGGAGGTAACCAATTGATTGGTCTGGAAGGTTGGGCCTCCTCTTGAGTAGCTCATGCCTGGGGTGCCACCTTCGGGGATGTTACATTCCATGTGGAAGCATGAGGTTTCCCCCATTTCATGGGTTTCAGGGGTTTCCCGTAGTCTTCAGATTTTTCCTTACCCTTCTTTGTGACTGGGGTGGGGAAAAATTCTTCCACCTAAGAATCAATTTCCACCACTTCCTCAATGCCCTTTTCCACTGATATTACTAGTTTCAAGGGCTCATCAAGATTCATAGCCGTCATCCTGGCACGAAAGACAAACTCAGGATTGCTATTGTCTGAGGGAGTAGGTTGCTCAAACAGGAAAGAGATGCTAGAGGCACAAAAATTCTTACAACAAAAATTCGTCCAGGAAAAATATGCCAAGTACGAGCTATTCAAGCAATACAGAACCCTTGTCAGCTCTAGCCCACCTATTTTATAGCTTTGGCAATCGCCCAACGGTAGGGTTGACTTCACGTGGAACTTACCATCAAGTAAACGGTAAAAAATCTCCAGAAATCGCCTCATTGAATGTCGCCCGCCCATCCCATCCAACAGTAATTTTTTCTTTTTACCCAATTTGACTGTTCCAACGGCTAGTTTTCGCACCCTAGGTGCACTTAGCATATGCCTGCGCTCCCAGCGCATCAGCTAGAGCCTGAGCTTATTCCTTCCGAATGTAATTCTACGTCGTCATAGCCCAGCCCGCAAGATTTTTTATGTCATTGTCTAATCTGCATAGTGACCTCCTGCTATGCCTTCATGACCATCTACCATGATAGTGTGCCTTTCGTGCTCCAGAACGTATCTGCATAACACTTCACCAGCGGCTAGTTTATATAAATGACATGTGATTATGGTAAAATCCGCCGCTCGAGTAACCAACTCTTTCTTTTTTCATACCGAACATTTTGCAGATGCCATGCCTGTAGTCAGGAGTTGAATGATATCAGTGAAGTGTGCATCAATGACCCTAATGGAGAACCACTGCACATTAGGCAATCCTTCCCCCCACCCATCTCAAGTCAGGACCGGTGATCCGGCTCAGCATTCAGCTTCATTGGCTTGACCATGATTTCAAAATTGTATTCCTGAAACATCAACAACGACTTGCAGAGTTTCCCCCCAACACAGGCTTATTCACTAGGGACTTTAAAGCCAAATTATTTGTAAAAATCTTAAAGTGTCCTACCAACAGATAGTGCCGATACTTCTGTATTGCATGGACCAAGGCCAACCCTTCCCTCTCTGTGGTGGCATAATTTTTCTTCACACTCGAGAGTTCGTGATTAGAAAATGTGACTGGGTGATCAATATCTCCGGCACCAGGCCGCAGAAGGACCGTTCCCAGGGCAATCCCCGACATGTCAACATGTATATGACATTCCTTCGCCCCATTGGGAGAATTAAGAATAGGTGCAGATACCATCCCTTCCCGGAGTATTTCAAAGCTCTTATGGCACTCGTCCTCCCAAAAGAATGAAACATATTTCTTAAGAAGTTTGTCTAGAGGTGCAGTGGTTAATGCGTATCCTGGAATGAATCTTCTCTAGTAGCTCGTATGTCCAAGGATCAAACGCAATTGTTTCTGATGCTTCGGAGCATCCATAGTCTATAGTGGAGGTCCCGTAGCTGCGTTCTTGCCCTCTGACTTGGGAATAGAGACATTGCGCGGATCCTCATCCCACTCTTTTATACTATCAAAGTCATCAAAGTGGGGCAATTATCTTACCTCTTAAGATATGCTGTAGAAGTCCCCTGTAATTTGCAGGCAGTGCAGCACAGAGAGATCATGCAGCCAATTTTTCCAATTTTCCATTTCCTCGTCGGAGTCAGAGAAGCATTCGCTATCTCTTTCCCAGCAAAGAATACCATCGGCTGTAGGCTGGACCCAGACTTCGTTCCTCGCAGTTAGCTTATAGATGTGATCCACCTCTTCTTCCTCACACACTGACTCTGTATACCTCTCTCCTTCTGCGGGATCTAGCTGTACTATCACCCGTGTTCCTTCACTTTCAAATACCATGCTCCTCTTTTTAAAGTTGATAATATTGCCCATATATTGTTGGCAATATGATGTAATGTAATGTGTTTTCCTTGATGGAAACCTACTTGATGAAGTTGTCCTTGATGGAAACCTACTTGATGATTTTCCTATGATAAGAAACCTATGTGTTAAAGATGTAAGAATGATGTAGCTACAAATTAGTTCAGATGTGACAGAGAAAATAATTCTAGTAAGTGCTAGAGAAATGATAAATATAATATGTCTCAATGTATACGCTACTTTTGTGAAGGAAACCCGCATATGGATGCAATGTATACGCTAATTTTGTGAAGGCAACCTGCGTATACATTTAGGGTTAGCATATACACAGTTTTTATGAAGAGAAGTTGCGTATACATACGGAAACGAACGCTCCAAGTCGCGTATGCCTTTTGCGCTCTAAAATTATGATACCAAGGGGAATTACCATGGTATTAGACCATAGTATTGAGTGTCGCATTGTGTATTTGATTCCATCTAAGAATACCATTGGAAGTTGAGTGGTTTTGACTCATGGTATTGGTAAAAGCTAAATCTATTTAAGGAGAAGAAGATCATAGTGCAAGGCGTGCACGTGTCTGGGTATTGAATGAATACTTCACTCTGAAGTATATCTGCATGGAATGGGTTACAGTTCATTAATAGATCTAAATAAATAATGCACCTATGAATACAATGATGGATGAATATCTCTTGACCTGGAATGACTATGTATCTTCTAGATTTATTTATGGAATGTTTAGATCTGAGATGAGGCGAAATATTTTTTGGAGTGAAGGGTAAGATCTGAGCTATTTATCTGTTCTGAAGAGTTGCACAACCTTGAAATGTTTATATATCTATACGCAGGTTCGTGGCAGAGAAATCACGTATATACGCGGGTTGGTTTCATCAAAAGCGCGTATGGAATCTAAGGTTAGTCTTGAAATAGTTGCAGATATATACACAAGTTTGTCTCCGTGAAAGCGCGTATATACACAGGTTTAGTGAAGTAAAAGCACATATGGAATATAGGGTTTTTTTAAAGTGTGCAAAAGGAAATCTCTGATTTGTTTTGTTGTATTACTGTTGTCTGTCAATGATGTCTTCTTACAAATCTGAGTTGTTTGAATACTGATTATGCTGCTAGTTTATTATGATTAAAGATCAGTGGTTGGTTGGTTGATTGGTGATTCAATGAATAAATTGAATGGGTTATAAGTTTCAGTTTTATGTATTTTATTTGAGCTTAAATGTGTGGAGTGGTTCCAGTCTGAAAATTTGATGAAAATAGGCCTACAAGTTGTGTTATGTGGAAGCTGTTGGATCCAGTATGAAAATTTATGAAACGTTGTCCATGGTGGTGCCGAGGGTCAAAGCCTTCAGTGAGGGGGTTATAGCTCCCTTCCAGTGGTAGCTGGTAAATGAGATCAAGGGGTAGTAGCTTCCTTCCAGGAGTGGCTGGTAAACGAGATCAGGGGGTAGTAGCTCCCTTCTAGGAGTGGTTGGTAAACGAGATCAGGGGGTTGGAGCTCCCTTCTAGTAGTAGTTGGAGAAGGAGAGAAGGTTGCAGCCTTCTGCAGGTGGGTGCCTGCGTGATGGTATGAGTATGTGCCAGTACATGATTGTAGGCAGTTTTATTTATAATAGATATTGAAGACAGAGACAACAACAGCGGTGGTTTTCTCCCGAATTGGGTTTCCACCTTAAATCCTGGTGTTCATGTGTGTTGCTTATGTGTGATGATTTATTCTGTTCTTACTGCACATGTTTACTTCTTACTAAAAATATGATGGATGAATGATGAAATGATATAAGTAAAGAATTATCTGCATAATACGATCTCTAGACATACACAATTTTTCTTAAAGATATTCGCGTGTAGATGTGAGTTGGGTTAATTAAAGTCGTGTATAGAATTCTTTAAGGAAAAATTAAAATATTTGAGTAAGCTCTAAATACTGATTCACCCCCCCCTCTTAGTATTTTTCCCAACATATCTATGGCCCAGTCCAATCCTAGGAGCATAGGATAGGGGTCTACATCTTCTACAATCTGAATGACCTCAAAATTAGCCCGAAATTTGACCCCTGCGATGTCTACCACGATCTTTGGTAATCTTCCTAATGGTATGATCTTCTGATGATTAGCCATGCGTAGCTGGATAGTGGACCATTCTAACTTAGGTTCTCCCATTCGCTACTAGGTTTTCTTAGGTAGTATGTTTACATCCGAGCCTAGGTCCAGAATAACTTGATCCATCTCATAGTCACCAATCTGCGCAGTTAATCACATCTCCCTGCTAGTGCGTCTCTTATGCTTATATAGTTTGTGTACATCCTTAATTTCCATGGATGGGGTTGCATTTTCTACACAGATATCTATCAAATATTGGAGGTTTTCTATGACCCTTTGGTTGCACAAAAACTTCATACATGCCTGCAAGAATGGTTTGACCTCATCATCTACCTTGAGGTTCGCAGGGGCCTGAGGAGTAGGTGCCTCAACCTTAGCAAAGTCTCGACGAGCTGCGACAAAGGTTTCCTTTTCTTCTTGTAAGTCCAAACCTTCTTGCTTAACAACCACTTTTCAGATGACAGGATCTTCCTCATCTTTTTCCGCATCTCCACCAGTGGTCATGCCACTGTGTGTGATAACATTAACACTTGGCCCTTCATCTCAAGGTTCTGCCTTGACCCTTTGTACCTTCTGCATAGGTGTCTGCTGCTTCTCCTGCATTTTGGCCATCAGAATTAGGCAATCTTCGATCTCATGATCCAGCTGTCTACAGTATCTGCAATATTGTCTTGCAAGGTTTACGCAGTCCCTTGAAAAGTGCCCTATTTCTCCGCAGTTATAGCAAACCAGTTTTCCTCTCCCCCTTCTTATGCTTCCACCTCAACCCCCTCCCCTGCCCCTGGCTAGAGAACCACCTATTCCCGAGGGGGATCTTGGTGATGACAAATCAACCTGTACCCTATATATATTTCCTCGATCTATCATTAGATTGTACGTTCGATAATTCTGTTGATCATGGCCTACAGATATGCAGAACCTGCACCATTGTTGCTTTATTTCTAGGACATATGTGGCAAGGCAGGGGCAGTGGTTGGTATCGTGCAGCCCAATAACACAACAATCACCGCACCAAAGCACCGAACTCGATCCTAAAGTTTCCCTAGGTCACAACAGACTAGGTCCCCCAGCCTGTATGTAGTATGCTAGCAGAGGATAGTTATCCTTGGTGTGTCCATTCACCCTGCATCGTATGCACCATATTTCAGGGCTAGCCTCCATTCCTCACTCCTTCCACAGATTATGGATCTCCATATGCATTTCTTCTAGCTAGCCTTGTATCTGCTGTGCTCCTAACTAGGTATCATCTCTTGACGCAACTTCTAGCTTCATTGCAATTTCCAAGGCCTTTTCCTGCAATTCAATGGCTTGATGCCCCATTGGTATGTGCAGGTGGGGCAACAACATAGAAATGAACCACTACGTGTGCTTCATGTCATCATACAGAAATCCTCCTTCCCTAATTACCTTCTTTAACCGTTGGTCGTCCTCCCATACAGACTCGGATGGTCCTTGCTTGAAATCCTTCAGATCGTTCACTATCTGCGAGTAGGACTTGGGCTTCTTGAAATTTTTCTGTAAGGAATTATTAATCTCCTCGATGGTGGTGTTCGCTTGCTGGTTGATGTATCCCATATACCAGTCCAAAGCCCTTCCCTCAAAGGCCATGGATAGTTTCGCCCTCTTTACCACATGATTGGCTATGTTATGTGCAGTCCATACCGACCCTGTGACGAACCAGAACCAATCCATATCTTCATCCCCTACACCCTTGAAGGTGGGTAGCTTCAAGTGCAAGGCCATATTGTCTTCCGCTGGTGGCGGAGGTGAATTATTACCCCTATTAGGGTTCGATGGTGGTGTAGATGGAGAGTTATGTGAAACATAATTTCTTACTAGACTGTAGACAGATCGATCCCCTTCTTCATTGGTTCCGTAGTATTTACCACTATGCATTGTACCCTCACTTTGATCGGAGCTCATTCACTCTGTATGACTACACATGATAATATTTTCGCAAATAAGATCTTAATCAGTAACGACAGAGTTTTTAGAAACTTACCCCGGAAACCATTGAAGAATCTTCGTTCCACCTCATAGTAGGACACAACTTGATCAATCATAAATTCTGTCACAAACCCTCCTATCACACTGTCCACCCAATGATCTACCGTGCGAGTTTTTGGGGTTCCCATGTTTTGGCCAGATTGGCAAGACCAAAAGATGAGACAACATCAGAACCACTTTGGGGCCCTAGGATCTAGCCCTCCTGGACCCGGAGAGGGATCTCTCCAATAAAACAAAGAATGGTATATCTTTGAAGCTAAAATGAGATGTTAGGCTAGGTATGAAGCAAAAAGGGGGTTTAAAATGATTTGGTTGGTTGGTTGCTGGGTTGGTCATGAGATCATAGACTAAGAAAGTAATGGGAGGAAAGGAACAAAACAACAGGATGCTTCAGCAAAGAGGATAGGTGAAGAAAGTTCCATCCATTAGGCTATGGAGTCATGAAATGGAATTACATGCGACAACTAGCTAGGCTTTCGGAGGGCAAGTCATATACACTAAAGGATCTTTTTAGATAGATGGTGAGATGGAGCATTAAGGATTGAAGGTGAAAGAAGGAAAGCAACCCAATTTATGTCTATATATCAGGTCAAAGGTCATTTAACTCTAGACCTTCTTGGACATACTCAAAGGCAACTCTCAAAGGAAGCACAAAGGGGAAGCTTGTAGATCGGACCAGAGGTCATTTAACTCCAGGTCAGCTTTAGCATGCTCCAAGGGAAAACAAAGATAATTTTAACAGAGCCAGGGTCTATAGATCAGAGAAGGACTTTGAACCTTCAATGCGTTGACACCAGCAAGAGATATTAGAAAGGCCAGCTGGTCGCACAAGGATCCTAGTGGACAGGGCTGAATCTAATCCCCAGTGTTCCCAAATCTTCCAGCCTAAACCCAACAAGAACACCTAAAGACATATTTTGTTAATTCATACATCAGCTAGCAGGCAATGACATCCACTACACTGGTTAAATTAACTGAAATCAACCCTCATATAACACATACAACATAAAACATTTAAGGCAAGGAGAGTAGAGACATAGGGTACATAAAAAGGGTAAATCCTATGCCATATTTCTGATGCAAGCCAAAAGAAAATGAAACAGTATGAAAATGTAATAAACAGTGTTAGAAAAACATCACCAATAGTAATAGACTAGGATCCTGTGAAATGTGCTTGATTAATTGATGCAAAACCAGTCACATACACTAAGCTCAATGGCTGAATACAATCCAAACTTCTCCTCCTATCCTACTACATTACAAACTACTTTGCTACTTTCTCCCAAACTGTTCTAACAGTCAAAACTGAATCCCTCTAACTACAACAACAACAACCTAACAACAACCTTTACAGTACGTTCTTCAAGATTCTTATAGGAGAAAATAATAACAGGAGTAGATGTAAAATTAAATGCATCATTAAAACTCTTAAGCAGCCAGAGGGTTGAGGCTCCATTCAGTTTAAATTTTGGGCATTTATCTCTGGTACTCGTTGGATGATGGAGTGGTCTTCGTCAGGTTTCCATTTACTCCAGGTATGTCTCTGGTGTACTGAACAAAATGAAAAACGATGATGTTAGGGTCTGCCATACCACATAACAAATGCTTCTGATGACGTAGGACTGTTGTTAGGGAAGAAAAACCCTCAAGAACACGACATAGAATACAAACTGCATGGGCACTTTTTCCTTTCACAGGAAAGAACATTCTGCTAATGTGAAACCCTGATAGTATTATTTTCCGTGCATTGGACCTACTGAGCGATCCACAGGGTCTTTGATTATCGTACCTTGCCTTCTAAATCCCTAAAATTTCCTTGCTAAAAAATATTCAATTATGTGCCTTGAACTTTCTGCTTCTCCCGTACTGTCTCTGTCGGTGAAATCTATGCTTTAATGTCTCTGGGGAAGATTTTCCAGAGTTCAAACCCAGTTCTTTAATGCAAGTCTGTCATGGCTCTTTCCCAGGATTTCTTCGTGATTTTGGCCTCTGAAAATGGTCATTTTCTATGTTCTCTATCACTGTGACAGGGACTATGAATTATGGTGGTGTATTGCCGCCCGAAATGCTGCAAACACACAAAACTGTCAAGAATTCATGCACAGGGTGGGATGCTATGGATGACCGCTGAAATGGTAACGCAGCATGAATGAAGGACAATGAATGCAACAGAAACTATGGAGGAAAGCCATAGAACATAGGGAGATGCATGGGAAGACGACGAGACGGAAATTTTAATGTAAAACATTAAAATTTGACCTTGGAATGAATATATATAGGAAACGGACAAAGACACGACGACAGCACGTGGGATGGGTGACGTGGTAGGATCGGGTCAATGGTGGGCGAGCATTGAATCTAGAATGTCTGATCTCACGAGGAAATTGACGGTGGGAAACGTAGTGGAGGGCAATGGATGGTGGGCCAGGGGTACGAATACCTTGGGTTATCCACCGTGCAACTTCGAGGTGCGATGACCGTTGGATGGGCGATCGCAGATCGGACGATTTATATGCATATCACGCCGGATCAAATGTCAAACGATAACGCGCGATGGGTGGGCGGTTTTCAAACAGTGCCGTTGCCACACATCGTGCGATGAATGGAATCGCTGGCCAAACGAAAATTACCGCCCATCTCCAAACGCGGTGCAATGGAAACTAGTGGTTTCTAAATAGTGCGCAGGCGTGGGGGCCACCGGGGCGGAGGGAATATGGACTGTCAGATTTGCGGGTTGAACAGACGGTTGTGATGCGATCGAGGCGGTGAACGGGTTGAGCCACAGAAACTGTGGAGCTTGCGATGATCATCCGATCTGTAGAGATCAATGGTTTAAAATGTGCCCAATATTCAACTAAGATAAGCACCTTTCACCTTGGTGCCTGGTCTCGGCGCTTGGTGACGTGGAGGGGAAAGGTGCAGGGGTTTGGCCGAAAGAGGCTAGGCCCACATATATGGAGAATATGGTTTTTGGGCCATTTTTAATGCAATTTGAGGCTAGAGGAGGGAAACGATAGAAGAAAAAGGGGATACTTAAACCAAGCAAGGGGTATTTGGAGGGTTTAAGAGGGAATTTGGGTGATTTAGAGGGTTTAGGAAGGGATTTAGGAGGTTAAAAAGGGATATTTTGACAAAGGGAAAAAGGATTGAAATGGGACATTCTGCAGGGATACAAGGGGAAAATTAAAGCCTTTGGAGCACAATTTTTGTAATCAGAGAGGCTTTGTAATGGGAAACAACAGAGGGGATTTTATCAAAGGACAAAGGCATAAAGAGGCTTCAAGGATGATGTGTTTTCAGGGGAAATGAATTCATTGAAGGCTCAAAAACATTTAAGCCCCCTGTTTGCTTGTCAAAAATTTATAGGGGGCTAACACGAGTGATGGTGTTATCAGTCTTTTCTAACTACTGAATCAACTCTGGGGTCCACTGCGTGATCCATTCGTCCAGCCAACACTTCTGGAACTCTACGAGCCTTGCAAGCCACTCCTGAAGCTCGGTTGAAAATGTCACAAAGAAAATATCGTAGATCTCTGTGAAAACGTACTTATTCTTCCACTTTTCCATTGTCAACCTTGTGCTGCGATTCTCTTTTATCGCAAATTCCTGAATTTTTTTTTCGAACCACTCCTCAATTTCTTTCTTCTTATGTTTTCAATATTCTCTTGGAATTACCCGATCTCTCTCTCAAAATGCTTCCAGTCCCGGTAACTGAACCATTTGTTGGCTTGAGGGGTCTTGACCCAGGTTCGAAGGTTAAGGTTTGCCAACAAACCCCTATACTACTGGCCCTTTTGCAGTGACCTGCTTGCGCAGGCCAAAGTCTCACCCGAAGCAGTATGGGAGGGTGCTGGAACTAGGTTTCTGCACCCTGAGGGAGAGCAGGTAAGTCAAGAAGATCCACGTTTGCAGATTATCAGCTTTGTATTTAATAGATTTAGTTACAGACTTATATCGTAGAGCTCATATCTACTAACTACCCTCAGTACAAAAAATATAATCGCAGTAATCAATAGATCATAGATTCATATAATAGGAAAAAGGATATTCTCGCAGCTATAAAATAGATCTATTCACAAGTTTGCTAATCAGTTACAGTTACCAGAGTTACTATCAGTCATAGATCAAATCAAAAACCTCGCATCAGTAATATCACAAGTAATATCATAAACGCATAAACAATAGATCACAAGAATACTTCGTATTATAACAAAGATAGATCCGTAGCAACAACAGATAACCAACCATAGATCCAATAGTTCGCATCAACAGTAATACATAAACTCAGATAACACAGAGATACTCTAACCAGATTTGCATATACTAGCATCCAAAACCCAATACAATCCAACACAGCCCGCGCACACAACCAGCAGGGTTCGCACAAGGCAGGAATGAGGATCTCCACGCACATAGATAACATGAGTCCTTACCCTAGCAACCCAAATAGATCTAACAATTTGCAACTATCATCAATCTCTATTCTTTCCTACCTATGACTAAAAAAGGTTCATCTATTTATACCGATTTAGCCTATGCATCCAATGGTCCACAAACCATGGTTTGTGGACTCTTGTTCTACCCTTGACCTATTAAGATGCATTAGGGGCTTTGAGCCACCCCAAAACCCCTGCGTTAGAATATTTAAGACCAAAATATACAAAATCATAGCTTTTAGGGGACCCTGTTCCAATAAAACTACAAATGGGTATCCATATATGATCTTATATTTTGAATTAAAGAAATTCATTGCTTGTTAGTTCTTTCATTTTACCTAAATAATCTAAAATGAGTCAAAAGAATGATTATTTCCTTCATGCATGTCAGAACACTTTTGCAACGCCAATATGGGTATCCAAATATTCTCTCATATTTTGGATCTGAGAAATTCACTGCTCGTTATGTGCTTTCTTTAGTTTTACCTGAATCATCTAAAAACAATCCCAAGAACAATTTGTCATTTCTTGCATGTTGGACCACTTGTGCACGTCCAAAATGGGTATCCAAATGTGCTCTTAGATTTATGATCTGAGAAATTCACCACTAGTTATGCACATTCTTTTCTTTTACCTAAATCATCCAAAAAGAGTCCTAATAATGATTCATCACTTCATTCATGTCGATCCACTAGTATAACTCCAAAATGGGTATCCAAATGTGCTCTCAAATTTGGATATGAAAAATTCACTGCTCGTTATGCATGTTCTTTCGTTTTACCTAAATCATCCAAAAAATTTCCAAGAATGATTCACCACTTCATGCATGTCAGACCACCTATGCAACTCCAAAATGGGTATCCAAATATTCTCTCATATTTAACATCCAAGAAATTCACTGCTTGTTATGCATGTTCTTTCGTTTTACCTGAATCCAACAAAAAGATCCCCAAGAATGATTTGTATCTCAATGCATGTCGGGCAACCTATGCAAATCCAAAATGGGTATTCAAATATGCTCTTAGATTTTGGATCTGAGAAACTCATCACTTGTTATGCGTGTTATTTCATTTTACTTGAATCGTCCGAAAAGAGTCCCAAGAATGATTCGTCACTTCGTGCACGTTGGATCACTTGTGTAACACCAAAATGGGCATCCAAATACGCTTTCATATTTTGGATCTGAGAAATTCTACACTCATTACCCGAGTTTTTTCGCTTTACCTAAATTGTCTAAAAAGAGTCCCAAGAATGATTCATCACCTCCTGCATGTCCGAATACTTGTGCAAATATAACATGGGTATCAAAATATAGCAGATTTTTTATAAGAGAAATTCACAACTCGTTATGCATGTTCTTTCATTTTACCTGAATTGTTAGGATGAGAAGAACTAGAAAGAGAATAAATAAGAATATATTCATATTGAGTTGCAACAAAATTATATTCCGTACCTTGAGTTCCTTGATCTCTTTTGCAGATGATAACCTTCTCCATGATCATTAGGGGAATCTCTCTTTATTTGGATTGGTTTAGAATTGGTTGATCTAGGAAATTCAATATTTGACTCTAAATGATTGTTGGTGATGCAGGAGCATCATCTCCGAAAAACACATTGTATTTTACCTAAGCTAGGGGGTTTCATGTTTTGAAGAAATTTCATGTAAATATTAAATTTATTTTGAGTGATTAATTAATTATTTGTGAGAAATTGTAAATATGAGAGAAATTAGTTTCTAGATTATTTAGAATTAATGAGGGAGCCTAAGTTGGAATTAGTTTCTAAGTCTTAGGGATAAAAATCTCTCTTTTAGGGATGTTGAGAGATTTAGGGGTTTGTTGAGGAATTGAGCATTTAATTAAATGATTTTTAAAAATTGTATAAATAGGAAGGGGATTTGTGAGAAAAACAACATTGAGATTGAGAGTAGGTTTGAGTAGCAAGGCTGTAAGCCTTCAGAAATTGTAAAGGGCCATGGCATTGAAACATCTGGCCAGTAAAAAGTTGTAAGTCTTTGTTTTGTTTCAGTTTATATATATTGGGTGATTGAGAAATTGTATATTTGTTCATAACATTGTTAAATTAATGATCGATGGGCTTGAAATCGCATTTGTTTATGTGAAAACTGTTATGCAAATCATCAAGGGTAAATGGTATTAAAATCTCTGTTTGCAAAGGGCGCCATTCTAAGAAAAGATTTCTGTTAGAGATCGATTGGTTAATATGAAGAACTGAATATAGAAGTGCGCAGAGTTATGTTGAAATTCTGTTAGAATTCAATTGAAGATTGATATGTTTCAATTATCATTAACATAGTTTGAACAGTACGGCGAATGTGTGACTCCAGCATTTGAGTTTGGAAAAGTCGATTTCACTGTTTGAAAGAGGGCGTTACTGTATGTGATTGCGAGAATTTTGTTTGGAATGTTTTTTTTGTTTACCGTCTCTGAAATTGAAATGCGTTGTCACTAAAAGCAATGATTTTCACAAATTTGAGTGGAACGCATGAAGCGTTAATGAAATGGTAGTTATTTTAATGTGAAATAAAACATAACGTGATTGCAAACTGGAGTGGATGATATGTTACGGTATGCAGTGGAACGTATTCACACCATAGCTGAATGCGTATAAGTACTACAGCCAGTATTAAAATCGATGCATAGAATTAAAACTGGATTGTGGGTGGTCGATAATGGAATGAGAAGTGGCCAGAACGTATGGTGTCAATTTTTGCAGCGGTAATGTTTGGCTTTTAAATGTTGAAAAGAACAGTACCGTATTGAATTCCTATTGTCTAAAGTCTAAATGGGTTGCAGAAAAATGAATGCAATGTCAATGAATGCCGGAAGGGCGGTTTAAAGGAACTCGACAGCGTGAAAGACCTGTCTGGAATGAAATTCGATTGGCAGACTTTTCAATTTGCAGAATTGAAAACGATTTCCTTGTTTCATTAAGAAGAACAGATTTTTGTTTATGCTGAAGTAATTGTGTTTATTAAGTTGCAGGTGGCAAAGAAGTGAAACGTAATTTTTGCATCGATGTGATCAGTTATTAAGTGAAAGGCTCTGTGTGCAAGAGAACGAGGTGTATAAACGAAGTGCAACGAAACTTGGAGAGTCGATTTTTGGAAGGCGCTGAATTGGTTGGAAGATGTGTGAACAGTTATGCAATTGCTGAACTTTTTGCAGAGAATAGATCAGAACAAATTGTTAGATGTATGTGCAGTATAAAGAGTGGAACGTTGAAAACCAGAATGAAGTTACAAGTGGAAACAGGATGCAGGTTTAAAAAAAAAAGTCTTACTAGTTGTTCTATTCCTGGACACTATTGAATTAAAATCAAATTGCTGGATTGAGCTGTAGGAGCGCAGATTTGAATGGTAAATAGAAGATTGAAAAGAAAGTTGATTGTATGGGTAAGTCATATATGTACATTAAATTGTGAAATTTTCCATGACTATGTGGATGCATTCGAATTGGGAAGTTTTAAGGGCGCATCTGAATATTGAGTGATAAGAACTAGCAAGTTGAGTATTGTTCAATTGTGAAGCAGTGGTATTAGGGCATTTTGTGAGTTTTGATTGTGAATTGGAAAAGGCGCATGTACAAAGTATAAAGTTTGGGATTGAATGACATTTATTTGGTAGGTGATTAAGATGCATTTATAAATGCATATTTAATGAAAATAGAAAAGCTTGGTTGTCTTAGGATATGGATTGTGGGAACATCTGAATAGTGAATTGGTTGACAATTTGATGTTGATGAAATGAATGTTTGGAAGGATATATTCGTTGTTTTCTATCTGATAAACAAACAAAATGGGTCAAGTGCTTACCTCTAGTTGAATGGTGGTATAATACTTCCTTCCATAATGCAGCAAAAATGACCCCATTTATTTCACTTTATGGATATCACCACCGTCCATCACATCATATTTAAGAGAAAATTCTAAGGGTAAAGCAGTGGAAGATCACATCGAGCATCAACAGCAAGTTCTCCATCTCTTAAAGGACAACCTAAAATTGGCATAAAATCGAATGAAACAACATGCAGATCAACATCGCAGCAAGAGAAGTTTTGATGTAGGAGACTGGGTATTATTACAGCTAAAACCATAAAAAAAAATTCCCCTCAAGCAAGCTAATAAGGATAATAAATTATCTCCAAAGTATTATGGTCCTTACAAGGTGTTGCAAAAGATTGGTACTATGGCATACAAATTGGAGCTTCCTGCTTCTTCTCGAGTGCACCCATTTTTCCATGTTTCATGCTTAAATAAGGTTATATGTGAAAAAATTCCAGTTCAAACAATATTTATAAAACTTGAAGAGGAAGGAAAAGTCATACTAGAACCTGAAGCAGTCACGGAAATGAGAACTCGATAGCTACGAAATTTATCAATTTAAGAGTATCTCATAAAGTGGAAGAACTTACCCACTAAATATTCCACATAGGAGGATGATAATTTTATATAGAAGCATCCAAAACTACTCAAGCGTTGAGGACAACCCTTTTTTGAAGGAGAGGGGCATGTTAGGTCTCTATATTACTAGTGTAGTCCCTTATTGTTGTTACTGTAGCCCCCCTTATTGTTATTGTTGTACCCCTGTAGTCCCCATATTGTTATTATTGTGCCCCATAAAAGCCCACTATTGTTATTGTTGTGCCCTTAAAATATTATTGTTAGGTCGAATAGGATTATATTGTGACCCCATGGACTCTTATATATAGAAAGGAGGTTTTTTCATTTGTATCATCCAATAATTGTTCATTTATGTAATGTAAAGGAAGTTACCCCCTCGAAGTGGCTAATTTCTAAGGCATCGATCTCTCTTTTATTCTATTTTGGGAGATGGTTTCATAACAAAATATGATGAAGACCCCACTAATAAACGATGAAATGAAATGGGAAAATGATAGAAGAGAAGAAAGACACAAAATGACATGCACACAAGCGTAAAGGTAGGATATTTTTCAGCTGATCGTCTCTGCCTTTGAACTGCTGATAACACATTCTTGCTTTGTGAACATATTCATCCATTATATTGGGATTGTCAAATTATATTCTCTCCTTATAGATATTAGGTAGGCAGTTTAAAAATTGCTGCACACTTGGCCTTTTCCTCTCTTATATAAGACATATAACGAAGCAAGTTAGTGAATTTGGTAACTAAATCACCAATAGTGAACTATCCCAATCTCAGCTCATGAAGTTCTTTGGCTTTGTCATCATAATATATCTCATTCAAATATATAGACTTGAATTTTGTTTGAAAGTCTTCCCAGGTAACAATTTTCTCATCCAGCACATGTACCATTTTGGTTTCTTCCCACCACAGGGTAGCTTTACCCTGTAGTTGGTAAATAGCCAATATGGCTTGTAGGCTACTTCCATATTCATAGACTTGAAAGTATTTTACCATATTCAGAATCCAAGATTTTGCATCCTCCTCCTTTTCACCATCATAAGTGGGAGGTTTAATTTTTTGGAATTCTCCTTGCAATTCCTTTTTATTTCTGGACTGCTATCCGGATGCTTCACCCTTCTCAGATCCTTATGAGTTGGTTTCAACTTCTTTCCTCTTTTTTCCAGTGTCTTCACCCTCGTGACTAGACCTTGAGGTTAATTACTTGATCAACCTATGTTTCTCTTCGCAAGCTTGCAACAATCGTTCATTACTGGTTCTCAGCTGAATCAATCATCTTTGCATATCCCTGACCACATCCAACAATTCATCATTGTGATATGGTGGATTTTCCTCACCACCCATATCCACATACAACCCTCCTACATCACTCATAATAACAGCTGGACCTTTCTGCACTAAATCATTGTACACATAATTAAATTAGTGCAACAAAAAATTTTCAAAATTGAAATTAATTTACAGCAACATAATTTGGGTTTTATTTTTTATTTTTTTTCTTGTGAGGAAACATATAGGCCCAATTTTTTCAACATGGGCTCTGATACCATTTGTAACAACTCCACTTACCTAATTTTTTTTCCCTCTATTTATACTCTCTATGTTACTTTGTTGTCATTTGACTTTATTAACTTTCGTTGCATTGGGGAATTTTCACATATGTATACTTTTTGTCTTCAACTTTTGCTAATGAACCCATTAACTGTGAACAACATTTATCTCTGTTATTAATGAACTTCAGATCAACATTCAAGAAATTCACTATTTCTATTTTAGTCTTGAATGTCATTGCGACGTTTATGTACTATTCTCACTTTTATTACCCTAGTAAATTAATTTTCTAATCCTTTCTTTCTTCATAAGACTATGTAATTATTAATATTGTTATTGCCACAATCACTTTAATTTTTTATATTAGAACATTTACATATATTCTAATGTTTTTAACTATCCTCAAAGGATTACTTCTACTTAATTTTACTCCTCTTTCTCATACCCTTTAAATCTCATTTAGAGGATAATGTCAAGGGTATCTATCCACTATGGACTTAGCTCTTTAACCAAATTACAAATTTAGGTACCATAATTATTAACTCTTACTCTATCCTAGAGCATTATTCGATGTTCGATTTAGTTTTACAACTTATCCTTAACTCTAACTTATAAGTTAACATTCTAAGATTTATGAGGTTTGAATACCATATTTTTAATATATCTCTATCCTCATATTAAAATTACGTTGAGGTTTAGTCTTTAAAACTTTCTACGTACAATTTTTATTTTCGATGGTATATTATATTAAATTTTAATTGTTTGGATATATCAATTTAACTTGGTCTCCCATCGTATCCCTCCGTAAATGTTGACAACCTTTCGAAATCCATTCTCTGCCCGAGGTTTATCACGTTTTTTAATACAATGTACCTCATGAATTTATTTGTCACATGGCATATGGTTGGTTTTCGATTTAGGTGCACCATGGATGAATGCCACATTTATGATCAGGATGATATCTTATATCTCTCTCCATATTCCACATTTGTCATTTTGATGACTTACCATTCTTCCCAAATTTTATTTTCGTTTTCGCATTCCAGAAACCCTTAGCTTTGGTTCTACACATACGCACGTCTAATTAGTTGTCGTCTGTGCGTGGGCATCACCATAATACATTCTTACGAAATAATACTTCATATTTTTAGTTATTTTTGACCTCCTTATGATCTTTCGTTGGTATTTATTTTGGACTTGTTCTCCTCTGCCATTTTATTTCATATTTTTTGTTGTTGTTGCAGGGTTTGCATTTTTCGTGGGGTTTACATTCCCGTAAGTCTCGGCTTCTCAATTGTTGAAGGTAATATTATCTTGGCAGCGTCGAGGTAAGGATCTTCTAAACCCTCGGTTCAGTTTAATGAATTTTCTCTCGTTTCTATATTGTGCCGTAGCTGGGTTTAACTTACAACGTAACCATACTTTAATTATTTTCTTTTAACATTATATTTATCTAAAACGATTATGGAAATTATGTTTCAGCTCTATGAGAGACCTTCACTTGTACTTGTGAAGAATTTACTTCTTCCGATATATAGTTGATCTCTGTAAAATAATTTATGTTGTGGAGTATTGGTTTACCCCTAAATTTGTTTACTGTATACACAGATACAAGATTTGAGCTCCATCCTAGCCTCTTCTGTAATTCATTCGAATTCCTCCACTACGATTTTAGTTTTAGTTTTATTTTTTATTTTTCACTAACTATTTTATCCAGAGGTCTGAATAGTGTGGTTTTACATTTGATTTACTCCTATGCCTTGGGTTCTTGTAGAGATTACTTTTCGTTTAATTTCTATAAAACAATTAGATTTACTTTCCCTTGTATTGGGTTTAACTCATTTACGGATTCTTCTACAATCGAATTCATATCTATAAGTGAAACCTCGAAAAATGTCATTCAAATTTTTTTTTCCTATACTATGAATAGATTATTTGATTTACTTCCCTCATTGGGAATTTTCACAACTACAGTTGTTTTCCTGTACTTCTTAACACATCGTTTTTCCTTTAAGAAAGCCGACTTTCGAATTTACACAGTAACCCTTGTTCAAGGAGAATGAATTTCGATTTTCTTATATAATTAATTCTCTCCCTTTACCCTGATTTGTATGATTATCAGTTTAATGGAATTGATATTCCTCTAATTTGGAATTTCGTCATAGTTATTTATATACAAACATCTCATTGCAGTATTACAGAATCCCATTCGCTGTGGAACTTGTCAAAATTTTGTTTGTAATTGATTTACTAAGATAATTTGAAATTTTTCTTACTAGAATCTCTTATTTTATCAATTTCCTCAAATTAATAAAATACTTGTTTTTACAGGGACATCCTATTCACATGCTAATATCAATTTAGATGCTTAGTATTTACTCTGTCGAGGAGAACACATGTAATTTCCACTTCCTCTTTTCATACTGTTTCCAGTTTAGTCTTCTGTACAATTACATGTACAAGAATTGTGCCACTTATTCTAATTGTCCAACAAGGTAATTCTCTAAATTTAATTATCCTCATCAACTATTTATATTTTATTAAATTAATTTTCCAAGTCTGTACATATACTGAATCTTGTATATGATGTTTTGTGCAGCTTTTCCACTACTCTCATTTTACTAGTTCTCCGCTTAAAGGATTATTCTGTCAATATTTGATAGTGTGTGTTTATTCTAATTACAGGTTGGTCTAGATCATGTGCAAAATTCACTCCTCAAAATTTAGGGATATTTATAATTCACGTAATTTATTGTATAGTACAATGGACTTTGTCAATGATTTTTATGATAGTTTGCAATGATAAATTCTATCATTGATAATACTATCTGTATGTTATACTTACAATAATAATCATTCATTGTTCTAAGTCATTTACATGTGTATTTGTCTACTTCCTTGCATTATTTGGTTTTTACTACACTCTAGTACATGATTATGTATTACACATTTTCTTGATTATTCAATAAAGAATGCAATACTAGATATAAGCCTCTGGTTAGCATATAGTAGAGTGTTAAATTTTAAATTGTACAAGCATACTTACTATGCGATTGAAAATTATCTCTTACTATAATTTTCTTTATGTTCACTGATTTATTACACACTAGTTAAATGTGTTGTTCTTACGATATTTCCACAGGTATTAATATCATTTATGTGTATAAAAATCAGATGTTTACAACCTAACAACAGATTTAAACACTACCCATTGGGTTTAGACATTCTGTGTGTTGGTTTTCTAATTTTAACTCTCTATGTAACTATACAGAACTAACTATATCTCATATAGTATGTTCAGTTAAATACATAAGACTATATAAATCAAAATTCTAATTTTTTTAATAATTCATAAAAAATAATTCCCACCTATTCAACTTGAATTATTATTTAATACAAAATTAAAATGTATACTTCTTCTACATGAATCCTCATTATTATAACTTTCCTCATAACAATAATTTCATAAAACAGAACTAAATTTCTTGTGCATACCAATTTTGGTAAGACTATTTTCCACCCAACCTTGAGATTTCTCTCCACAGCTCCCCCCAAGCAGAGACCAATTTCTCCAAAGTGTAGACAACCTCTTGTCTACCCAGGAATGGCTTATTTAAATTTTTTTTCCCTTAAGCATGTTTCCATAACTGCGTCCAGGTAAATCAGGATGTTGTTTTCCTTTTTTCCTAGGCTTTACTTTTATTTTTTCCACAAAAGTACTTTAAAACTAGCTTTTTCGTCTTTCTAGTTTTATTTCACCTCTTCTCAGTAACTTTCCATTTTATTGAAGTATATTTTAGATTTTTATCTCCAATCTAATATTTTTAATTTATTTTATTTTCTCCAAGGTTTTTTGGAGAATCTGGGAAAGTCTTTGGATTTAATTCCATCCTCATGGAATTAAAATCCTAGTCTCCAATATACTCTAGTCTTTGCACAATAATTAAGATTTCACATTTATTAAAATTTAAAAATATAATATGTCCACAATGATTGTTTTCCTTTAAGTCTACTCAACCTTTAGCATTGTTCAACTATCTAATAAAAATATTAAAAATAGGGATATTACATATTCCCCCTCTAAAACAAAGCACAGTCCTTGGTGTTGAAAAATATCAGTTCACTTTTCAAATAGTGATGGATATATTTCCTTCATTTCCTCTTCTCGCTCCCAAGTACCTTCTTTAGGTGTAAAGTGCCTCCACTGTACTTTCACCCTAGCTACCGTCCTATTGCGGAGCTCTATTTATTCCCGAGCAAGTATACAAAGGGGCTTTGGAAGAATTTCCCCTTCTGTTTCTACTTGTATCATAATCTAATCAATTACATGAGTAGGATCATGTACATATTTTTTCAATAAGGAAACATGAAAAACATTGTTAACCTTAATGTGACTAGGTAGAGCCAATTTATAAGCTACTAGGTCCACTCTTTCTAGAACTTCAAATGGTCCATAGTAGCGTGGTGCTAACTTAGTACAACCAACAGTATATAAAGTAATATTTTCAGGCTTACTCCTCAAGTAAACATGGTCTCCCACTTTGAATTCTCTATGAATTCTCTTTTTTTCTACATAGCTCTTTTTTCTGTCTTGATCTGTTTTAATATTTTGTTGAATTTTCTTCACAATTCTTTCCATCTCTTTCAATGCATCCGGTCCAAGAATTAACTTATCTTCTGGCTAACTCCAACTAAGCGGCGTGTGGAACTTTCTACCTTACAATTCTTTAAAAGGACTCATCTTTATTGAAGCTTGATAACTATTATTATATGCAAATTCTGCTAGATGTAGGAAATATTCCCATCTTGTAGGTATACCCATAACATACATGCGTAACATGTCTTCTAAAATATAATTGGTCCTTTCGGTTTGACCATCTGTTTGAGGATGGTATGCTGTACTAAATTTAAATTTGGTACCTATTCCCCTAAACAAAGTCCTGTAAAAGGTTGAAGTAAACTTTGCATCTCTGTCTGATATAATCATTTTACGAATGCCATATAACTTCACAATTTCTTTCATGAACACATTAGCTACTTAAGATATACCAAAAGTAGATTGCACTGCTAAAAAGTGTGCAGCTTTAGTCAATGTGTCTACAACCACCATTATAGAGTCATGTTGATATTTAGTTCTAGGAAATCGAGTGATGAAGTCTACAGAAACCATTTCCCATTTCAGGTAAATGGTTCAACAATCATGCTGGATGCTGATGTTCCACTTTTACCTATTGACATTCTAGGCATCTAGCTAGATAATTAGCTACATATTTCTTCATACTTGGCAAAAAAATGTTCTTTCTCAATTCTGAAATCAGTTTTTTGATAACCAGGATGTCCTGCATAAGGTATTTTATGAAACTCATCTAAAATTTCTTGTTTTAATGAGGTCACATTTGGAATATACAATCTATTTTTATAGTAAATCAGCCCCTTGTGATTTTGAGTATATCCAAATATTTCAGTGTTTTGCAATTTTTCTTGTAGTTTCTGATAGTTTGAATCTTGACTCACCACTTCTTGTACCAATTCTTCTATGTCGAATTTCACACTACTTCTAGAACTATTCAAATTTTTATGATAATTGCTACTAAAAGCATATGCAATCTTATTTTCCTTTCCTTTAATATTTTTGATTTCCATATCAAACTCACTAAGAAAATACAACCGTCTAGATTGTCTAGCATTTAAATCAGGTTGTGTGAAAAAATATTTTAAACTTATATGATTTGCCATCAGTATGAACTTTTTTCCTAACAGATAATGTCTCCACATCTTCAAAGCATGTATCACAGCAGCTAATCTTAGTCATATACAGTATAATTTTTTTCATTTTTCTTTAATTTACTTGACTCATATGCTATGACTGCATTTTATTGTAATAATGCCCCTCTTAATCCTTCTGCACATGCATCTGCATATACTACAAATTCTTTGTTTGGATCAACAAAGTTTAAAATAAGGGCAATTGTTAATTTAAATTTTAACTATTCAAAACTATGTTGACACTTTGTTGTCCACTCAAACTTTACTCCCTTTTTATGTAAAGAAGTAATAGGATATGACAAGGCTGAAAATCCTTCTAAAAATCTCCGGTAGTATCCAACGATACCCACGAATGATCTTATGGCTGGGACATCAGTAGGTATATGCCAATCCATGATTGCTTGTATTTTATTTGGGTCTACTGCTAATCCATCCTTTGAAATTACATGACCCAAACACTGAATTTTGTTCTTGAAAAATTTACACTTACTGAGTTTGGCATATAACTTATGTTCTCTAAGTGTTTGTAGGACAATTCTGAGATGTTCTTTGTGTTCTTATTCGTTTTTTGAATATACTAAAATGTCATCAATGAACACTAGAGCAAATTTGTCTAGATACTTGTGTAACACACTATTCATTAGACACATGAATGTAGCAGGTGCATTAGTCAATCCAAAAGGTAGAAATACAAATTCATAGTGTCCATATCTAGTATTGAATGTTGTTTTGTTGATGTCCTCATATTTGATTATTAGTTTATGATATCATGTTCTTAAATCAATAGAAGATAGTAGCTCCTCTCACTTGATGAAATAAGTCATCTATTCTCGGTAGAGGATATCTATTCTTTATGGTCAATTTATTCAGTTGTCTGTAGTCTATACACATCTTGAATGTGCCATATTTATTTTTAACAAACAGTATAGGTGCTCCCCAAGGAGACACATTTGGTCTGATGTAACCTCTGTCTAATAACTCTTGTAGTTGCAGTTTTAGTTCTAACAACTTAGGCGTACTCATTTTGTATGGTGCTCTAGAAACAGGTGCAGCTCCTGGCACCAATTCAATTGAGGAGTCAATTTCACTTTTAGGGGGTAGATGGGGGATTTCCTCTGAAAATACATCTTTGAACTCTCTAATTACTAGTAAAATTTCTACAACTTCTTTTTCAGTTTGCTATCCCAGTTCCTCCACTTGTACAACATACACTTGACAACCTTTTCTTGTTGTCCTCTTTAACTGTAGTGTAGAAATCTACCTGATTGATATAGGCTTTGGTTTTACTTTCACTATCACAGGTTTTCCCTCACCATCTACACAGTGAACTGTTTTATCTAAGAAAGTAACTATTTCTTTATAATTTTCTAACCAATCCATTTCCACTAACACATCATATGAGCCTAGAGGCAAAATATTCAAATTTAGTTCATTTTCATACCCATTTAAATATATAGCATTTTTTGGAAGTTTGTAGGTAAATTTTCTTTTTGTTTTAGTAACCAGCTGAAATAACCATGCTTGCTGAAATTTTTCTGATTTTAAATTGCACTTTTCCATCATCTGAGGACTTATATAACTTAAATTTTCTCCTGGATCTATTAAAACAGAAACATGTTGTTCAACCATCATACCTTCTACTTCTATCATGGTTGATTGGTGTTCATCCTGGCGGTCTTCAAGTGTGTCATTGATCCTTGGAATGTTTCTAGAAATGTCGTTTACAGTAGCCGCCTCCTGTAACAATTGAATATTCTGAACTGTTCTATGAGGACAATCACGTAACATGTGAGGTACTCCACAACCACAACACTTTAATGGCTCCTTCATTTTTACAGTCCCTTCCTTTTTTTTGTTTGCATCCATCTGCTTAGATCTAGTCTGTGATTGTGTTGGTTGGTTTTCTCCAGTTCTATTAAACTTCTTCCTTTGATGGTTTTTCCCAAATTTTTTCAAGTATGCGAGTTTTACTCTTTTTTCACTAGAGTCACCTTCCATTTTTCTTTGTTTTTCCAAATTTTCAGCTGATTGTTTCTACCTTTGAACTATTGATAACATAGTCTTTCTTTGTGAATAGCTTCATCAATTATCTTCGGATTATCAAATTATATTATCTCCATATAGATATTAGGTAGGAAATTTAAAAATCGCTGTACTTTGGCCTTTTCCTCTTTGATATAAAGCACATAAAGAAGCAAGTTAGTGAATTTGGTAACAAAATCATCAATAATGAGCTGTCCCAATCTCATCTCATGAAAATCTTTGGCTTTTTAATCATAATATCTCTCATTCAGATATCTAGACTTGAATTTTGTTTGAAAGCCTTCCCAGGTAACATTTTTCTCATCCAGCACATGTACCATTTTGTTTCTTCCCACCACAAGGTATATTTACCCTGTAGTTGTTAAATTGACAATTTGGATTTTAGTTTAGTTTCATATTCATAGACTTGAAAGTATTTTACCATGTTCAGAAACCAAGCTTCTGCATCCTCCTCTTCACCATCATAAGTGGGAGGTTTAATTTTTTGGAATTCTCCTTGCAATTCCTTTTTCTTTCTTGACTGCTGTCCGGATGATTCACCGTCCTAAGATCCTTCTGAGTTAGTTTCAACTTCTTTCCTCTTTTTTCCAGGGTCTTCAGCCTCGTGACTAGACCTTGAGGTTAATTCCTTGATCAACCTCTCTTTATCTTCGCTGGCTTGCAACAATCGTTCATTGCTTTTTCTCAGCTAAATCAATTCTCGTTGCATATCCCTGACCACATCTAGCAATTGAGCATTGTGGTTTGGTCAATTTTCCTCACCACCCAGATCCATGTACAACCCTCCTTCATCACTCATAATAACAACTGTACCTTTATGCACTAAATCACTGTACACAGAATTAAGTTAGTGCAACAAAAAATTTTCAAAATTGAAATTAATTTACAACAACATAATTATTATTATTTTTTTGTTCGTGTGAGGACATATATAGGTCCAGTGTTTTCATCATGGGCTCTAATACCATTTGTAACAACTCCACTTACCCAATTTTTTTTCTCTATTTATACTCTCTATGCTACTTTGTTGTCATTTGACTTTATTAATTTTCGTTTCATTGGGGCCTTTTCACATATGTATAATTTCTGTCTTCAACTTTCGCTAATGATCCCATTAACTGTGAATAAAATTTATCTCTGTTATTAATGAAATTCAAATCAACATTCAAGAAATTCACTATTTCTATTTCAGTCTTGAATGTCAATGTGACATTTCTGTACTATTCTCACTTTTATTACCCTAGTAACTTATTTTTCTAATCCTTTCTTTCTTCATAAGACTATGTAATCATTAATATTCTTATTTCCACAATCACTTTAATTTTTTTACATTAGAATATTTACTTATATTCTAATGTTTTTAACTATCCTTAAAGTATTACTTCTACTTAATTTTCCTCCTTTTTCTCATACCCTTTAAATCTCATTTAGAGGATAATGTCAAGGGTATCTATCCACTATGGACTTAGCTCTTTAACCAAATTATAAATTTAGGTACCATAATTATTAACACTTACTCTATCCTAGAGCATTATTTGATGTTCACTTTAGTTTTACAACTTATCCTTAACTCTAACTTATACCTTAATGTTGTAAGATTTATGAGGTTTGAATACCAAATTTTTAATATAGCTGTATCCTCATATTAACCTTACATTGAGGTTTATTTTTTAAAAATTTCTACGTATAGTTTTTATTTTCCATGGTATATTATATTAAAGTTTAATTGTTTGGATATATCAATCTAACTGGGGCCCATCATATCCCTCCCTAAATGTTGACAACCTTTCGAAATCCATCCTCTGCTTGAGGTTTATTACGTTTTTTAATGTAGCATGCCTCAAGAATTTATTCGTCACATGGCATATGGTTGGTTTTCGGTTTAGTTGCACCGTGGATGAATGCCACACTTATGATCAAGATGATATCATATATCTCCCTCTGTATCCCGCATTGGTCATTTCGATGACTTACCATTCTTCTCAAATTTCATCTGCATTTTTTCATTCCAGCAACCCTCAACTTTGGTTCTACAGATAGGTCTGTCGAATTGGTTGTCGTCTATGCCTAGGAATCACCATGATAATTTCTTACCAAGTAATACTTCGTCGTTTTAGTTATTTTTGACCTCCTTATGCTTTTTCATTGGTATTTATTTTGGACTTGTTCTTCTCTGCCATTTTATTTCATTTTTTTTTTTTTGCAGGGTTTGTGTTTTTCGTTGGGTTTACCTTCCCATAATTCTCGGCTTCCCAACTATTGCAGGTAATATTATCTTGACAGCGTCGATGTAAGGATATTATGAACCCTTGGTTCAGTTTAATGAAGTTTCTCTCGTTTCTATATTGTGCAGTAGTTGGGTTTACCGTACAACATAACCCTACTTTCATTATTCACTTTTAACATTATATTTATTTGAAACGATTATGGAAATTATGTTTCAACTTTATGTGAGACCGTCACTTTTACCCTGCCTTTGTTTTTGTGAAGAATTTACTTTTTCCGATATATATTTGATCTCTATGAAATCATTTATGTTGTGGAATATTGGTTTACCCCTAAATTTGTTTACTGTATACATAGAGACAAGATTTGAGCTCTGTCTTGGCTTCTTCTGTAATTCATTTGAATTCCTCCACTACGATTTTAGTTTTTATTTTTTTTCTTTTTTCTTTTTCACTTACTATTTTATACAGATATCTGAATAGTGGGGTTTAAATTTGATTTACTCCTCTGTCTTTGGTTCTTGCAGAGATTAATTTTTGTTTAATTTATATAAAAGAATTATATTTACTTTCCCTTGTATTGGGTTTAACTCCTTTACAAATTCTTCTGCAATCGAATTCGTATTTATAAGTGAAACCTATGGAAGTATTTGATGTATCCGAATTTAATTGTGTTTTCAGAGTGAAATTTTATTCTTGGCATATGACATTAAAATTTGTTTTTCATATACTATGGATACATTATTTGATTTACTTCCTTCATTTGGAATTTTTACAACTATAGTCATTTTCCTATACTTCTTAACACATCATTTTTCCTTTAGGAAAGCCATCTTTCGAATTTACACAGTAACCCTCATTCAAGGAGAATGAATTTCGATTTTCTTATATAATTAATTCTCTCCCTTTATCCTGATTCGTATGATTCTTAGTTTAATGGAATTTACATTGCTCTAATTTGGAATTGTGTCATAGTTATTTATATACAAACATCTCATTGCAGTATTTCAAAATCCCATTCTCTGTGGAACTTGTCAATTTTTTTTTAAATTTATTTACTAAGATAATTTGAAAATTTTCTTACTAGAATCTCTTATTTTATCAATTTCTTCAAATTAATAAAATACTTGTTTGTACATGGACATCCTATTTATCCGCTAAGATCAATTCATATGCTTAGTAGTTACTTTGTCGACGAGAACACAGGTAATTTCCCTTTCCTCTTTTCATATTGTTTCCACTTCTTCTAATTATCCAACAAGGTAATTATCTAATTTTAATTATCCTCGTCGACTATTTATATTTTATTAAATTAATTTTCCAAGTATATACATATACTAAATCTTGTATATGTTGTTTTGTGCTAGTATTCCACTACTCTCATTTTACTGGTTCCCCGCTTGAAGGATTATTATGCGAATCTTTGATAATGTGTGTTTATTCTAATTATAGGTTGTTCTAGATCATGTGCATAATTCACTCAAAATTTAGTGATAATTCCTTGTTTATAATTCATGTAATTTATTGTATAGTACAATGGACTTTGTCAAGGATTTTTATGACAGTCTGAAATGATAAATTCTATCATTGATAATACTATCTTTGTGTTATATTTACAATAATAATCATTTCTTGTTCTAAGTCATTTACATGTGTATTTTTCTACTTCCTTGTATTATTTGGTTTGTACTATACTCTAGTACATGATTATGTATTGCACTTTTCTTGATTATTCAATAAAGAATGCAATATTATACATAAGCCTCTGGTTAGCATACAATAGAGTGTAGAATCTTCTAGATTCATCACATTCATTTTTGTTAGAATCGACGTTTTGTACCAATCCTTTATGGTTCATCATCAGGATATATTAATGGATTGGTTTGAAACATAGATTCTAACAAAAATGAATGCGATGAATCCAGAAGATTCTACACAAAATGCAAATCGCAGAAGCCTCAAATCAACAATACAATAGAGTGTTAAATTTTAAATTGTACAAGCATACTTACTATGAGATTGACAATTATCTCTAACTATAATTTTCTTTCTGTTCACTGATTTATTACACACTAGTTAAATGTCTTGTTCTTACTATATTTTCACAGTTATTAATATAATTTCTATGCATAAAAATCAGATGTTTACAACCTAACAACATATTAAATCCTACCCATTGGGTATAGACATTCCATGTGTTGGTTTTGTAATTTAAACTATCAATGTAACTATACTGAACTAACTATATCTCATATAGTATGTTCAGTTAAATACATAAGACTGTATAAATCAAAATTCTAAAATTTTTAATAATTCATAACAAATAATTCCCACCTATTCAACCTGAATTATTATTTAATACAAAATTAAAATTTCTACTTCTTCTAAATGAATCCTCATTATTCTAACTTTCCTCATAAAAATAATTTCATAAAACATAACTAAATTTCTTGTGCATACCAATTTTGGTAAGACTATTTGCCACCCAACCTTGAGCTTTCTCTCCACAACTCCCCCCGAGCATAGACCAATTTCTGCAAAGTGTAGACAACCTCTTTTCTACCCAGGAATGGATTAGTTAAGCTTGCTTTCCCTTCAACATGTTTCCATAACTGTGTCCAGTTAAATCAGGTTGCTTTTTTCCTTTTTTCCTACGCTTTACTTTTGTTTTTTTCCACAAAAGTACTTTAAAACTAGCTTTTTCCTCTTTCTAGTTTTATTTCACCTCTTCTTAGTAACTTTCCAGTTTACTGACTTATCTTTTAGTTTTTTATCTCCAATATAATATTTTTAATTTATTTTATTTTCTCCAAGGATTTTTGGAGAATCTGGGAAAGTCTTTGGATTTAATTCCATCCTCATGGACTTAAAATCCTGGTCTCCAATATACTCTAGTCTTTGCACAATAATTAAAATTCCACATTGATTAAAATTAAAAAATATAATATGTCCACAATGATTGTTTTCCTTTAGGTCTACTCAACCTTTAGGATTGTTCAACTGTCCAATAAAAGCAATAAAAATAGGGATATTACAATATGACACATTCCTTTGCCACTTGCACCAGTTAGACACCTCTCACCACCCGACATTTTGGTTGAAGGTAACTCTATCACTACTCCATAGGTACTTTAACCAATTTTCAATAAATTGTTTTTACTTAATGTTTTGGGCATTCTAGCAAAGATAAAGGGGCGATCAATATGATTAACCGATATTGACTATAAATTTTTTCTATCACCTTACTAGGGGATTACTCTTTATCCCTAGTCCAGTGTGACTTCCTCTATGTTCTTAAAGTCATAGGAGTGATACTATTTACGAAATTTTGATTGAAGTAACATGTACATAACCATTCCATACTTAACACCTTTCATCACTCCCTTGATGTCACATCCATCCTTCATGTCACTTAGCACCTTCTCCATATTCTATCTTTTTAATTTGACAATATGACGTCAAATCCAACATATAGGAAAATTATAGAGAAATATAAAAATAAAAAAACAAGTAAACTTACCACAAATACAGCTACATATTAATGTCATATAGACAACAAAAATTCTAAAAATAGAAATTGTGTAGAAGATACATTTCCAAAGCTCTTATGTCTATAAATATTCCCAGTAGCACCAAAATTTAATGCTCTGCTAATGTTCTCATGTCTAGAAATCAACCAAAAAACACAAAAAACTGATAACTATGAGACTAACTAAGTAATACATGTAAATATAAAAATTATCATCTTAAGGATGATTATAAAAATACAAATTACAACAAAAAGGCTCAGTTACATTGAAAAAAACACCACCTAAGTGTTAATTTGGTAGCTCAGGGACAAATTCCTTCCATTGGACCTCCTTCCTCATCAAGAAAGACCCCTTCTAGCCCTTGGAAGAATTTAATTTGGTAAAGAAAAATATTATTTTTAATGTGAAATCTGTTAGAGTCCTATGTTCCATACTAATAAAGAGTTGCTAATCTTCCAAGTATATCAAAGTCAAAAGTGAAATTTTTGTCTATTCTAGCAAAATTTTCCAAGTCATAAGGCAAAGAGAATGAGTCATTGTATAGGTGTCATTGCTACTCCCACTCCAAAAATAAATATCATTTCATCATGGTAGGTCATCACAATATTTCATGTGTATTTTGATTAATTATGGTTAGTAAAACCCTATTAATCATACTTGCACCTTCTTTCCTGAGAGATCAAGTGAAACCTACTGTTAGCGTTTTTTCTACACTTTCCCTTTTCCATGGTTCATAGTTTCATTCAGGAGTCAAAGGCCTTGGTTTCATGCTTACAAATTGTTACACCAATTTTTGGTCATCTAACCTATTAATATTAGATGGACCAAATTACACTGTGTAAGACCAATTTTACCCTAAGTAAAATTGCTTTCACTATGAAAAATAACTTAGTAATCCATAATTTATTAAGTTTTTTATAGTCTAAATAGGAAACCCCATGAGGAAATATTGAATAAATCCATATTTATTTGATTTCCATCAAGGGATAATTAATTAAACATCAATTTAATTAATATTCCTAGTCATACTTAATCCAAAACAGGAAAATTAATTAGATAAATCACTATTTATCTTATTATTTTCTAGGAATAATTATTTAAACATTATTTAAATAATATTCCTTTTTAAATTTGACTAAATCATTTCTAAATAATTGAATAAATCACTATTTATTTAATTATTACTCAACCACACTCTTAAAATAATAAATAAATAATTTATTTATTTATTATTTACAAATAAAGGGATTTGACCAAATTCAAATTCTTTTTCCCTCCAACAAATATAATAAAATATTCCATAAAATTTGGATCTACATTTGGTTAATAATATTTTAATTATAAACCAATATCTAGACGAAATCAATATTTTGTTATAAATAGAAGAGTATTTCCACTCATTCACTACCTTTTGTTGCCTAAAAATCACTCTGGATCTATAGTTTTGGTTTGACTTTGATCCTCCACCATTGTCATATTTTGCTACCATTTTTCTTGTGAGCTCCCTTTGAGTTCCATTTTTATCTGGGTTTTATACACCATCAAGAGAGAGAGATCTTAGATCTGAAGCACTGAGGACATATAAGAACCCATCCCATTAAGGGGGACTGGTAACATCTTTCTGTGTTCCCTTCCCAGGTGTCATAAATACAAAAATTATTTAAAAATATTCTTGTCTTGTCTATTGTATGCATGGAGTAATTCTTGCTTTTATTTTCTCTTTAATGTCTTTAACTGCATAGATCTGGATTTTGTAGCATTTGTCTTGGTCAACTAATTGCAAATTTAAAGAAATTGGTAGCCATCTTTGATGTTAGGGCTGTTCGTTATGCACAACTAAAGTGAGATTTTTTCATATGCTTGCAATTAGAATTCACACTAATAGAAATCCTTCATTACCCTTCGTTAAAAATTCCCTGCCATTCCCCTTACTTAAATCCTCTTATTTCACCATTTTCCAAAACACCCTAGAAATTTGCTGCATTTTTACCCTAGGTTTGTAATTCGATATTTTCACCCCTTTTTTCTCACTCTTTTTGAGAAATTACACTTATATAATTTTACTAATACCGATACCTACCCCTCATATTTTTCCCAGAATTTTTTCTACCTCCCTTCCCTCTCATTCCCTTCCCCTAAGTTGTTGCTCTTTTTCGCTGCTAATTTGCATAGTCACCATGTTCTCGTAATATATCTTAAACCCCACAACCGTTTGCCATGATATTGTTACAAGAGATGCATGGGGATGAAATGAAAATAACCACCTAATCTGAGCTCAAAATGATGCATGTTTTTAGAGAAATGAGCCATCATCATATACATACATTTTGGATTTTTCTAGATATTTGCGACTGATCTGATTCAAATGAAAGTTTTTGTGGAGGTGAATTATGATGATATTAACTTTATGTAAAATTTCATCCCATTTGGATTTATCGTTTGGGAGATATGCCCAAAATACAGTTGCTACAGGAGAGTAGCTGCACTTTTGATTATGTTTTTGTCATCATTTTCAAAAGAGATTTACGACCAAATGTCGATGAATTTTGGAAAACAAAGGGAGGTTTTTGTTAATAAAGGAACCAGTAAAAATAACCTCCTTCATTTTTTTCATAGGTATTATGGTTAAAGATATATGCGTTTTTTTCCTTGCTTCTCTTTTCTTTGCATTTCTGGGCAGTCACTTTTGAAACCAAGTTTGAAGAGATTAAAATGATATTTTTGAATGGTTTAAAGGCTCCCGGGTGTAGTGGAAATATCCAAGTTTCTTCACAGGTCTTAGAGCAACACGCAAAACCTCATCCAAGCCATCAAAATTTCAAGCCAAAAATTTTATGTGTTTTTGTGAGATTTGTTGTGTTTCTATGTATAAATATTTTTCATTGCATGTAAAAGGGTTAAATGTAAACTAGGTTAATGTAAATCGCTGTCTCATGAGTTTATCTGATGTCAGTAGGTTTATTAATGGTTACCATTGTAAAATAATCTTGTAATCAATGCTTTGAGAGATAATCTCAATTAGTTGAGGAAAAAGGGGAAGTTGTTTCTATCTTCCTTAGGATTTAGCAATGTATAGGATAGGTTCATGAATTAGTTGCTATGGATTAGGATTTGACCCCTTAGAGGGGGGATTTTGTTTGTATTTTATATGTACTCATAATCAAGTCTAGGAATGGGTTGGAAGTTTGAAGTTAATACATTTTTGGGACTAGTGGACTTCATTTTTGCAGAGAAATAATAGTCAGTTGTAGCTATTTTTATGGGATTCATGTGTTGTGCTCAGTGACACTATTTTTCTTCAGTTTTTCTTATGAATTTTATTGTTATATGTTTCTAGCAGTTATCCATATTTATTCTTATGTTTAATATCTTAAGTTTTAAACAAAAATCATTGTCTAAATGCTCTATTTTGTTTGAGACTAGCATTTAAGTGTTTTCCTTCCAAACAAGTGAATTCATGCATGTATGCTCACTTAGCTCCTTCTATATGATTTACACATCACTAGAATACAATGACAGATCTATTGTGTCTCTGATTGCATCTATATTGCCTCATTTTTTTTATGCAACTGATACTTTGAAATAATTGGCCTAATTCCTAAACCTAGTGCTTTTTATCCAACAAAACTTAAATAAAAAATCCTACTGTGTAAAATACCTAGCCTAAAACCTTGATAATTCCAATAATATTTTGGTTGATTTTAGAGAGGGCCCTCTCTAATTTGGTAGGGATAGCTGCCAAGTCAAAAGTTTGGTCTGAGGTTACCTCTTTAGTTTCCTTTCTTAGCCTTGGGAAACTAAGGAGTGCTAACATTTTGGCTCCATTTCCAGGGATTGAAACAAAAGCTAATCTTCTTCGAGAAATATTTTTCAAGTTGCAGATATGATTGTTGATGGTAGAAAATGATCAGACACAGGAAGGATGAAATCATTTAACTGGCGACTCCAACCTGATTCAAATAATCCAATGGAGGCATGATCCATAAATCATGGTTTTATTGGTGATTCCACTGGTAGAATAATCTGTAGCCTAAAGGATTCCTTAGTTCACATATTGTTCTCTAGATGGATTAAATTGCTAGAAGGAATGCTCCTATGAATCATGCTCACATTCCTAGTTTTCCAAATCGAATGCCTTGCATAGATTGGAAAACTTAGCTTCCCAAATTCATAGATGGAAATGAGGATGAGGCTATTCTACATCTAATAAAATTTTATTAGCATATACATAAACTTGGGATTAGGTTTCATGAGGATTGTTTGATGAAAATGTTTATGGATACCCTAGAAGGGAAAGCAAGATTATGGTATGAAGGGTTGAAGCCAGGTGTCTTATTCTCTCTTAAATATTTCCACACAACATTCTTTGAGTTTTATGGAAAATATCATCATTCATTCTTGTTGTTCGAAGATTGTTGTGAATCCTATGAAGATTTCATTCAATAACTTGAAGAGGCTTTTGGTGATTGCTGCATTGAATATAATTGAAGTGGTTGTTGCATTTAAAGTTTTTCATGAGCATCCAAAACCTTGTCTTTTGGATGAGAGAAATGAAGATTTTAACATCCAGATTGATGGTTTTTCATTTACAAATCTTTATAAATTTTCTAGTAAAGAGCTTGAAGATATTGAACAACAAGAAGAGGTTCTCTATGTTTTGGAAGATCCATTTGAAAATATATTGAAATCATCAGTGGAGATCAGGTTTTTGTTCTTCACCAACACAGATATTGGGTTCAATTTTCAGTTGGGGTTGTCATTACCACAACACTTTTCCTTTTAGGAAAGTCGAAGGAGCAAGAAATCATATAGCCATTTGTGTTCATGGCTGCATTGGAAATCACATATCACTTGAATGAGAAAATATTTTCAGAAAATTAGAGTAGGTAAGGTGTGATGAATAAGCTCAAAATTTTGAGGATCTTTTTTAGTGTACGTTTCCAATAGATTTTGCAGTTGATGATGTATAGTTCAATTTTTATTTTTATTTGAGTTAGTTTGAGGGTTGTAGCTACAGTGAATCCATTTCCCAATGAAAAATGTGACTTGGTCTATGGTGTTGTTGAAACCTCCTATGGAGCTGTCATCCCCATTAGAGACAATGTTAGAGTCATATGTTCCATAGTAATCAAGAGTTTCTAATCTTCCAAGTTCATTAGAGTCAAAAGTCAAAATTTGTTCTATTATAGCAAAATTTTCCTAGTCATAAGTTAAAGAGTATGAGTCACTATATAGGTGTCATTGCTACTCCCACTCCAAAAATGAATATTATTTCATCATGGTAGTTCATCACCATATTTCATGAGTATTTTGATTAATCATGGTCAGTGAAACCCTATAAATCATATTTACACCTTCTTTCCTCGGATATAAAGTGAAACACACTGATAGGGTTTTTTCTGCGCTTTCCATTTTCTATGGTTCATAGGTTCATTTAGAAGTCAAAGGCCTTGGTTCATTCTTACACGTCCTCCATTACCCTTCTTTAAACATTCCCCACCATTCCCCTTAATAAAATCCTCTCATTTCACCATTTTCCCAAAAGCCCTAGAAATCTACTGCATTTTTACCCTAGGCCTATAATAAGATATTTTCACCCATTTTTTCTCACTAATTTTGAGAAATTTCACTTATATAATTTTCCTAACACCCATACCTACCCCTCAATTTTTTCCCAAAATTTTTCCTACCTCCCTTCCCTCTCATTCCCTTTCCCTTATTTTCTTCTTTTTTACATAGTCACCATGTTCTCATCATATATATGAAACACCACATCTGTTTTCCATGAAATATTTTTAGGAGATTCACGGGGATAAAATTAAAACACCCACACAATTTCAGCTCAAAATGATGCATGATTTTCGACAAATGAGGCATCATCATCTACAAATATTTTGGGATTTTTTCAAGATTTGTGACTTTGATTGGTATGAATTTTTTTGCGGAGGTGGATTATGATGATATTAGATTTCTGTAAAGATATCAGACCATTTGGAGTTATTTTTTGGGAGATATTCTTAAAATATAGTTTATACAGGAGAGTTGTTGCACTTTTGATTATGTTTTTTATCATCATTTTCAAAATATATTTATGACCAAATGGAGATTAGTTTTGGAAAAAAAAGGAGGTTTTTGTTAATAAAGGAACCAATCAAAATAACCTCCTTTTGTTTTTTCACAGGTGTTATGGTTAAAGAGATATGAGTTTTCCTCCTTGCTGCTCTTTTCATTTCGTTTTTGGGCAGTCACTTTTGAAAGCAAGTTTGAAGGGGTTAAAATGATATTTTTGAATGGTTTAAAGGCTCCTGGGTGTAGTGAAAATACAAAAGTTTATTCATAGGTATTAAAAAAAAATTAAAACCTCATCCAAGTCTTCAAAATTTCAAGCCAAACATCTGCTGTGTTTATGTGAGATTTTCTGCATTTCTGTGTATAAAGTTTTTTCACTGCATGTAAAAGGGTTAACTGTCAACTAGGTTAATGTAAATAGTTGTCTCATGATTTTATCTAATGTCAATAGGTTTATTAATGGTTACCATTGTAAAATAATCTTGTAATTGTAATTTGACTCTCTGAATTTAGTGGGAGGAGAAAATGGTAAGTAGAGCTAGGGTTTCTAGAGCCAGGGTGAGCTGTGACTATTCGAAAACACCTTACGCGCTGGCTACCACCTGGAAATGAAAGTATGGCACTATAGCCATCACCCCTGAACACTCCTGACCATCATTCTATGCCTCAGATTGGTATTCTTGTTGCGTCAAATTCCCAAACCACATGACACACAACAACCACGAACTTCATGGCTCCAGGACTATTCTAGCACACCCTCACGTGTTTTTGGTAGCCTTGCGACTTCTACAATGCCTTTAGGGCCCCATGAAAGGTGGCTATCGTCCTTGGTGAATGGTGGCAACTGGTTATCGAAGACTAATCTTGACGTTTGTGGATGGACCGACACGACTCCTCCTAAAATTCACTAGCTGCAATATGCCCTACCCACCACACTGTCCTATGTTATTGGAGGTGCAGGGCTACCCTCCACTGATGGTTTGGGGCTATTTTCGGTGCATCATTTTCCTGCCCAAATATTATGCAGATGCTCAGTTTCGAGTAGAGTGTGGTCAATCCTCACTAGGATTCCTTTGACACATATGGTTCCCCTCTTTGGAGAATGACCCAACATCGACTTTGTAGATTGACCTAGCATCGAATCAGGTGGGTGAACACATTGGGGTAACAGGCGCCATAGAACAAGTAAATAATAACCGTTTTCAAATTTTTATTAAAACACCTGTTGGGTAAAATCTTGTATTATGAAAAAATGATACAGAGCTGGTATCTGATCTCAAAATTCATATTGCACAAGCTCAGGGATACCCTTTATCATTACAAATACTGATATATGAAGTCATAGTACTTCAAAACCATAGAACCATAAAGGATCACACTATATCCTCTGGTGCTACCATCATCCTCAACCTCCAGTTGCAAGGAGGAGGAACAATGGATCGGGGAAAAACTAAAACCGTTGGGGCAACAGGGGGAGGCAATACCTCTAAACAGGATCACAATACAAGACCCTCCTTCAAGAAAATTCTGCAAGGGAACAACAAACATACTACCCATATAGAACCAGAGAGTAATGCCCCCAGGCCCTACATTGTAGAGCAGCTGAATCACACACCTGAATTAGCCATATATTTACCTGTGATTGATGAACATCGAAACACATATCAGACACAAGCACTTATCTGCCGCTTCAATCGCTTTTGGCCCAAACCCATGGACCTATTTCAATGGATATTTAAGAACTAGACTCTGGAGTGTGAAATACATTTCTATTCAAAAGGCTTCTTCATATTTAAATTTCATCATTCAGAAATCACTACAATGAAAATACCCTCTAGAGGAGGTTATAAAGGAGGTTTTTAGTGTTATAAAATTGGCCAAAATTGTCAAAAAAACATTTTCTACAACATTCGTTTATGGTTATAGAGGTTTTGGTGGAGATTTTAACGGAAATTCAACACAACTAAAAAAACTGGGCGGCCGGAGGTTATTATGGATGTTTTTTTCATCAGTGCGCTACTAAGGTTTCAACGCGCTGGTGTATGTCATCTAGACGGTGGCCCCAGGGAAGTCGAAGGTGCATGCATTGGGCTGTCAAGGTATAAAACAACACCAGACGCAGTGTTGGTGATACAACGCATGGGGCCGTTCTAATTGGTCTTGGGATTTGTGTGGTGCCTATAGGTCATCTCAATGCACCGGTAAGTAGACTTTTAGAAATGCACCGGTGCGTCGTATCAGAAAAACACACTGAAATTTATAATTAGTATTGGTATATGTGTGGTGCCCATACGTCGTACAAATGCACCGGTACATAGTCTCACATAAACGCATCGGTGCTCAGTATAGCATAAACACACCGAAATTTTTAATTGGTTTTGGTATTTGTGCGGTGCCCATAAGTTGTTGAAATGCACCGGTGTACAATACCTGACACACACTGGTGTTCATTTTGTATTTTTTAAAAACATCTACCTATGACAGTGCAATTATTGTGATTTTTAAAAATTCATTATTCATCAAAAGTCGCCACATCTTATAACAATAATCATATTAATCAAATTTTTATTAATGCATTTGAATGTGATGTTTGGATTAATTTGTTATATCATATCATAATTATTGCGATTTTTTAAATTTCATTATTCATCAAAAGTCAACACATATATATCTTATAACAATATTCATATGAATTAAATTTTTATTAGTGCATTTGAATGTGATGTTTGGATTAATTTGTTATATCATATCATCAAATTTCACATCTCTTCATTATAATATTTAATCATCCATAAATTTAATCAGTGGTGTTACATATCAGAACGACAATGGAGAATGCAATAGAATAAATTAAAACACACACACACACACACATATATATATATATATATATACAGTTTTTGTCATACAAAATGGGACAATTATTGGTATCCCTTTGTTTTTCAATTGGGACACTATGTCCATTACATTAAACAAAATGTCTGATTTCACAGACAAATATTTCAAAAAATACAACGATGCTTTGCTTTGATATCCAAACATAGTGATCATCATTCTTCACTTGAACTGTTGTCACTGCTAGAGCTACTTCCATGACTTGGGTTATTTTCAGAAACATTTTGTTCAAGGTGTTTATTGTTTCCTTCTTCTTCACCTTCCATCTAAAAACATAAAAATAAACTGTAATGGGTGTATATACATTGGTGAGAATAATGAAAATTGCAATATTAAATAGTATACATCAATGTAAATCGAAAATAAATGACATACCATAGCAACAATTGACTCATAAACTATACACATTCTTTCAAAACCATGTACCATGCCATCTTTCAAGATTTCATCTATTGGTGCAGTTCCATACTTTGTTTCCTGCAAGTTTTATACCCCATAACAAATCATATATTTAATATAAAAGTTTTTTTTGTTCTATTAATTATAGATGGAGCTAGTAAAACAAGATTGATAGATGCATACAAATTCCATAATTAATATCTGATATGCCAACATATACTCACAACCCATATTTAACCCAATCTCAATCAATTCGTCTGATGGTTCTTCTTTGTATGTTAGCACCTGTTTGAAGACAATCAATGCTGATTTTTGTAAAACAACTTAAAAAATATAGAAATTAAATCTAGTTAAGTTGTTATAAGGAAGTAAAATTACTCACAAACTTAGATATCAACCATTTTATTCCTTGTCGTCCTGTTTTATGTGCTGAATGGGTTCCATTTTCTTTTCTTTTATGCAAGAAAATACTTGAAAATTAATATTTAATGCTAAATTGTTTATTTATTATACCTAATGATCGAAAAATTCAATGATTACATATTACATTTGAAGCATGTTGTTATTGAGATGGCTCCTCTTGTGATGAAATTTTTTCCATTTCTTTGACTATCTCCTTGTACACCTTCTTAGTCATTGCTACTGGCATATTTCTAATATCAGCTCGTTCATCTTTTGATATTTTCATAATCTTCCCAAAAATGTAACATGACAATAAACTATTTAATTTTTATATTGATATATGAAAATTAAATATAACAAAAGTGATATTTATAAATAATTCTAGACAAACATTTAAAGGAATATTACTTTTTCATTCCTTCTTTTTTGTTGTTGTACGTTTTTGCTATTAAAACTATGACATGTCTCATTGACCAATTATTTGGAAGCTCTTCCTGTAGTTTAGATAAAATTTGGTTCTTGGAATCATTTGATTGATTTTTGTATTTTAAGTGGAAATAATGTCTATACATTTGTTCCACTATATCCCTCAAACTTTTGTAAAAATTTTTCCCCCTATCGCTAACCTCCAACACCACTCCAGATGAGCTAAAGAGCAATTCATTTTCATTTGCATGTTCTATTTTTTTCTTAGAACACCATTCCTTTTCTGAGCTGTTGGTCCTTGTAGAACATTAAATAGATGTGAATTAATAGATTTTTTGACACATGTTATCTAATAATTTTAACTATATTATTAATGAAAATTAAAATAATAAACTCATATTAGATCGATAGTATTTTTTCATTCACTTGGTTCATCCTTTTGCAATTTTTCCATCAATCTTTTACGCTCTTCTGGTCCTAGATCAGAAATAATCTTATCGAGGTTCTTCATTTTGTGGCTCTGCATGATACACAGTAAAAAATACTATTAGTTAAACTTACACATAGTTCAAAAATAATATTTTTTGTAAATAATTTATAAAGAACTTGCCTTTTTTTCTTTTCTTGATGTGCACGCACTGACGTCGGTGCGTGGGGGTCTTATAAACACACCACCCAAACAGTATAATAGACCGTACGATGCTCTATGTCAACAAGGAGCATTGATGGGTTACATGTTAACCACCGCACCAATGAACACAGAGAAAATAATAAAAATCATCCAGTGTTAGTTTTTGTAGCAAAAACTCCCCGCACAAACAAGGGACCACCATATGGTGCTCTCTGTCAACTAAGAGACTCGATGTAGTTCGTTATATGTTACATTGTGCACCGATTAACACAATAAAACATTTTTTTATGAAACAGCATGTTCGCGGTGCTCCATAATGAAATGGCGCACAGGTGCCCTATTTTACATATGGCACACTGATTAAAAAAAATGTTTTCCATTTTTTTATTACATAGTACTTTCATGGTGTGCTGGGAATAAACAGTGCATAGGTGCGCTAGGTTACGCAGGGTGCACTGATAATTTTTTATTTTTATTTTTAAACTCACGCAAGGGCCGACATAGATTGGGATCCGACTATGCAAGTCATCTAGTGGGTTGGATGTCAATCTTATCTTGATGATGAACCTTGGTAGCTGGTTTGAAATGTCGATGGAAGAAAAAAACCCACTCAATGTGATGGATCTGGAAGCCATTTCATTACAAAATATAAACCCGATGAATCTAAAATTGAAAGCCCTAATTATGAAATCACAGAAACAAGGAGAAGAAAGGGTAGAAACAAAAAGAATGAAGCGTTTATGGAAAAAATGGATTTTTTTCTTTTGTTTCCGAAAATGAAAAACAAATTGAATTTTTTTTCTTACCTTGTGAAAAAACTGTAGAAAAAAGTAAAAAAAATAATCAAATTTAATCACGAGATCATTTTAAATTCTATGATACATGGTTTGAATCACCAGAGGTTTGGAATTCTGTTTGTCTGAATGCTTCTGTTTGAACGTATTTCACTGCTCCACAGTGCTCTCGTGCTCTCTTGCTCTAGGTATGTCTCCTACAAATCTATGGCTGAAATTTTTTGCAAAAATAGTGAAATAATGAAAAATTTTTAGTATTTAAAGACTTGTTTTATGAAATTAGATTTTTGAAAATATTTTTCCGCCTATTTTTCAATTTACCGCTTTTTTTTTTCACTTGAACAAAATAGATTTGCGCTTTTTTATTTGCGGTTATTCGTCACCAGTGCATCACTTAATATCACTACACCGGTGCGTCCATTGGTAACACGGAACTGGTGCATAGAAACTAAAACGCACTGATGCACAGTAACTAAATGGCACTAGTGCAGTTATATGTACATTAGCACCGATTTGCTGTTAAGGCACCAAAATTAATTTTAGGTATGTACAACAAAATTTAGTGAAATCAAACCATAGAAATTGAGAATTAGAATTTTGTTTATTCTTGATCGAAATAAGCAATTAGAATTAGAATTTTGTTTATTCTTGAGAATTAGAATTGGATAAATTCTTGATGGAAATAACTATTCTTCCAATGCATTTTGTTTATTGTAGGAGGTCCCCACTGATTATGTGGAGAGAATGCAATGTGGGGCGTGTGAAGATGCAATACTACATGGCCCAAGTGGGAAATTGTGGCATGTGAACCTGTGCTATGCTAAGACATGGGGAATTTTCACAAATGGTTTGGAAAGTTTTGTTTTTGAGAAGTTTATTAAAGTTGGAGATATTTTAGTTTTTAGACATGTTGGAAATGTACATTTTGCTGTGAAAATATTTGGGCCATTTCTTTACAAAACTACACCTCTTCTTCTTTTAGAAAAAGAAACTTGAACCTTTCCACAACCTGCAACAAGAAAAGGTGCCAACAGGAGCCTCTGACATGCATTTCTATTTCTTCTGTTGAGGTTTCGAAGGAATTGATTATGGCCAGTCTACTTCGCCGAAGAATCTGCCTGAATTTTCTTTGGTTCTACCGAAGGGTGCAGTTACTAACAAATATAGGATTGTAAGCTCCCTCCAACCCTCATTAAATTGTAGAATATGGATAAAACTCCATAGGAATGCCTATCATTTGCGTTAAATTCCTCGAAAAACATAATGGAGTGTTTTCTTGTTTGAAAGTTGTGTGTTATTATGGTGAAATAAATTATTCTTTCTATTTTGAGCTAATATGGTGAATAAATGGAATAGTGCTCAAGTATATGACAACATTCTCAATCATATTCTCAAAATATATGGGTTCTTTGTTAAATGAATAGCTACAAGATTCGGTCATATCACTGCTAGGAAAAATTTAACTGAAATAACAATACGGCAGGGTCGGTACTGTCTACTATCCCATGAACCCATAAACCCCACAAAAAATCTCAATTTTTTTTTAATAAAATGCAAAATAGTCCAAAAATGTTTTTTATTTTTATTTTCTATTGCATTCTTGACACTCGAATTCTTTTAAAATATGTTCATGGAATTAGCATCCATAAGAGGCAATGCAATGGTAATATAATCAAATTCTTCTAAAATATGTTTAATGGAATTAGTACATGTGAAATGGTACATGTATGATTAATTCATCAATATTTATACTTTTTAAATTTGGTTTTTATGAAGAAGAGGACTTAATTACCTTATACCTTATAAGACTCTTTTTTTGAAACATTATAATACGTATTTTGAATTAATGTTAAAATCAATATTTCACTTGATAATTTGCAATTATGTTGATCTCAATAAAAATGGCGTACTATATAATTTTTTTTTTGGTATGTAAGATCATAATAAAATAATGATAATTCTAAAGTTCATGAATTTATTTGCATTATTTTCTAAACTTTATTATGTTACAAAAATTCATATTATTCTAGATTTATTATTTTACAATTATTTACAATTTTACAAATTTACAAATTTAAAAATTTTAATAAAATCATTTCACATTAATACATTTAAAATTTTCACATTAATACAATTAAAATTTTACAAATATTTTACATACAATTACAATTAAAATTAGAATTAGAATTAGAATTTTACAGTTTCAAATACAATTACAATTACAATTAGAATTAGAATTTTATAATTTTACATACAATTGCAACTACAATTAAAATTTTACAATTACAATCATTTCAAAGTAATACAATTAAAATTTTACAAATATTTTACATACAATTAGAATTAGAATTACAATTTTACAAATATTTTACATACAATTACAATTAAAATTATAATTACAAATACAATTACAATTTTAGAATTTTACATACAATTAGAATTACAATTACAATTTTAAAATTGGTCATATATACAATTAAAATTGCAATCATTTCACAATAAATTAAATATTACAATTACAATTAAAATTTTACAAATATTTTACATACAATTATAGTTAAAATTACAATTACAAATACAAATACAATTTTACAATTTTACATACAATTAATATTAAGATTTTAATTAAATTCATGACACAATATTTAATAAATATCATGTTCATTTGATATTAAATTAATTAATAAACATCACGATCATGATAACCATCGCACAAACATCATATTTGACTAAAAAACACATTCAAATTCGCTAACATCATCGTGATCATGATCATCTAACAAAACACAATTAGCATTGTATAACATCATCACAACAGAAACATAAAATATACATCTCATGTCAAATAACTCATGCTATCACTTACACATCTATCTGCAAGCTACACATTAAATGAACATATCTAACATGAGCTAACAATATACACATCATGATTATCACTAACATGTAAATTAAGTACAACTGCAACATGAACATAAAATACATGGACCATATATATATATATATATATATATATATAATGTCAAAAATATACAACTGTAATATAAATGTCATGGATCACTTGGTGGTACATCATCAATAGTAGTACTAGTTGAGGTCTGCTCAATCAATGGTGCAGCCTCGACGGTCGATGGTCCAGCATGCTTATGATCATGAGTTCTGCTGGATGCTGCAGGTTGTTGACTGGACATGGCTGATGGTCCAGCCTGCTCTCCATGATGACTGCTATTAGATGCCAGTGGAGGTTGCTCATCTGGCGCAACATGAGGTGAATGATCATCAGATGATAAGTCACTGCTCGTGGATTGTCGATCATGTGCTACGTCTCGACCATGCCTATAACGTGCAACGGTCCTCCTCAGCCACCTAACTAAGGTCGTATCTCCTACGACATGCCGCATCAGGCTGTACATGTCAGACGGCATGCCTCTCCACATATCTAACAACCTACCATCGGCCTGTATGTCTTTTGTATTAACAGGCCTGATGCCCACCTCAACAATAAATGTAGTGAGTTGGTCACGCAACTCCATCCTGTATCTGCTATCAAGCTGACCGCGCCTAGAAAAAGGTGGTACCGGCGCACCAGCAGGAGCAGGTTTCTCTACACCAGCCTCCTGATGATCCTCAACATCTGGCATACCCTGATCGTCATCAAGATCCACACCTGGATCATGTGGTTGTGTCGACGTGTCCTCGCCATAAAAAGACCCAATGTTTGCAAAATATATACAAGTACACAACAATAATTAGACAATTTCATTACAGAATTAAAAAAACAACTTAAAGAACATGTTAGAATAAAAATAAAACAGTAATAATGCCTCTATCATAGGGTGGCTCATCATCTATGAAGAGAATGTTGGCACACCCTCGTCAATCCAAACTAGCATAAGGACAGGGGACCATAATGAAGGTATGCTCATAAAAAGTTGCTAGCAACTCCAGTGCATCATGTGATATCCTTGCCAGAAACACAGTCTCACCCCTCTTAGGCATCATCTGCCCCCACATGTGCATTCATGCCTCGAACATTGGCCTACGAGGTTGCTGAAAAAAATTAGTCCTCATCTCTAGAAACCTCTAAAAATAAATAAAAATTCTCTAAAGCAAAAGGGAAGTTGACCTCCTTGTGCATGAGCATGACATCTATCTAAGGCTATACAGAACTGCCGTAAAAAAATGGCAGACCACTTAATAAGTCATGGCTCCTATACTAAAGAATCAACATAATAAAGAAGTGAGAAAATAATGTGTTTCCCGTCACTAGTGTTGTGTGAAATGGTCGAAATCTGAAGTGAGAGGCACCTCACCACCTGACTACCAAATTCACCAATACGAAATTGACCTCCGGGGACCTGAAAATCTGAAGGACATAGTATATCTGCGCTAATGTATCTCTGGGAGTACACCAACTCACTCCCTGCTGCATAGCCAAATAGAACATCTAGGAATGAGGGAAAATCCACCCCTCTCCTCGATAGCCCTGTAATGAAATATATGTCCTCCTCAGTGGGCATGTAGCACTGGTTAGGACCAACCAAGAAAGCCTGTCGGTGGGCATTCCAGCTACGAATAAGATGTCTCAAAAACACACCATGGCCCTTTAGGGAAGTAGCCTCCTCATAGAACTTGAGGAGGCCTACATGCATTAGGAGCCCCTGGGTAGCTGCTATAATAGGGCGAGGGTACACATCTCTCTCCCTCTCTTGTGCCTCCCATAGGCGAACCATGTCATACTGCTCTGCCTGTTGTTGCTGTTGTTCCCCCTCTTCTCTCATTTCACGTCTTTGAATGAATGAAATATTAAATACAATTTTTTTTTTTTAAATGAGACATGTATTTAGGAATATACATATATAATTTTTTTGGAAAAAAAAAAAATAGTCGGTGCGCCACAAAAAAACAGGCATGCACCGGTTCTAGTGCATCTTGTTTTTGTCGTGCACCGGAGACGATGCACCAGATAATATTCAATGCACTGAAGGTGGTGCACCTGGAAATTTTTAGCGCACTGTTGACTATGTACGATGTCAGGAGTGCAGTGCACTGACTAAAATCTACGCCCCGGGGCATATAGTTCGGTCAGCTCACCGACCTCCTGACATCATTACATAGTCAGCGGTGCGGTCTTTTACCTGGCCGCACTGTTGACCCTGTCGAAATGCGGAATGTGGTGCGCTGACAAAAATATCTGCCCTGGGGCAGATTTTTAAGTCAACGCACCGCATTGTGATTATTCCACATGGTCAATGGTGCGACTGGGTAATTGAACGCACAACATTTTCTTAAAATTTTTAAAATGACATGGTGTGCCTTCGGTACCACGCCAGAACTGGTGTGGATACCATTAGCACCGGTTATAGTGAAACATGTAAATTTACAGGCAGCACTGCGAACCGGTGCGAGCTGAACGGCTTGAGTGCACCGCGCGACATTTTTTTTTCTTTTAAATGGTTAAGTTTAAGTTAATTTGAAATTCTAATCCACTAAAAGGCTTAATTATGGAAAAATAAGAAAAATAATTGTACATATGGCCATCGAAGAGGCATATTGGCTGTAGAATTTGCAAAAGAAAATTTGCCCACTATTTTGCAAAATTCAAACTAGAGATTGGTGGGCAATGCACAGCAACAGTGTGTGCAATGGGTGCAATGGGAGGACCTATGTCAGGGTCGCTCTGACAAGAATAAATTGAAATGGTGCTTGAGAGCTCTAGAGCACTGAGAAAACTGAAAAATGAGGTTTTTTTATTCGTAATTTTTTTTATTTATTTAACCCTGTTCCGGTGCGCGGGGTTTTATAGGTGCACTAGGGCAGTTTCTTAAGACCACACCGGGCGGTTTCTGTTTTGGTGTGGGGTTTTATGACGCACCTGTGTAGAATATTTGTAAAGCACTGGTGCGCTACAGTAATAAGATGCACCAAGTGGGTTTGTATAGAGCACACGGTGTCCGGTGTACCAATGTTTCGTGTGCACCAGTGATTTCTCTTGTTGAATGCACTGGTGTGGTTTAGGTTGATAAGCGCACCAGATGAAAAAGAGCCACAAAAACCTCCACCCTCCAACCTCCTTTAATAACCTCTGCTAGAAATGAATGTCTAGTTTATTTTTATAAGTGGTTCCTTAAAAACATCCGCTAAAGGGTATTTTCCTTGTAGTGAATCAAAGACTACATCCTCCAGGAGGGTCCATGGTTTTGGGGATCTACTGGACTTTATATCATCCCTTGGTTCCCAGAATTTGATGCTAACACTATGGTTGTCTCCAGAATCCTGGTTTGGATCAGGCTATATAATCTACCCCTACTTTTCTGGAGTGACAACATCCTACAAGGCATTGGGAATGTGCTTGGGTGATACATTAAAACATATACACGACAGTTTGAGGAGAGAATATTCAAATTCGCACGTATCTATGTTGAGGTAGAAATAAAAAAAGGATTACCTGAAAGCATTCAATTGGAACATAAAAAATAAAAATGGCTGCAACATATAGACTATGAAAACACAACATTCATATGCAAAATTTGCAGACAGACTGGTCATCTACAAAATACCTGTCCTGAAGTAAAGAGAGATAACTGAAGAAAGAAGAGGACCAGAAAAGAACCCAAAGGATGGAAATACCCCCCATGTGACCTAGAAAAGGATATAGAATAAGAAGCATATTCACCCACATCAGATGGGAACAAAAAGTCAACAATAGTCCTGGACGCACAAGAAAAAGACACACTGGATCCATTTGATATACAAACACAACAGGATCTGCCCACATAGGAACCAGTTGTACCTAATTGCAGTGGGAAAAAAAGGCATCAGTCATTAGAAACCTTGGACTCAAATAAGGAATTAGGAGCATTTACAGTTTAAAATCAGCTCTCACTTGTCTCCCCCAAGTCATCACAAGGTGCATGGCGAAAGTGGAAAAAAAGAAAGAGAGAAAAACATAGTTTTTCTCCCCATTGTATTTTAGTTGTCACTTGCTTGTTTTTATGAACACCAGTCTCGGTTGGTTGTTTAACCTATTATTCGCTGATGCAACATGTAATTTTGTTTCTTTAAAAAAAATTATGATTTTTCGTGAGGAAAAAAAATAATCTTGTAATTAATGCTTTGAGAGATAATCTCAAGTAGTTTAGGAAAAAGGGGAAAGTTGTTTCTAACTTCCCTAGAATTTAGCAATGGATAGGATAGGTTCATGAATTAGTTTCTATGGATCAGGGTTCGACCCCTTAGAGGGGAAATATTTCTTTTCTTCTATATGTACTCAGAATAAAGTCTAGGAATGGGTTGGAGGTTTGAAGTTAATACATTTTTGGGACGAGTGGACTTCATTTTTGCAGAGAAATAATAGAGAGTTGCAACTATTTTTATGGGTTTCATGTTTTGTGATTAGTGACATTTTTTTTATTCAGTTTTTCTTATGAATTTTATTGTTAGATGTTTCTAGCATATATCCATATTTATTCTTATATTTAATCTCTATAATATTCCAAATTAGCAGTCAACTAATTGGTATATTAATTTTGTCAAAATTTTCCTGTTCTTATGTTTAACAGAAAATAAAGTGGGTAAAGGGGACCCACAAATAAAATTTCAGATTAGATGAATTTCCTAAAGTCACTAAGAAAAAAATAGAGTTGGAGTGGGGTCCATGAGGGTAGCCACACGCAGGAGAAAGTGTCCTAGTGGCATTGCATGAGAGGTAGTAGCGTAGGCAGCGTAGTGACAATGTGGGGGCAACAACAACATAGTGATTGGTTGATAGAGGTGGCAACGTAGTCCAGTGGGGCCCAAGGGAACATTGGGGGCTCAGTTAGGTAAAAGAGGATGAGAGAAGCTCATTCATCATTCATTAATCCACTAATTTTTTCTTTCTAATAGACTTAAAGCACTCTTGAGTTGTTTAGTCGAGTTTGCAGTGCTGTTTAGCACAAAGATTTCTGAGAAGAGATATCAACCTCATCCTCGGGGGATTTCAAGTGCCCTCTTAGGAGAGAAGCCACATCCAGTTTTGAGAGAGAAGACACAACTAAAAATTTAGGCATACACAGTCCCTCTAGGACAACGTAGAGGCCATACCAGTCCCAAGGGAATTACACACTCCAGTGAGGAGAAAAACTTAGGAGAAGAGGAGAAAGAGCAGATTGCAGCTGGGAGTATGAGAGGAGGTTAAAAAATTCCTAATAGAGTTCTTGGGAAAATTTCTTGCAGCTTATTATAGCATTTCAACTAGAAAATTAGAGTACCCAGTAGAAGAACATGCCAAGCCCAAGGGGTGAATTTTTTGGGGTCGGGATTTTTGGAAACCCTTCACGGGTTTTTCTGGGTTTTTTGAGGAGAGTTCGGTGTCTAATTTCTAGAATTTTCTGAGCAGTAGAGTAGCCTCAACACATAGTTCCTTTTCAGCCAGCAACAATAGTTTCAACCAGGACTGCATAGAGGAGGAGCCACATAGAGCAGGAGTGTAGCATAGATTCCTGAGCAGGGTTGAGGAGTGTTTCAGCCTGTCTTGTACAGGCCAAGGTGCCATATTTCTAAGAAAATTATTGTACATTTTCCAATCAGAGATTTCATAAAATGGATCAGATGTTTTTGGATGTATCAAGGTGTTTTTAATGGCTATTTTATGGTTTCTTTAGTTTTATTCTTTGTATGCTTTATATCACTGTTTGTTCCCAATTTTGGTTATTACAGTGGTATGAGAGCTCATAGAATTGGCTCAGCCTGTGGAGCACATGGTATATGACACCATAGGATAGGCATAACATCACATACCAAAGGCAGCAGTACAGAAGCCAGGAAAGAGAGGTTTAAATCACACAAGATCAAGTAGACAACATTCCAGAGGAAGAAGAAAATGGAAAAGCACCAATGGTAGAGGAAAGAGAGGATGGAAAGGAGTTTTCTAGCCTCCTTCTCAAGTCGATGCAGGAGATCACAACAAGGATAGAGGAGATGGGGAAGAATATTTTCAGAGATAACAAGCATCGGGAAATTCCAAGGGAATTTCAGATCGAAGAAGGATCTGACACCTCCCATCACCCACCTGAGCCTAACATTGCACATCAGGTAGTGCCACACAATCACCACTCTCTACCATGCCCATATCCTTGGCTTTGGGAGTAGGATCAGGAGGACCACAAGAGCTGGAGGTGGTTCAATATGGAGAATAATTTGTGGTATATTAGTCTTATGGGCCGGAGTTCAAAGGTGCCCTCACCTTCAACGCGTTCTGTCAGTTGAAGAACAATATTAGACCATGAGGCCAGACTAGAAGAGGAGGGTACATGCATGGAAATGACTTGTATCATACCATGGGCAGACTGTGCTTGCCTACCTTTGATGGGTCATCAGAATGTTTAGACAAAGCTTGGGTGAAGAAGCTGGATATTTATTTCTAGCTTAACTAGCTGGCAGAGGTGGAGGCCATCAAGGTGGCAACGCTGCATCTTAAGGGGGAAGCCCATATTAAGGGTTACTAATTAGTGATAGCATATGATGATTTCACCCAGAGATTGATATAAAGGTTTGATCGGAAAGATCCAGAGGAAAATTTTGTTGAGCTAACCAAGCTCAAATAGATGGGAAACCTAGAAACCTACATTTCCAAGTTCTTAGGCTTTCAGTGATGGTTCTAGATTTTTCCATGCCTATGGGAGTATACATGTTCATTGACAGACTAGATGAATCCTTGTGTGGGTTAGTGAGTTCTACTCGGCCAACTATGCTGCAGGATGCAATAGGGAGAACTAGAGATTTGCAGGATGCTTTGCCAAGGACAAGGATTCCCTTTACCAACAGAACAAAATTCCAACAGAAGGAGAAGGATGTGAGAGCCCCACCACCAAGAGGAAACTAGGGCTGAGGGCCTTTGGATGATGATATCTAGAGATATTTGAGATGGAGGAAGATTTGCTTCACCTGTAAGTAGCCATTGGCACCAGGTCACATATGTGTCTAAGGGAAGGCACACTACATAAAGGTCTTCTCCGATAGTGAAGGAGAAGAGGAGGCATATTAGGAGTTGGGAGGATATGTCGACACTAGAAAAACAAGAGGGGATCAACCACCACCACCTCCCCTAGAAGTAGGAGGGTAAATTTTTGTACCTATAGGAGGGTTCCTTGCATCCTTGTGAGGGGTTCCCAAGTACCTAATGCTGAGGGTCCAAGGGAAAATTCAAGGGAAACGTGTATCAGTGTTGGTGGAAAATGGGGCCACACACAACTTCATTGATGCCCAACTAGTTCAGAGGAGGGGCATATAAACATAAAAATTTGATGGATTTTTTGTGTTGGTTCTAGAGGCCAGGGCCATGCAGCGCATTGGTTATGTCCTGACACTAACATTAACCATGGGGACATATACATTGACATATAATTTCTTTGTGGTCGATATTCCAAACACCAATGTAGTGTTGGGCGTCCAGTGGATTATCATCCTTGGGAAGGTCACTACAGATTGGGAGACATTGGAGATGGAGTGGACGTACAAGAAGAGTTGGAAGCACGTGATGCTCAGGGGCATGCACACATACCCTCAACAGACAGTTTTTGCGCATTAGATGGAGGTATATTTCTGGAAGGGAAACATAGAGTGGGTAGTGGAGTCGAGGATTTCAAAGGTAGGTGTCTCGGGTCAACCTACGGACCTGAATGTGCAGGCTATCCTAGATGTTATTCCATGGTTTTTGGGGACATCCCACTAGGGAAGCTTCCATGGTTTTTGGGGATATCCCACTAGGGTAGCTTCCATGGTTTTTGGGGACATCCCACCAGGGCCGCCACCGATCAGGGGTTTGAGCACACCATTGAGCTAGAGCATAGAATCCAGGCATTGATCACCACTCCCTACAGGAAACCCAAGGCCTATATGGATGAGATTGAGAGAGTTATACATGATATCTTGACATTGGGACATATCGGGCCCCACACAAGCCAATTTTCTTCTTCAGTGGTTCTAGCGAAGAAGACGGATGACACACTATGGATGTGCATAGATTATAGGGCCCTGAATAAGAAAAAAATGAATAAATACTACCCTATACCCTAGATCAATGAGCTGATGGATGAGTTGAGAGGAGCACAATTCTTCTCCAAGATAGATCTGAGATATGGGTACCACCAGAATAGGGCGAGGGACCAAGACATCCCCAAGACTGTGTCATGCTATCACTATGGCCATTTTGAGTTTTTGGTGATGCCCTTTAGGTTGACCAACGCTCTGGCTAGATTCCAGCCTCACATGAACCACATATTTCGTGTTTAGTTGAGGAATTTTGTGCGGGTGTTCTTTGACTACATTCTCATTTGCAACCGCACATGGGAGGAGCATTTTCAACACATATAGGCTGTATTGCATATCTTGGAGGAGAAAAATTTCTATGCCAAGTCATCCAAGTGTGAGTTTGGGTTGACATAGATGCTCTACTTGGGGCATATCATTGGGGTGGACAAAGTGAGAGTCCACGAGGAGAAGATCAGGGCCATCTGGGATTGGCCGGAACCGAAGAATGTGACATAAATCTGGGGGTTTGTGGGGATTTTCACCTACTAGCGGAACTTCGTCAAGGTGTTTTCACAGCTCACATCACCCCTCAAAAAACTCACCAAAAAGGGAGCTTTCAATTGGATAGAGACTGTGCAGAGGGCCTTTGAAAGGCTCAAGGAGGTGATGAGAAACTATCTAGTTTTGGCACTGCCCCAAGTCACACAACCCTTTGTGCTAGAGTGTGATGCTTCAGGAGAGGGGGTAGGCGTAGTATTGATGCAGGGGGGAATCCCATAGCTTTTGAGAGTTGGAAGCTACTGCCACACGAGAGGATGTACCCCATATGTGAAATATAAATGATATATATCATGCATGCATTAGCCAAGTTCTGACAATATCTTGTTGGGAAAATATTCTGGGTGAGGAATGACCACAACAACCTTAGATTCTTCCTTCAGCAGAAGCAATTGCAGGAGAGGCAGCCAAAATGGGTCAGCAAGATCCAAGCATATGATTTTGACATCGAGTATGTCGAGGGGAAGAACAACATGGAAGAAGATGAATTGTCCCGGAGACCTGCAACACTGTCCTTGATGAGCATAGATGCAGATTAGAGGGCCCAGTTGTTGGTGGAGTACTCCAAATAACGGTTTGCATGAGAGATTTTATATGGGAAGGTAAAAAATGACTAGTACGGGGTGATGGATGAGGTCATATACTATCATAACTGGATATTTTTGACAGGCAGCTCCCAACTAAGGGAGAATATTTTGCACGCAACCCATGACTCACTGCTCTCACACCACCAAGGGTTCACCAAGACATATAGGGTCATCAGGGAGAGGTTATCTTGGAAGGGCCTCAAGGAGGATGTACTTCGACATGTTCGGGAGTGCGTAGTTTTCCAGCGGAATAAGGGAGAGCTGAATCATTTGGTGGGTTTGTTACAACCACTTCCCATTCCATAGGGGAAATGGGAAAGCATCTCCATGGACTTCATCATTGGATTTCCCATGGTGAAGGGTAAGGATTGCATTTTTATAGTGGTTGACCAGTTGAAGAAGTATGCTCACTTCTTTGCCATTTCAACTCGATACACTCCTTCACAAGTGGTTGAGCTATTTTTCTGAGATATATTCAGGCTCCATGGTTTTCCAAAGACCATAGTCAGTGACAGGGACAACTGGTTCATGGGAGGCTTTTGGTAGGAGTTGTTCCGTTTGGTGGGAAAAAATTTAACACCCAACACCAAATATCACCCACAGATGGATGCGCAAATCGAGATCATGAACAAGTGGCTGGAGGGCTACTTAAGGAACTATGTCATGGGACAACATAAGGCTTGGATTCACTAGCTTCACTTGGGAGAGTACTGCTACAACACGAAATTCCACATGTCGATCAATATGTCTCCATTTTATTATTTGTATTTTTATAATGCTTTGACCTTTGCTGATGTGATGTTTGGAGCTAGAAAGAGAGCCAAGACATACTTCAGGCTCCCAAAGATAACTTAGACACAAATCAAAACCAGAAAAAGCGTTATGCAGACAGGGGCCACTTGGAGAGAAAATTTGAGGTGGATGACTTGGTGTATCTCTGCCTTCAGCCATAAAATTAGTACACGCTGAAGTATAAAGGAGATGAAAAGCTCAAGCCATGATTCTATAGATGTTGTAGGGTGATCATGTGAGTTGGAGAGGTAGCGTATGAGTTGGAGCTTCCATTAGGGAGCAGGATTCACAACATTTTCCATGTCTCATGCCTAAAGAAAGATTTGGGACAACAGGTGACAAAAACCATGGATATTTCGTCTACTGATGATGAGGGGCACTTGGTGCTATAGCCAGAGGCCATCTTGGACACTCGTGAGAGGAATTGGAGGAGTAGAGTAGTAAAAGAATATCTGATCAGGTGGAGAAACCTTGTTGATGAGGATGCCACTTGCGAGGGGGAGAATATCCTGCAACATCGATATTTTCACTTGCTTGAGGAAAACCAAAGTTTTAGTGGGGAGGATTATATTATTCCAAATTAGCATTCAGCTAATTGGAATATCAAAATTTTCCTTTTCTAATGTTTAACAGAAAATAAAGTGGGTAAAGAGGAGCCACAAATAAAATTTCAGGTTAGATCACTTTCCTAAAGTCACTAAGAAAAAATTAGAGTTGGAGTGGGGTCTATGAGGCTAGCCACACACAGGAGACAACTTCCTAGTGGCGGCGTAGAAGAGGCAACAATGTAGGCAGCGTAGTGAAATGTGGGGGTAGCAACAACACAATGGTTGCGCAGTGATTGGTTGGAAAAGGTGGCAACATAGTCCAGTGGGGCCCAAGGGAACATTGGGGGCTCTTCTAGGTAAAAGAGGATGAGAGCAACTCATTCCTCATTCATTCATCCACTGTTTTTTCTGTCTGATAGACTGAAAGCACACTTTAGCTGTTTAGTCAAGTCTGCAGTGCTGGTTAGCACAAATATTTATGAGCAGAGATCTCAACCTCATCCCTGGGGGACTTAGAGTTCTCGCTTAGGAGAGGAACCACATCCAATTTTGAGAGAGAAGACACAACCACAATCCCTCAAGGACAACGCAGAGGCCATGCAAGTACCAAGGGAATTACATCATCCAGTGAGGAGTAAAACTTAGGAGAAGAGGAGAAATAACATATTATGGCTGGGACATTAAGAGGAGGTTAAACACTTCCTAGAAAATTTCTTGGGAATATTTATAGCAGCTTCTTTTAGCAGTTCAACCAGAAAAATAGAGTGCCCATTAGAACAACGCGCCAAGCCCAAGGGGTGAATTTTCAGGGTTAGGATTTCTTGAAACCCTTCACGGGTTTTTCTGGGTTTTTTGAGGAGAGTCCAGTGTCTAATTTCCAGAATTTTATGAGCAGCAAAGTAGCCTTATCGTGCAGTTAATTTTCAACCAAGAACAACAATTTCAGCCAGGACTGCGTAGAGGAGGAGCCACATAGAGAAACACCGTAGCATAGATTTCTGAGTAGGTTTGAGGATTTTTTTAGTCCATCTTGTGTAGGCCAAGGTGCCATATTTCTAAGCACCTTCTTGTACCTTTTGCCATCAGAGATTTAATAAAACATCTCAGATGTAATTAACTGTATCATGGTGTTTTTAATGGATATTTTCTGTTTTCTTTAGTTTTAGTCTTTGTATGCTTTATATTACTATTTGTTCCCAATTTGGGATATTAAAATATCTTAAGTTTTAAATAGAGATTGTTTTCTAAATTATATATTTTGTTTGAGATTAGCATTTAAGTGTTTTCCTTCCAAACAAGTGAATTCATGCATGTATGCTCACTTAGATCCTTTTATATGATTTCATCATCACCATACTACAATGACATATATATTTGTGTCTTTTATTGCATCTATCTTGCCTCATTTTATGAATGCAGCTGATATTTTGAAATAATTGGCATAGTTCCTAAACCTAGTGCTCTTTATCCAACAAAACCTAAATAAAAAATCCTACTATGCAAAATACCTAGCCTAAAACCCTGATAATTCCTATCATATTTTGGTTGATTCATTAGAGAGATCATCTTTGATGTGGTAGGGCTAGCTACCACATCAAAATTTTGGTTTGAGGTTACCTCTTTCCTTTCCTTTCTTAGCCTTGGGAAAATAAGGAGTGCTAAAAAAACCCACATGTGCACAAAATCTCAAGTCGAATTGGAAGAGGAAATTTGACCCCCTTGAATGCATATAAATATATCACTTGACATCATTTGGAGGCATATCATCACATGCCACATCATTCATTCATTGGTTTGTGAAATTTTGAGATTGCACGACAAAGATACAAAAATTCTAAAATCTTTGAGCTACCAAAAGTTGTCATTCTGCGGCTACAAAAAATTGTCTTTCTGTGATATGCAGGCTATAGAAAACATTGGTCTATGAGCTAATGAAAATTTTCATTCTACAACTACTGAAATTTTTCTTTCTATGATTTATGAGCTACAAAAAATATGTGATATGTGAGCTATCGAATTTTGTCATTATGGAACTACCCAAAGTTGTCTTTTAGCGATTTGAGAGCTACAAGAAGTTTTTTTTCTCTGAAATTGTTGACTTTTGCATATTGAAATCTTTAACCAGATTTTTCTATCTCTCTCTAATTTGGATCAGTTTAGACTTGGATGGTTTGGGAAAGTCAATATTTGACTTTTATTGATTGATGGGTGTACTATTTGGACTATGTATCTCTCTGCTGAGAATTTGATGACAATCTAATAGAAGAAGAATTTGAAACTGGTTTTTCCCCTTGTGGGGGTTTTCCTTGGTGTTTTAACAAATATTATGTCTCTATTATTCTTGGTTGTATTATATTTTTCATTGGATTACTGTTCTATCTACAATTTATTATTTTTGTTCGAAGATTAAATTATATTGAATAAATTTGAGGAAGAATTGGAACAAGTGATTGTGTTAAGCATAGAACACTGGAAAAATTAACATGGCATCAAAGCCGAGGTGAAGACAAGCTCAAGGATACAAGAGACTAAAACAATCATATTTGGAAAAAAAGTTGAAGAAGCCTATGTGACTTGGTAAAGATGTCTACCTCTTACTTTAAGGCTACATAGTGGCTGGGTGACTCATCAGATTTTGCTGCTAGGAAGATCAGGTTGAAAGTAAAATTCGATGATAATTATTTCTTGGAATATGTGGAAGGAAAAGTACCTAAGACATTGGAAAATGCTTCTTTTGCTTTCAAGTCAAAATATAATAAAGGTGATCTCAAAGCCAAGAAAATTCTTATTGATTCTTCAAAAGACAATTTGCTTACTTATGTTATAAAGTTGAGAAGTCTAAGGACATCTACAATAATCTTTTTGGGATGTATGAGGTAAAAACTATGAATCGTATTCTCTCCTTGAAGAATAAACTCAAGGACATTAAGATAAACAAGCGAGAATATGTGAAATCCTATGTCATGCGGATATCCCAACTAAGGGGTCAATTAAAAACTGTTGGAGAACCTATATATGATAGAGAGCTAGTGCTCATCACTCTTCAAGACCTTCCTGCTATTTGGGAAACCTTCATTATGACCATAAGAAAAAATGAAAAATTTCCGACATTTGATGAATTAGGTTTCAAATGTACTCAATAATAAAAAAGGATGATCTGTAGAGGGAGGATTAAAAATCATGAAGAAGGAGAGCCCTTTGCATTTCTTGCACAAGATAAGAAGATGCAAGGAAGAAAAAGACCATCGAACTCTAGAAAGCCTGCTCTAGATTTTAGGGATTCCAATAGAATATTCAAAAAACAATTATCAAAAGTTTAATGTTACAACTACCAAAAGCATGGTCACTATGCTCGATACTTCCCCAGAAAAGAGAGATGCTGCAAAGTCCAACTTCAACAAGAATAATGGCTTCCACAACACAAGTTTAATGAAAGAAGAAGAGGTGATGATAGAATAAGGAGAGATGATAGAATAATAATAGATGCTCCTAATGATCATAGAGAAGGATATGCTTGCAAAATATATTAAGGAACTCAAGGTATGGAAATAATGTTTTTGCAACTCAATATGAATATATTCCTATTTCTTCTCTTTCTAGTTCTTCTCCTCCAGATTCTTGTGATAGTTGGTTGGAAGATAGTGGGGTCTCTATAAATTTCTAAGGGTATCATGAAGTCCTCTCAAATCTGGTTGAGAAAACGACTACTTTATCATTGTTCATTAATATTAACTCTATCTTACTTGGGGATTTCTATAAAAAAATACAACTATATGTTTCATTTTCCTTGCAAATGTTTTTTTCTCATATTTCCATATTGTGATATTGTTTCACTAACCTTTGTCTTGCAAAATTACCAATATTGTAACTTGAAGCATCATTTTCTCATTTTTCAAGTACTGTAAATTTATTTAGGCATTGTTTGAAATGAACTAGTCGCTTATGTTTTATCTTATTGGATGCCATATTGATTTAATCAATAAATTTCTCATTAATATTGATAATTTAAAATCAATTTTTTAATTCTGGTTATATGAGTGATAGTTGTCTTGCCCTTTATCTCCTAGGACTTGCAATCTTCAACAAGTTTTCCTGTAATAATCATTTTTAGGGACTGCCCCCCATAACTTTGGTAGGAGAGAGCTTAAATGGAGAGAGTTGGGAATAAGTGACATCCCCTTCTCTAAGCATTGCACCTTAAAGACTACACCTTGTGGGGTTGAATAATTTTCCCACATTTAGGTGTACATCTTATGGAAAATATGAGTAAGGCAAGATTAGTGATCATAACCAACAATATGATGAATAGCCCACTAAAATATGATGAAATGAAATGGAAATTAACTACAAGAGAAACAAGACACAAAATGGCATGCACGCAAGCGTACAAGTAGAATATCATTAAAAAATTAGTCCAGTGACATCGAAAAAAATCTTAAAATGAAAAAATTCCAAGAAACATACAATCTTAAAGCTCTTAATAAACAAATAAGCAAAAAATCCCTCACCAATATCACATCTCAATGGACTCCTTGAAATTATTAAAATGAAAATTTACAAGAAACAGGAAATATTTAAGATTTCAATAAATAAATAAGAAAAAACTCCCTCACATATATCACATCTTGATGGATGCAACATTTTATTATTCCTTGTTGACTAGAGAAAGAATCTCCATTCATGAAACGAACAAACTCCATAAAAATCCATGTTTAAGAGCCAACATTATGAAATCAAATAGACTTGGGTGGAGATTTACAAAAAATTAAACAACTGCAACTTTCATGTAGTAACTAGAATAAAAAAATCACCTCCTTTGCAACATAAAATAAAAATTTGAACATATATCCACATACACCAGGAAATTGTGCCCAAAAATATTTCCTTTGTACACAACCATAGTAATACACATATCCATAAGTAAGGCTTATCAAATATAAGTTTTGAAAATAAATTGGAATCATTTGATTATAAATGTACTGAGATAACAACAACTATAGGACAATTGTTAATATGGTACCCTCTGCACACAACCTCACTAGTATGTGTATCCATAAATTAGGTTAGGCTTGTAATAAAGTGGAATCATTTGATTATTGATGTATTAGGACAATTTTTGTTGTGGTACCAATTTCCCAACAAAAGTGGGTAACCCCATAGGAGAAATATTTTCTCCTATCTTGGAAAACCAACCAACCAACATGCCTATCAATAGATAAGTTATGATGATATGAAACACTACTCTTCCACTTGCATAGGTTAGACACCTCTCATCATCCAAAATTTCGATTGAAGGAGACAGGGTCAATACTCCATAGGTACTTTAACCAAGCAATTTTACTTAATGTTTTGGGAATTCTAACATGGATAAAGGATGGATCGAGATGATTGATTGATATTGATTGTAAACTTGTTCTCTCATATTACTAGGGGTTTAGACTTTAGTCCTAATCTAGTTCAACCTCCTCTCCATTCTTAAGATCATATGAGGGTACTATTTGGAAATTTTGGATTGAAGTATTGCGTCCATAACCATTCCATACTTAACACCTTTCATCACTCCATTGATGTCACATCCATCCTTCATGTTTTTTGTCGTTGTTCATTGGTACTATTATAATGACCTTGAAAATGAAACGTTTCCCCTCCATAGCATAACACTGGGCACTTTGATGATTACAATTGATGATTCACAACCCAGAGCACCCTTATATGCTAAAATAGTGAGCTCACTTCGCTTAGAGTTGGATATTCTCGATGATGTACTAGGCGTAGCTAACATATACTATTTGATGGGCATGGATCAATATGAAGTCTAGATGATGATGGTAATCCCCTGGATGAGTAAGGTAGGATTATACCACCTCATGGAGCCCCAATGCTTGAAAGATATTGCATGAAGTTGTGTTGATGACCATTGTGGATATGAAGTAGGACACCTAAAGTTGGATTTTAACATATGAAGACATTTTGAGGCTTGATTTGAGGGCTTACTCTCAATCTACGGTTGATTATGATGGCTATGTATTCATGTATCCCATTTCTTGCATATTTGGAGCTTTATTGGCCTTAAAAATACATGACATCATGATTGGGAGGAATTTCTTCCAACACATATGGGATTTTAGTGGCTTATTTTATTGCATTGAGTTATTGGGTTGGCTTGTAACCCACTTTCTTCATGTATAGTTGAAATTAAACTTGTCATAAGTGTTATAGGTAAATTTGGCCATCGTCCCCCAAGACCTGGTCAAACTAGACATCATCCCTAGGACCAATGAAATAGGGTCTATCATCCCCTTATATTTCAATTGCTGTATGCCCTAAGTGAAGAACATTTCATTCGTGGCTTCTATTGTGAGATTTCCAAGGTTTGAAGTACATATTATATGACCCACTGACTCACCAAGCTTACCTGCAAGGGACCAACTGCGTTTCAGTGCCAATTCCTCCATGCAAGGGTAAACTGCAGCGTACTTACCAACACTAAAGGGTTTGTTGGTTACCTGGGAGTGAAATTCTCATTGTTCTGGGAATATCCACTTGGCCAGTGCCTTCTAGAAGAGTCCATAGGTGTCATACTTTGAATCCAAGTGTCCATATAACACTTTTGAACTTGGAAACATGCCCTACCTATTATTAGAAATTAATTCATTGATAAAGTACCTTCAGTTCCCTTATAAATTGAGCACTCCATCTAAGTGTTGGGAAGGAAGACCTTGTGCAAAGTTATGTTGTTGGATTCTCATTTGATAAGAGAATGAAAGTAGTAATATGTTGCTGGTATGATGTTGGATGTGATGAGGTTGGAATGAAGTTGGAGCAGTTTGACGAAAAATCGATCCATTGGTTGTAATCTTCTGCTCCTACTCTTTAATAAATATTCTTGTTCATTTTCCCATACATATGTCTCTATTTCTTATGCAATGTATTCTTGAATGATGTATGTATTTTAGATCTAATCGGTTTTATTTGAGTAAGGTAATTATGTAGAAATTATAAAATATGTATGTATATCTTGGATTCACCCAATCTAACAAGGTGCTAAATTTAAATACTGAATCACTTCTACAAATATTTTGCGGAATTAAAAACACAATTGCTAATCACATGAACATGAAGAAAGATCAATCACACACAACACAGATAATTTCTCGGGGAAAGCTTAAAGCTAAAAAACCCCACTATATTCTATTGTATATTATATCATGGATTATGAAACAATTACATACAAAAATCTTCTCACAAGAGCCCTCAATACTTCAGCTAATCCCTAAATTGATGCAATCTTGCCTGCCTTGACTGCGCAAGTATCATGGGAACATCCAATGTTTGTGTTCTTGCATGTGTGTAAGCAGATAATTTCACAACTGATAGTAAACTTCCCTTTCACCTAGACATCAACTGGGTCTCCACTGGATCTGACATGCATGTAACTAATAATAGTAAATCCTCAGTTGCATGTGAGATCACTGCATGTTGATTAATTAATATTTAATTCACTTGATCTCTCACTACTTGTATCTTCAGTTACAACTAGAAAAACTGAGTTTAAATCACTTAAATGAGTTAAAATATTTATAACATGCACAAAATCATGCACCACTGCACTTTGAACTATGTTACAACTAGATTTACTCTGCATGCCTCACAAACTACCTCTAACTCGAAATCCACTAGCTAACTGATTTTGTAACTTCAGTTAACTATTTCAAGTCCACATTGAGAATAGATTACAATTTAATGTCCATCTAAATTAAGGGATAATAAAAATATACATGCACCTAAAAATATCCTGTGGGCCCCACCCTAGTGTAGGTGCTTCAAGTCACTAGGATCATGGGTGCCAAAAATTTCTTGTTGAATCTTAACACTCCTTTTCAATAAGAAATGGATTATCCTTCACCCTGATATTGTCTCCATGGTATTCGAATTTTCTCCTAGTGAGTGCCTTCGTCAGAATATTTGCATCCTAATCTTTTGTGGGAATGTACTGAAGCAACATGATTCTCCTCTGCACACAATCTCTGAGATGATGACACCAGATATCTATATCCTTGGAAATATCATGAAACACAAGATTAATTGAGAGTTTAATGCAACTCTGATTATCACAATGAATCATTGTCGGATCCATCTGAGAACCAAACAAACCAACCAAGATATTTCTCATCTAGATAGCCTCACATGCAACTTGACTTGCTGCCATGTATTATTCTTCCACTGAATTGAGTGCCATAGATCATTTTTTCTTGATGTACTAGAAAACTGCTATTGACCCAATGGTAAAGATACCCCTTGATGTGCTCTTTCTATCCGATGGACTTTCGGGCCAATATGCATCTGTGAAGCCATGCAAATTCACTCCATTTGTCTGTCTGTAACATAGACCATACTATGATGTGCCCCTCAGGTATCTCAGGACATGCTTCCATGCCTTCCAAAAAAGCTTGGTAGGCTTAACCATAGCTTGACACAGCTGGTTAACCACATAGCAAATGTCCGGTCTTGTGTTCACTAGATACATTGGTGAACCCACTAACTATAGATAGACAATAGCATCCACTACCTCTCCAGAAGTAGCATCCTCTTTCCTCCAGTTTCCTGGAAGAGGAGTATCCATGGGTTTTCAGCTCTCCATGTTAAAATTACCTAGTATCTCCTTCCCAGAGACACAAAAATTTCACCATCCCGCTGCCATATTTCCAATATAAGGAAATAATGAAGGAGACCCATATCCTTCATTTAGAAATCCCTTGCAAGATCCTCCTTACATGAGTGTATCAGTTTCTCATCATGAGTCAAAATTAAATCATCAACATAAATAAAAATGATAAATAACTTACCCTCAACCATAATCTGGTACAGGTTTGCATATGCTTCACTTTTGGTGAAGCCCAGTCCGGTGAAATAGCTGTCTATCTGAGTGTACCAAGCACGAGGTTCTTGCTTCAGCCCATACAATGCTCTTTTGAGCCTGCACACATGTGACTCGCTGTTTAATATTTCAAAACCTTAAGGCTTCTATATGTACACCTCCTCCTCAATGATCCCATTGAGAAACACAGTTTTCACATCCATCTAATGAATAGCCCATTTGTGCTGAGAGTGCAAGGATGGATCTTATGGAAAAGTACCTTGCGACAGGTGCAAAGGTCTCATCATAATCTATCCCCTCGATCTGTGAGAAGCCTTGGGCCACAAATTTGGCCTTGTATTTATCCACACTCCCATCAACAACTTGCTTTACCTTGTAGATCCATATCGAACCTACCACTAATTTATCAACCGGCCTTGAGATAATTTCCCATGCACTATTTTTGACAATGTAGTCATACTCCTCCACCATTGCATCAACCCAAGTAGGCTGCTGCACTAATTCCTGAAAGGAATATGGTTAAGTCACAATACATTTGCTCATAAGAGACATGTATCTAGCAAATTGGTCAGGAGACTGTCTTTGTCTATGCTATGAAGTATGGGCTCCTACATTCTGTGCAACATCAAGTCTCAACCTATCAGCTTTCGTGGTGCGTGTTACACAGAAATTTGTCACCGTCCCTACAATCCCCATCCCGCACATTGGAGGACTCATTCCGTGACCTGTGAGCAGAGACAAGACTTGAAAATACTTTCATTGCATCCCTCTGAGGATGAGCTTTCATTGCCCTGAAAACATCTCCCTGCAAAATACCCTAAAAATAGCTCTTTTTCCATTGGCGCGGTTCCACAGTTCATCCCTCGCGCCAAGGGGGAAAATCCTCCAAAGAGGGCACACCAATTAGCGCTTTTTCATAGAGCCGCACCCGCGCCAACCATATTAAGAGGTATTTTAAAAAAATAAAAGGCGGAAGTTTCGTCCTAACAAATTCCTGGACTGATATCTATCTTCAGTTGGGAGGTTTGGCTACAGATTTCCATAGAGAGGAAGTGGTTTGCCACCTCTCATGGAAGCTTCCTTGATGATAGGGCCAATCCCATAATTATAGGGATCCCAACTCCCCTTCCTCCTTCTATAAAAGCTTGCTCTTTTCCATGACAAGCTAATCTCCAAGTTCCCAAGAGCTTTCACACCCTTATGCTGCAAGAGCCTTCTTGATTCCCTTAAGGCAAAATCCAAGCAAGGAGACTATTGCCAAGTATCCGGAGAGAGAGGCTTGTCCCATCCTTGGCAGGCTTTATCGAGACATGTTGTGCTGACGACCTGCTAAAGGAGAGTGCTGCGTCGAAGCTACGGTTGTATTATTCTTTTGACTCTTTAATGATAAGCGACTATCGGTGTTGGTTCCACTCTTGTTCTTGATTGTGTTCATGAGTTATGTCCTCTTCGACTGACATATAGTTGTATATGCTGGATTTTATGCTCGTGTTTGTGTTGTTCTTGCATGTGCAGGTGTCCGATCACGGAGATCATGAGGATTGTGATCTGCCATGGAAAAGGAACGGGAGCACCACCTCTTCTACAAACGACAGCGTTGGATTCCAGGTAAGCCTTCCTCGCAAGTCGGTTTATTTACAATTAGGAACCTGCACTGTAGCGTGTTTGATTGTTTCTAGACCCGATCTGGGCTAGTAGGGATCGCCTCTGTCCGCAGAGGGGATTTACCTCTTCAACAATTTGGCGACTCCACTAGGGATCGTTAGCTTGTTGTCCTTCATTTTATAAGCTATAGACGGAGCCTAAAGTTGGCCAGATAGCCTTCAAATGCTTTTTCTCTGCAATTGCGAAGTAGATCAAAGCTGCTTCAGTCAATCTCCGGTTTAGTTTGTAAACTGAACACTTGGAGCACTGTCTTGCCTTTTTGGTTGATTCTTGATTCTCCTTGCTTGATCCGCTCTTTTGGGTTGGTTATTTTTGTGGATTTGGGTCTTTTATAGCTTGATTATCACTGGTCTGCTTGTTGGATTGCTCTTTTTTATTTTTGACTGGTAAACTCAACTGGCGCGCTTTTCAGCTTGACAGTCGTGCCCATTGGCACAGGTTGCTAGTGTATTACCTGCGCTAATTCTATTTTAGCGCTATTTTCAGCCTTACAGTCGCGCAAATCCTGTAAGGTACTAGAGTTTACTCTGTTTTGAGCTTTCTGAGCTTGATCTGTGTCTGTCTTGCTTTGAGCCTAGATCACATGGTTCATTTGAGTCTTGGAGATTCTGCTTGAAGTGGTGTGTTTGGTCTTGGTTGGGAGAAATTATTTGTTTTTTTCATTTTCAGGTGTTGGCGCTTGTTGTCAGTTAGAAACCAGCGCCAATTGGCCATTGGCACTAGTTGTCAATGTGCAAGTCGCGCCAGTTGGCGCTAGTTGTCAATGTACAAGTCGAGCCAATTTCAGGGTGTATGAAAATTGAGACTTTTTCCCTAAATCCTTCACCAGTGTGTCTTTCCCTTCCAGTCTTTTCATTGTATGAGCATAGATTACATTGCTCATTGTTTTAAAGGTCTTCTTTCCATGATTGCTTGATGTAAAAGGGAATGAATGCCTTGTTTTGATCTCTTTCTTTGGAAGTCCTCTTTGTGTTTGACCTCATATGTCTTGTCACCTTTTGAGAGATTTCGTTACAAAGTGTTTGAAACAACGATTGCATTCTTAGTGTTTGTTTACACCTCTTTTGCATTCATCCTTCATTAAGGAGATTTGCATTCTTTTAGTTTTCATCTCATAGTTTGCTTTTCGTTTAAAATGCATTAGATCACATTGCATTGAAAAGTATTTTTGAGATTTATCATTGAACTTAGATTACACTATTTAATGATTGAAAGCTAGAAATCACTTTGATTGCATTCTCTTTTATTAAAAGCATGCATTAATTAGATTCTCATTTCATCGAAAAATGCATTGAGTGCATTCTTATCATTTGAAAAGAAAAGGGAATTGTGCATAGATTACAATTGCATAGTTTTCGAAAAAGAGGATTTTGCATAGATTACATTGCATTATTCGCATCGTTGAATGTTTGGAATTACTTTTGGATAGTGAAAGTCATTGAGCTTGGAAAAAGTTTCATTTTCATTATTTTTGTTTGTTGCATCACTGTTTGAAGCTCTTCCCTTAACTAGATAGCATTCATCGAATTGAAAGATTTCTCTCCTCATATAGCTGACAGGAGATTGTCATATGACATACGGTAGGGCCTTGAAACCGAAACATAATTGAAGATCAACCTTAAAATTTACTCAATTAACCTAAGGAAGCATTGAAACATTAATGGAACATTTAGAGGTCTAGGCTAGAGACGTGTTTCGACGTCTTAAAACCTAGTAGCTGTCATTCGCCTCTTGGCTTTAGACAGCACTAGTACAGACTTGTGCTCCCCGTACCGTCGTGTATATAAAGGGATACCCCACTAGGTTTCAATGCTTTATCCACAGGAAGCCGAGTCTGCCGCCTTATACCCATGATACACCAAACATAGCATTCGGGGAGATTGCCTACACGTACGTTAAGTCCTTGGTTGATTTCTCTTTCATTTTGAAACCAAGGTGTATATTGCAGTTCACGGTTATTTGGTACACCCTTTGCCTAGTATTCCTAAGTAGTCATTTGATCTTTTCTGACTCATTAAATTTGAAAAGGTCATCAAGCGCTTGTCCTTTCATGCTTGTTTCCAATCTGAAAGTGATAGAGTCACCTTTTGCCTATTTCTCGACTCTTAAAAGATGAAATAGCAGAGTTTTGTTTCAATGTTTTAAAAATTAACTGCCCACGAAATATTCCTGGTTAAAGTTAGTTTCCTTAGGGTGTTGTTTTGGGTCATTTCCAATGGAAAATTTTCCAGAGTACACCCACCAAGGAATCCCCTCCGATGGGAATCCTGGTCCTTTTCCTCCTTTTGGAAATTTTGGTGCTCCTTACATGGCAACGTTGTCCCTTCCTGGGTTAACTGTTGGGTTGCCTGTTTGGTTGTTTTCAACCTCTGTGGTCCCGAATGTCTCGGCTACTGTGCAATCAGTTCCTCCGCCTGAACAACATCATGTTGATTCCAAGGTGGACCTCTCCCCTTCTTCACCTGTTTCTGCGTCCTCCTCTTTTACTTCGCCTAGTGAAAGTATGGATTCAAGTAACCAGGTGGCTAAGAAGAAGAAGAAGAAGAAGAAGTCCGATAAAGGAGAGGCTAGATCTGCAGCTATTACGTCTAAGAAGTCTCCTCCTGATAAACATTCCAACCCTCCATGGAAAGTCAAGTTCCCTTGCATGTTGTGCACGGGAAACCACTTCTTCGAGACTGCCCCAACATTCCCAAGGTGCTCGAAGTATGGTTCAACAGTCACCCGCCGTTGCCCTTGGCTTCCGGGAGTCAGGTTGGGGGCATGCATTCAGCCAGTGCTGGTAAGGCTCCTAAGAAGTAGGGTAAGATTACTAATCCCTATAAGTTGTGTGAAGGGCACCATGCCATTCACCTTTGTCCTTATATGGATGAATCCAAGAGAGTGTTGGACAACTCAACTGTCTCTACACCGTGCCTTCCGGCTAGTTATAAACATCTTTCTTTAAGTCTTCCACCTGCTGATGCCAGGATTGGTCAAGAGTCATCCTTGGTCGATCCTGCTCCCCCGAAAATTCCCATTCAAGAATCCATCCTCGACCAACCATTAGTTGTGGGATCGGTTGAGCTGGCCCCATCTACGGTACACCAGGTATTTTCCGTGAAGAGTGGATCTCACATCCCTCAGGTTCTTCTTGTTTCTTCAGATTCTTCGGACTTGGAGAAGGATTCTCCTGTTCCTATATCTCAAGAAGTTGTTCCTCCGCCTCCCATGATGGAGGTCCCAAAGGATACTCCTCCCACCTTCGCGATGGAGGTCGTGGAAGATGGTCCTTGTTCTTCCATAACACCAGGGGAAGACCATCTCAGTTCGATGGTAGCCCCTCCAAGTAGTTTGGTCACTTCCTTCGATTGGAGTCGATTTGCAGGATACCGCCTTCCGTCTTATGTGCCTTTCGAGATCATAGTACAGGCTTTTGGTCTGGTCGTACCCAGCACCATTATAGATGAAGGCGCGTCTATTAGTGTTCTATCCTCAACTACTTGGCAAGCTTTTGGCTCGCTGCCGCTTGCGCCTGTTACGCAAAATCTGTTGGCATTTAACAGAAGAATGATTCAACTGTTAGGGATCCTTCCAAGGTTACCTGTTACTTTGGGAGGTAAAATCGTCCATATGGATGTGATGGTTGTTCCAGTCCCCTTGGATTTCAATCTGCTTTTGGGGCACAATTACACCTACACCATGGGAGCGCTTGTCTCCTCCCTTTTTTGTGTGGTCTGTTTTCCGCATGAAGGACGGATCGTGACCATTGATCAGCTTTCGTTCTTTGGTCCTGATGTGGCAACTAGCCCACCATCATCCCTTCCTAGTTTTTATCCACCCGTTGTATTTGCCCCACCATAGGTCAACTATGTGGCTACTTACCCCGTGCCTGTGTTCAGTGATGATGTCGTCGTGCATCAGGTGCTGGGGGCATTGGGTCCTGACTTCCAAGATGTTTTCCTTCCATCGGGAGTGGAAATCTTGGAAGCGATGAATTCTTGTTCATTATGATGAAGTATGATCAGAGCAGAGTTCCTTGTCTTGTGTCAAGCTCCTTAAAAAATGAAACAAGGTTGTCGGAGCATGGTTCTTTTCCTGTGTCAAGCTCCTTAAAAAATGAAACAAGCTGTTCAGAGCACAGTTCATTTTATTGTGTCAAGCTCCTTAAAAAATGAAACAAGGTCGTTGGAGCATGGTTCTTTTCCTGTGTCAAGCTCCTTAAAAAACGAAACAAGGTCTGTTGGAGCAAAGTTCCTTGTCTTGTGTCAATCTCCTTAAAACATGAAACAAGGTTGTTGGAGAAAATTTCCTTGTCTTGTGCCAAGCTCCTTAAACCATGAAACAGGGTGTCCTGAGGATAATTCTTTTAATGCGTTAACCTCATTAAAATAATGAAACACGTTCCCATTCAATTCGAGTCTTTGATAAGTTCTCGTAAAATACCAGTCGAGTCTTTTGATCTCGTAATTTGAACCTTCACTCCATATTCCTTTTATATGGACTGAAGCTTGGGGGGCATGTACCTCAAATTGAGTCACCATGCTGGGGGCATGCTTACTATTTCAAGCATAGTTTGTTTCTGTTTCAAGCTTGTGTAAAAATGAAACCGGTTTCAAGCATAGTTTATCTTTTTTCAAGCTTGTGTAAAAATGAAACCAACTTCAAGCAAATTTTCTTGATTTCAAGCTTGTGTAAAAATGAAACCATTCCCATTTTAACTCTCGTGATTTCCATTTTATCAACCTGTTTTTTCCAGATGAACCTTGGTTTTTTCACTCCATCGTCACTATCTGCTTGGCTGATCATATGCCTTCACTTGGTTGTTTTACCTGTTCTTGAGGAACCGCTACGATGAGTGTTCTTGTTAGCCAGCCTCTTGACCTTTAGTTGTTCTGAGAAGTTCCACCATTACTGAAACCAGTTGCTACCCTTTATACCACTCGTTCCTCTAGGTGGAGTCATCTTTCAGCTCTTTTCTGACTCTCTAAACATGAAAAGATTACCGAGTTACTTGTCATTTTGATCTCGTTAAAGTGGCTGCGAATCGACATCTACCTAGTATACGTTTACCCCTTCTTCGGGCTGGGATGGATTATTTACGAAAAAGGAATACCCTAGCCTATCGCGACTAGGAGGTTTTCTCAGACATAGTTTTCTAGATTTTCGGATCTGAGGAACTATTTACGAAAAGGGACCACTAGAGTTTACTTTTCAGCTGTCTTTTCAAGCTCTCTAAACATGAAAATACATCGAGTTCTTCCTTTTTCAGACTCGTTAAACTCTGATGACCTCGGATTCAGTCAAAATGACGTTATTCGAGTTTCTCCGTCCTAGGGCTCGTTAAACTTACTAGGATGGATTCGTCCAAAGGACGGATTTATATGAAAATCATATGGTATCCTCTTCAAGCTTGTGTAAAAATAAAGAGGTACTCACCGAAATGGTGGGGAAAATGGAACCAGCATCATTGTCGTCTCGGCAGTATGTCGCTCTTGAACATGGCACTTTTCTGCATTCGTGTCAGGTTGGGGATATCTCACCTCATTTTCCACTTGCCTCCGTGGGTTTGGGTGATCCCTTTTAACCTCTCATCTGCTCATTGCCTCGTCACCATGACCTCTGATCCGTTGATGTCAAATACTGACAAATCCACTATTGTGCCTATATATGTTCAAGAGAAGTTGACCTCTGCAAAGTATCAACCTTCCTCTGATTCTCATATGATCCCGATTCACAAAAAACATCGTGTTACTCTGTCTCGTGTCGATGATGTGGGAAACATTATGGCCCACCTTCGATCAAGGTCACTTCCTGTCAACTTCAGCTCATTATCTAGGAAGCTGATCTAGAGACTCCCTTATGGTACCTTGGAGCCTGCATGCCTCAATGGCAGGTTCGTCACATTCGACGTGAGGTTTTCATCATTGGCCTCCAATCGGGTGATTCTACGGGTGTTCGATGCCAGGTCATTGATTCACATGCCGTAGATTGTACCTATAGTACCTTGAGGACCATTGTCATTATTGGTGGTTCCTCTCACGTCTGTTAACAACTTGCATCATTGGCTGGTAATCAGACGATGTTCTTGCATGTTCGACTTCAGCTCACATATTTGCATGCTTGAACGTGTACTCTTTTCGGGTCGAGATGGAGCGGAAGACCCTGGATTGTGTCTGTTGTAATCTAGGCTATGATATTGTGGATTATTAATTACATGACTCACTGATTGGATGGCTGAAACCATACCTGAGTCTATTTATCGATCCTTACTGGATGGCTGCGTCCATGCCTTGGATCTAAATTATTGTATACTCTGTTATGGATGGCTGTGCCCATACCACACATATATCATGTATCTGAGACATCAGTTGTACTTCACTCCGCAGGTTTTCCGATGGCAGTGTTTTCAGTCGGCATGTTCTCTTAAAGCATTTCATCCCTCTCTCTCTCTCGGGCCTCATGCTTTAAGGGGCATCTGTTACACAAAAAATTTTCACCGTCCCTACAATCCCCATCCCGCACATTGGAGGACTCATTCCGTGACCTGTGACCAGAGACAAGACTTGAAAATACTTTCATTGCATCCCTCTAAAGATGAGCTTTCATTGCCCTGAAAACATCTCCCTGCAAAAAACCCTAAAAATAGCTCTTTTTCCATTGGTGCGATTCCCCAGTTCATCCCTCATGCCAAGGGGGAAAATCCTCTAAAGAGGGCGTGCCAATTGGTGCTCTGTCATAGAGCCGCACCTGCGCCAACCATATTAAGAGGTGTTTTTAAAAAATAAAAGGTGGAAGTTTCGTCCTAACAAATTCCTGGACTGATATCTATCTTGAGTTGGGAGGTTTGGCTATGGATTTCCATAGAGAGGAAGTGGTTTTCCACCTCTCATGGAAGCTTCCTTGATGATAGGTCCAATCCCATAATTATAGGGATCCCAACTCCCCTTCCTCCTATAAAAGCTTACTCTTCTCCATGACAAGCTAATCTCCAAGTTCCCAAGAGCTTTCACACCCTTATGCTGCAAGAGCCTTCTTGATTCCCTTAAGGAAAAATCCAAGCAAGGAGACTATTGCCAATTATCCGGAGAGAGAGGCTTGTCCCATCCTTGGCAGGCTTTATCGAGACATGTTGTGCTGATGACCCGCTAAAGGAGAGTGCTGCGTCGAAGCTATGGTTGTATTCTTCTTTTGACTCTTTAATGATAAGAGACTATCAGTTATGGTTCCACTCTTGTTCTTGATTGTGTTCATGAGTTATGTCCTCTTCAAATGACATATAGTTGTATATACTAGATTTTTATGCTCACTTTTGTGTTGTTTCTTGCATGTGCAGGTGTCCGATCACGGAGATCATGAGAATTGTGATCTGCCAGGGCAAAGGAATGGGAGCACCACCTCTTCTACAAACGACAGCGTTGGATTCCAGGTAAGCCTTCCTCGCAAGTTGGTTTATTTACAATTAGGGACCTACACTATAGTGTGTTTCATTGTTGCTAGACCCGATCTGGGCTAGTAGGGATTGCCTCTGTCTGCAGAGGGGATTTACCTCTTCAACAGTGCGCCTTCTTCCATTTCTGATGGATGGCTCTGCATGAGTGGCTTCCTCCACTCCATGAACCTCCTCAACTAGTTGATCCACATCTTGAGACTCATATTTGGGAACCAACAGTTCCTTCTCTGCATGCAAGTCCAATTCCCTCTCATGGGACAACCACATGGATTTCCCTTCATCAAATTTTATATGTCGTCGCACAACAGTCATTCTGCTATTTGGAAAATACGCACGATAATTATGGGGTGTTTCTGTGTACCCCAAAAAAATCCCAACTTCAGTAGTCGATTCCAGCTTCTTCTTGGCATCCTTGGTCACATGTACATAAACAGATGAGCCAGAAATCTTAAAGTGTGAAACATCAGGTTTCTTATTAGTGAAAGCCTCTTTAGTTGTACTCATGCCAAGTACTCTATGAGGACAAAGGTTTTTCACATAAGCCACAGTGTTGTAGGATTCCACCCACAAATGCATTGTTAGGCCCTAATCATGAAAAATTTCTCGTGCTACACACACGATCATTCTGTTCTTCCTCTTCACGACCCCATTTGGCTGTGGGTTATGTGGCACTATGAGGTTCTCTTTGAATTCCTTCTTTCTTCATAATTTTTTGAATTAATTAGAGATGTATTCTCCACTATTATCGCTCCTAAGAGCCTTCACTTGCTTCTAGGAATATTTCTCCACCAATGAATTAAACTCACAGAACTTAGAGAATGTTTGATCTTTCTTCTGCATGAAGAAGATCCAACATTTATGAGAAAAGTCATCAACAAATATTACATAGTACTTATGTTTTTCTTTTGAAGCAACCAAGAATGGTCCACACACGTGTGTGTGAACTCTATCAAGGATCCCCAAAGCTCAGTTCTCCTTCTCATGAAAGGATGACTTCAAATACTTCCCCATGGTGCAACCCTTGCACTGATCTAACTAAGCAAGTGTTCCCATTGGAAGTCCAGTAGATATTTGCTGCATGACTTTCAAGGCTCCATGATGAAGATGGCCCAATCGCCTATGCCATAATTCGCCCTCATCCCGACTCACCACTTTTTCTACCTTGTCCATAATGGAAGCACAACCATCTATCTCCAGCTTGTATATATTCTTAACTTGAATCCCTATCCTCTTAGCTTGACCCATTGTTTTATGTCACAGGAAAGATTTTCCATCACTAAAAACAACGTCACATCCTCTGTCCTCCAACATTGCAACTAAGACCAAATTTTTCTTCAGACCTGGAACATGCATTACATATTTTAATTGAAATGTTTTACCTGAATCCCTATGAAAGGTAATGGTACCAATCCAGGTATCATTGTAACTTTTGTCATTCCCCATCTCAATATGCATATGGATATCTTTCTCCTCCAAGTCACTAAGAAGTTCCTTATCTCCCGTCATGTGAAAGGAAGCCCCACTATCCAAATACCACACCAATCCCAATGCACTTGAAACCATGCATGCAATTAAGGATAAGTAAACGTCAAATTGCAAGGAAAGGGCCTCAACAACTGCAGATCCAACGACCTTATTTTTCTTCTTCTTTTGTGGATAGTTAGTAGCAAAAATTCCATGTTCATGACAGTGAAAACACTTCACCATGGACATGTCCTGATTATTTCCTTTAGACTTATATTTAGAATGGAATTTCTTCCCCTTCCCCTTCTTTTCCTTGGAAACTAAAGAAAAATCCTATTAATCATCATGCTTTGATGAGAGCCATCTCCGGTGCTCCGTCTAAACTCCTCCTGCACCGAATCCGACCATAGTCGTTCCCAATCTGGAAATTTTTCCAGTCCATTGACAGAGTCTTCATAACTGTGCCAAATCTTACGAAGTAATAGGAGAGCCAAAATCACCAAATCATCATCAATGAATGTTATTCACACACTCCCCAGTTCATCTCGACATTGGAAAAACTTTGTGAGATACTTTAGAACGGTGTCACCCTTTTCCATATTGATCTTCCTAAGTTTATCTTTGAGTGCCAATTTCCTATGGTTGCTGCTGCTTTGGAATAGATCCATCAAATAATTCCACATAGAATATGGTGTGGATTTCCCATGGAGGCTTGAGACAATGTGGTCTCGTAATCTCTCCAACATGATCCTCCTCGTCTTTGCCACTTTCTTTTGCCATGCATCAATATTGGCAGCATCTGTCACAACGGGTTTAGGAACATCATTGTCAATGAATTCCTTCAAGCCATTATCTTTGAGTACTACCTCCATCCTTTCCTTCCAAGCAATGTAGTTCAAGCTTTGATCGAGTGCATACTTGTAATGTCCCAGTTTTAGCCTCAAGCTAAAATGGAACATTATAGTTAGCATATTTTTATTTTGTTAAATAAAATGGGTAAGGAGACACCTTAACCCTTTTTGATGGAGAAATAACACTCCCTGTGTGAAAGGAGGGATAATAAAGCAGTTGGATTGAGTAGCACATGGTGTGAATAGGATTGGATCGGGAAGGATCTAGTCATTTTGACCAAGTCAACTAAAACTATCTAGATACATTGCACCTACTTGGACAACGCAGTTTTAGTGGAGGCTTCACTTGCTTGAGCTAGAAGCAAGTGTGAATGGGACCCATGGTGAGAAAGGGTCATTTGATTTATAAGGAGGAGATGGCAACCCATTTTCATTATGCATTGGCTTATCATTTTTGTTGGGTCTGCAAGACTTGCATCCTCTGGCTGTTTAGCAGGGTTTGTGGTGTTCTTCACCGAAGGGTGTTCCCGGTCGAGAATCCCTACCTCTTCCTCAAGGAAGGAGAGGGTTTGAGATTAATTTCCTCATTCTGGCATTTGGCCAAGCTTCTCTCTACAACTACAACGTTATTTATGCAGCAGATTAATGTTGTGTTGCTGGTTGCAACAACAGAGGAAATTATAGAGCCATCCTTTGGCTTATTATTCAGGGGAGACCTTGCATATTCTTTAGAGGAGTAGCTGAGGTGACTCCCGAGCTTATTTTCAAATCTTTAACACCAGGCCAAACACTCACCATCTCTCACAGTGCAGTCTTGGAAAAATACTGCGTTATTTTCAGAGGTAGTTGCTGGGAGAGGAATTTGAGCTCATCAAGAGGATTTTTCTTGAGTAGAGGGATCAACCTTCTGCTGAAGAGAATTATCAGAGGAGGGAATCACTATTTCAGATCTGCCATAGCCTCATTATATATTTTGGATCAGTTACAGTGACAAGTTAGATTGTCACAATAGTACGTTTTCCAGCATTTCTAGCAATCTCTCTTAGATTGGCTAGAGATCTTGTATTAGAGCCCATTATTCTATTTTGGGGCATTTCTTTATATATTTCAGTCATATTTCATGTATTCATATCTATAGCAACATCTACACCCCTAGAGACAGCGATGTCATAGCTCTTCGGTATTTTATGCAGTTGCTGCATCTCTTGTATTTCATGGCTTATTTACTGGAGGTGGATTCTCATTTAATGAGGGGTTTATTACTCATTATATTTCTGTATATTTTTGCTGATCCATTAATGTACATGATGGCTGTAATATAGTTCATCTTATCTTGTATTCAAATTTGTAGAGTTTCATGATTGTTTTCATGTATTGTTGTAAGCTCTCTCATTGAGCTATTGCTGAGAGATCTAGTTTTGGGGAGATTTGTATAAGCCCTCTAGGCTTATTTCTTTGAGCTCAACTTCTGGAAGAGAATTTTTTAGTGGTTTAACAAGGGGATCCAAGCCCCCTTTCTGCTTATTTTCACATAGTCTTCCTTATACAACGTCCTTGAGGATAGATTTGCAGAAATTCCCAAAAAGGAGACATTACAATACTCTAACCTCAAGCCATTGAAAGCCATTTCGATCTTGAATCATCTGTAGCACCAAGAAAGTATTTTTGCAAATTAAAATTCTATCTAGTTACAAACTCGGCTCCTGCTTCACTTATGCAATTTCTTGTGCTCTGATACCATGTCGAATTTATACAATATGTATGTATATATTGGATTCATCTGATCTAAAAATATGCTAAAGTTAAATAATGAATCACTTCTACAAATCTTTTGCAGAATTAAAAACACAATCGCTATTCTATGAACATGAAGAAAGGTCAATCACACACAAAAAAGATAATTTCCTGGGGAAAGTTTACAGCTAAAAAACACCACTATATTCTATTGTATATTATATCATGGATCATGAAACAATTACATAAAAAATTATTCTCACAATAGCCCTTAGTACATCAGCTAATTGTCTCACACTTTCATACAAAAATTGGCAAATTCCTTAGCCAATTCACTGTCTCTAGACAATGTGCCTTCACTGCACAATCCCTAAATTGATGCAATCTTGCCTACCTTGATTGCGCAAGTATCATGGGCACATCCAATGTGTGTGTTCTTGCATGTGTGCAAGAGGATAATGTCAGAACTGATAGTCAACTTCCCTTTCACCTAGAACTCAATTGGGTCTCCACTGGATCTGACATGCATGCAGCTAATAATAGTAAATCCTTAGTTGCATGTGAGATCACTACATGTGAATTAATTGATATTTAATTCACTTTATCTCTCACTACTTGTATCTTCAGTTACAACTAGAACAACTGAGTTTAACTCACTTAACTGAGTTAAACTATTTACAACTTGCACAAACTCATGCACCACTCCACTTTGAACTCTTTTACAACTAGAGTTACTCTGCATGCCTCACCAACTACGTCTAACTCTTTTAAAAATTTCTTGTTGAGTCTCAACAAAGTAGATGTTTGTATATTGTATGTTGTTTTCTATTCTCTGTTTGTGTTTGTAGGAATCAATCTAGTGACTTGAGTTGGATTGAGAGTGACGAAAACAATGACAAAAGGAGAAGGAGAGTGAAAAGGATCACAAGTAGGCTCTTTCTCATTTCTGTATATCTGATTGTTTTAGAGAAAATGGTAGTTATCTTTCACCTGTTGTTCTAAGTGATAAACACCACAGTTAGGGAATTTTATTTATTCGTAGATTAAAATTCCGCATAACAAATTGGAGACTCCACTAGGGATAAATCCCATCATTCCTGGTGTTTTTACCTTTGATTATCATCATCCGTATAATCTACTTTCTTTTATCAGTAATTTGAATGAAAAAAATTCATTAGAAGTGTGTTTAGCTACTTCTTTTTCAAACACTAGCTGCGCCCAACACACTGTTGGTCAAGACATAGTGCACTGTCTCCCATTTAGGGGTGCTTTGCAATGCACGATCTCCCCTTAGAGACCATATTGCCCCCTGAGCCAACCAAATCCCATCAAAATTTTTCATTGCTTTAAGTTTCAACCCATTTGTTTATGTATTCTCAAATGTCTGATAACTCTTAGAGACCAGTAAACTTTCCTGTTCTTCCTCCTTTGAAAAGAAATTTTGTTCAATGTTTAATTAGATGTTTTCTTTATCATTGGAAAATAAAATTAAAAGTATAAATTTTTGCATTACATCAATTTTTTTTTTGAAAAGGAAATTTTTGTTTCATTCCTCGTTTCCTGCAGGAAAATTGTAGTTCCATTCTTCATATTCCTAAAAGAGAAATTGTTGTCTCATTCCTCATTTCTCAAAGAAGAAAACACTTTTTGATTGATTTGTGCATTTAGTTTATTTTCCTTCATTCACATTAAAGGGAAATGAAAAGAAAAACATGCATGTGCATTAGAGTTTGTTTGTGTTGCATATGAAAAAGTAGGGGAATTATGCATTTAATTTGTGCTCTTTGTTGTTTGCTCAAAAATTGATTGCTCTTTCCCCTTAGTAGCTAGGATTTTCATTGAAAAAGATAAATTGAAGAGTTTTCTTATGATTTAGTTTTATTTTTTTTTTAATTTACCACTACATCATGCGGTGAAGTTCAAAGGAAAACTTTTAAACAAGATCAAATTAAAATTTATCTCAATTAACCTAAGAAATCATTGTAACATTAATGATAACATTTATAAGGTCTAGGCTAGAGATGTGTTGTAGTGTCATAAAACATAGTAGTCGTCACTAAATTGTCTATGATACATTCCGAGTGTAATACCTCACTCCACATACGTAAGTATATCAGAGCTTGTCCACGTACCTTCAGATATATAAGGCAATGTTCTATTATGAAAAGTATAAGGGGGTGCTCTCACTGTGCGGTTTCGCATTAGACAACACTATTATGGACTTGGGCCTCCACGTACCTTCAGGCATAGTTGGGAGGAAAATTTAGGTTGCTATCCATCCATAGGTAACCAAGTCGGCCACCTTGTAATTTTTGATACACCGGACACAACATTCGGCAAGATTTCTTGCCCATACTTCTTGGTTCACTAGGTGGTATTCTACAGTTCACAATTACTCGTTAAACCTTTTTCCTAGAATTACCCTTTTATTTGTTTATTTTTTTTATAATAAAATAAACCAGTCATCATGGAAGAAGAACATCCCTTTCCCATCGTTCACGTAGAATAGAACTTAAACCACCTTACCATCAAAAGCCATTTCTAGTTGGCGAAGGCAACATCGTTCTACTGAAACTAGTATCATTGGTACCTCAGTGTGTCATCATCATCACACATACCAGAGTTGTCTTGATTTGTTTCTACACATCTTGGTTCATCCACTTTTGTCAAAACAGAGTCCTCACATCTACATGTGGTCACGATCCATCCAATCAGTGAGACTATACCTCCCGAACTCGACATTGTTCAAGTGGAAGTTCATCCAGATCCCATCGTTCTTTTACTTGAACATCTAGATCCTGAAGTCGAACAACCAAAAGTTGTTCTTGTATCGGTCACTCCACGTTCGACTGTAGTCATTGAGTCTCCCATATCGCACAGTCAACCACCTGAAATATATCTCGGGCTTGAGAGCGAAATCCTTCCACTTAGTTTGATTTCGATTGAAAAAATATCACGAGACGAAACACCTTTAACTCCAACTCATTTTGGGGAGGAGCTTTACCTGTATGAGTATTTTCCTCAATCACCTCACTCTGCTTTTGTTGATCCTATTTCACTTCGAGCTCCCATAGATCCTATAGGGTATACATTGGGTCGTATGACCATGGTTGAGTCGACATCTCTGGCTATACCTTCTGTTAAAATTGTAACACAATATACTGTTGCTACCCTGTCGATGTTTACCACTTCACCAGAGTCACATCTATATGGTGGTCCTTCTGTCCCACCGGGTTACCAATCATTATGTGGAACCTACTCTAGTCATCCTCGTATCCATGGAATTCACTTATGTCATCTTCTGGTATTCTATCTGGTACATCTCTAATGAGTACGAAGTGACTTGATCCTTTATATACATCTTCAGGGAAATATCAAGCTGGTCCATCTGGGTGTATTCCATCTAGTACAATTTCAACTGGATTCCCAACATTTGGAGAAAAATATATTCCATCATATTTTACTCCTCATGCTTGGGGGAAACCTATGGTCACCCATTTTGATATTATTCCATCGCTTTATAGTCAACCCAAATGTTGGAATGAATTTTTTTCAGTGGAAACACACTCTACCCATTCAACCACAAACGGTTGTACATTCATATCAACCGGTTCAACCTGTTGCACCCATGTCCACTCCACTTGTTAATACTTCACTACCCTTGTAACAGGCTCAGATTGTTGTTCCTCAACCATTTGTAAGGTCCATCTTACTAACAATCTAGAGTGTAGATAAGTAAGAATTATGTTGAACACTATATGTAAGGTCCCACCTTACCAACCATCTAGAGTGTAGATAAGTAAGGGTTACGTTGAACACTATCACTTAATTTATTTTTATTTTTATTTTTTAACCTTCTAAAAGATTATAACCTTTTGCAGGATTACTAACTACTCATAATATGAATAACTTGGTTATCATGAATATGTTGTTCCTTCATCTATTTTAATATAAGAACATAACATAATAATTTAGGGATAACTTCCCCTTAAAACCAATTCCAAAGCACATTTCTCCTCAAGGTTTAAAAGAAGATAACATGTGCTCGTTTCATACTTGTACGTGAGTTGTAAGCAATATTAGAAATAAATTCCATCGTAATTCTGTGTGTGAGAATTAAGAATAATAAACCTATTTGATCCCCTAGATTATGCTAAATAGGTTCCACTTATTGACTCTTTACATCATAACCACAAGCTATTACACAAAAACCTAAAACATCATGCTTCTATTAAGTCAAAATACACATATAAGGGCATGATTATTAATCTACCTCTAACAAGGTAACTTAAGGAGGAATATTCCTATCTTCATCAGAAAATATCATGATATGTTTATGAAATGGAGAAATGGATTAAAAAAAGATATTGATTCAACAATGTTTCCTAATTCATCAACTAAAAATTCTCATTCCCAAGTATTAAGGAAAAACAATTATCTGCAGAATGACATCGCTTCAATTATGAAACTCGTATGATGAATGTTATAGCAAGAGTACCTACTATTAAAAATTCATAAACATATTATTCTTAAAATAGTTCCAAGTAAAACATTGTACTTGTCAAAATTAGGTACAATTAGTTGTGTGCTACAACTACTCAGGCATAAGTCTACACCCATGAATACATGCAGCTTGGGAAACTTATTATGCTCACTTGCACACGTAATTAAAACCTACATAATTGGTTACTCTAATTTTTTTTACAACAACACCCTTTTTTTGATAGATTTATATGATAAAAGGAACATTGTCCTGCTAATCTATTCACACTTCAATAAATTTACTAACACCCACTTTCACATTTATACAACAACTTGCAAGAATAGGAAGATACATCCATTGAATAATATATTCATAAATTTCTGGTACATAAAATCTATAATGAGTGAGACATTTACTCTAAGAATTGATGTGCATAAAAGCTACAACCATTGAGGCCTTTTAATAAACAATTCGTAAGCATACAATATATAATCATTCATGCATTTTTGTCGAACACTTTGCAAGCATGAAATCTACAATAATTGAGAATTTAAAAGAAAAATTTCAAGTGCATTAACTGGGTTATTATCATCAATATAGATAACCAAGTAAATCCAAGATATATAAAAAAAATCAGAAAAACCAAACAATAGACAGTCCATACAAGTAGCAACGAATATGCAAAATCGACCATATCAAAATCAGAGTCTGAAAACCTATTTTTTGGAATCAAAGTCGGGGTTAAATGGCAAAAAGGCATGGATACCCCTTGATGTTGATATGAAATGCAACATAAAGTCCCCAAAATGCGATTCTTTAAAGCAACAACAGAAAAATTTATGATATCTCATTTAACACTTTTATCAAACACTTAGTGTGGAAAATTCATTTACAACTGTACTTGGAGAAAGAAAAATAAAATTTATGCTAATATGATATTTGCATCAAACTCATGGAAACTTGATATGGACAAAAATAATCATTATAAACTGAACTTAAAAACTTTTGCAACAGATCTTTGTTTAATCCCCCTGCATGTACATTCTCACACATAGCTGCCATGAAAATTTTAACTCATTTTTGGTTAGCTCATAAATAATTTTCTAAATGTTCATAATTTTTTAATAATTTAAAGTAATAATTTCCAATAAATTAAATTTTCCACAACACTTTAGAACGTAATAATAAGAAACCAAAATCTCAAGAATAGATATACCTAACAATGTACATATATGGCTCCAAAGGATGAGAGTATGATCCAACTCCAATATCCTTACCAACTCATTGTGAAACATCCGGTTTTCCACCCAACCATATCCAAGGATAACTCCTCCCCCTAGAACCCTCGAGCTGTAAAAGCTCACAAACAATACCAAAATATAGTATTAGAGAGAAATACAAGGCAAGTTGAGGAAGATAAGATTCAATTCCTCCAATTACCACTCATGGTCAACTGCACCATGTATAGCTACTTAGTAATTTAGTTTAGGAATTTCAAATTCATTTCAAAAGAAATTGGCTACTCTCCAAGTCTCTCACTCTCATAATATTTTTTTAAATCTCTCCAACTCTTGGTATCACAATGCAGATCCCTAAATGAGAACACATGAGGCACATATATAGGAGGAGCAAAAAATTTTTGTCATAAAAGAGGAGTAATATGCATGCCTTGTATTCCTTTTAGAGGAGTGTAACTCATGCCATTAAGGAGAGGTATGGATTCCTTAGTTAAGGAGAGTGTAACATATGCATTAAAGAGAGTGTGAGAGGAATCTTTTATGACATGCATTTAATGAGTGTAAGAGGAATATGCCATTCTTTGATGAGTTCATAAAAGAGAGTGTAATGTATAATTAAAAGAGAGAGGGAGAGATATTTACATAGAGCCATGAGAATCATCAAGGAGAGAGGTGTGAAGTGATTGAGGAGATATAATTCCATTTTAATAATAATATCATAGTATCATAAAAGATAATAATAACATTAAAAATATTAATAATATTGAGGATTAAGTCGAGATTGAACTATTACGATTGATTAATCATAAGTTAAGTGATTTTCCTTCAAGTATACTTGATTACCCATTGACTGGAGGTGATTTGCTATTTTTGGAAACTCATACTTGAAATAGTAGACATGAATTTCTATTTTTAGAAAGTCACTCCAAAATTGTTAGGAATGAGATTTTATTAAGGAAATTCATCTGTGAGCTGCCCATGAGTGGTATTTTTCTTCCAGAGAATAGGGATTCCACACCCCTATTATATGGATCTCTGTGCCTTAGTAGATTGAGGACTCCACGCCCTGATCTACTCTAAATATCCAAGATTCCACACCTTGACCTTTTTAAATATTCAGGAATCTGTGCCCCATACATTTCATTATAGATCCAAGACTCCATGTCTTTATATCCCATGGATTTAGGACTCCACTCCCTAATCCTTTTATTATATATCCAAGAATCCACGTCTTTATATTTCATGGATTTAGGACCGAGTGTCGTAATTTCCATGGCTTCTCATCTACTTTGCTTTGAAATTCCTTGCTTCACCTTAAGGTATTGATTGTGAGCTCATACCCATCTGATGGTTCGTTGGTAAGGTCTTCTTTCAAGACCTACACACATCACAATCTCATAGATAAAATAAATCAAATGAATTTCATAATTAACTTATTCCTATTTTACCAAAGATTATGCATGACTTCTACAATCATTTTGGTTTTGGAGAAATGAATTTTTCATTCATTTATAACTTGAGCATCCTTGTTGGAAATGACCAAATCCCCTGCCACATAATGCTTAGTATGAGATTACGCACACATAATCATTCAAATCATGTATCATCCATAAATCATAATTAACCATATGTTCCACATAACCATGATCATCCATGGATCCGTGTTTCAATCTTGAATCACCATTCATGTCATACACCTATGTGAAAAATAGGATACCAAAAGAGAAAACATCGCTAATATGCTCTTAACCAAAATCAATTCTTATACACAAAACCATAGATATTATCATAAGCACAAAACAACCAAGTGACCCAAACCAGGTCTATAACATATAAGCATGTATATATGTCTTTCATGGATAATATTGTATCATTATATCAAAATGACCATCTCTAAGTGTCATCAAATCTATCTCACCAAGAAGGGACACTACATACTCCCCCTCTTGTGGTAAACTTGGCCCGAAGTTTTTCCTACAGTCATAAGATACTTATTTATTATCGATTATTCTATCAAAAAGTTGTTAAAATTATGTATATGTATTTGATATAGTTTTTTTCTTCATGCTAATCCATAGTTTAATGTTTTCTAAATTGGAATCAACTCCATGAAACTAAACATACCATTCTTAATCAAGTAGAAAATACATCCATGCCATATTAGGCATGTTTTGATACAAAATACCAAATATTTCTATATCAAAACCAGCCATACAATTTATAGTACCATATAAAAATACTATTTTATGTAATTGATATGACATCTACTTAGTTTATCTATAATAATTTGATATTCTACATGTTTTTCTTTCTCATAGTCGATATGAATCCTACATGTGTCATCTTCATGGTTCTATAGTATGTTGAGCTTTCCAAGATATAAATAGATCACATTGGTTGTATACAAAACAATGATGGTCCATCCGATATCACTATCAATTTTTCATACAATAAGCATAAAATCATCCACATACAATTGTCAGTGAAATTACACAACAAAACCTGATGTTATATATAAAACCCACTCTTACATGCCACTTGATTTATGTATTCTCAATTCAATTTTCCCCTTTTCATTCCATAAGACATCCTTGCAATCAAAATATTTAGGATCTATCTTTAGTTTTTACTAAACATTTACTCTTTAGGAAAAATCACAATTTGAGGTTCAAGGTACCATTTTTTTTTTGTTAAACTAACAAGCTAAGGTTAAACACAATCCTCATTGACCCACTTATGTATTATAGATCATTCCTTTAGTTTCCATAATATTCATTATTTTTCACTTCTCTAACTTGAGAATCAATTATGAATGACTCTATTAGAAGATCTCCATTCTGAAAGCAGATTAATGATATATTTTTGAAAGCAGATTTTAATCAAGAAAAAATCTCATAATTATGCAAATATGGTATCTATATTATTGAATCTACCTTGATAACTCTAAGTCAATCTGTTTTCCAACTATGAAATCACTCATTATTTCTATTCAATAATTAATCAATTAATTTCTTTCATATATTATTCCTTACTATTAATATGTATGCAACAACAAACTATGAAAACCACACATTTCTCAAAATGTGATGAATCTTGTCATATTTAAATAAGGTTTAGACTATCACAAGGGAATTTCTAGCATAAAGTTAAACCCTTTTTCTTTAAGGAGAATTACCACCCTCTCAAATTATTACAACATTTTGTAGGACTAATAAATACTCATACAACTATACATCCCAACAAAAAATTCCTAAATCCAACAATCTCCCCCATTCCATATACAATAAAATCATCATGCAATAATTCAAATCAACCAAAATGTGATCTCACTCTCCAATTTCTCCCTAAAAAAATATCACAATCACATATTCTTGTAAAACAAGAACTTAATTAAGCTTTTCATTTATCACATGCCTTTTTCTTTAAGTTCAAACAAGTTCTCACCACAAAAAATGTTTACCTTATAAACACGTTATTCTCTTAACAATTTATAAACAATATGAATTTTGACTCGATCGACTAACTAACAATAGTTTAGAGCAACACATGAGTTTAATCCTCATAATTTCCATAATTAATTTGGTTAAATATAATTCAACCAATATGCAACTGATAAAATAATTAAAGAGACTATTATGGCTTTCCTAGACCTAATTTGTCTTAAGCCAATAGAAAAGTTATTTCATCAACTTATCACAATAATCTTTTTCTACATTTCAAGAATTTGAAAATCATTTTAATTCTACCTAAATTCAACACATACAAAAGGATTAAAATTCTAGAGGATAGATATCTAGTTCACACTTGACTCCATATATCAAAATCAATTATTCCAAACATTCTAAACCACCGAATGGTGTTCATTATACCAATCTTAGTATCTTCATTTGTAATAAAAGTAAAATAATGGATTTAAAGCTCAAGCAAGTTCATGTTACAAATCTCTATACATTTAACTTTAATTACACATAATCACTCCTTAATCATGTCTATGACATTCCATCAAAATATTCAAACCAGAAGAATTACTTAGCTCATAGATATATTTTAGTATGGATCCACACCCATACCTTACCTCATGATTTATCTCATAGATATATACTAGTATGGATTCCACACCATACATCTTCTCATAGATATATGCTAGTATGGATTCCACACCCATCCATTAGCTCATAGATATATGTTAGTATGGATTCCACACCCATAAACTTTCTCATAGATATATGCTAGTATGGATTCCACACCCATAAATTAGCTTAATTAAAACATAACCTTCAAATGTTTCTTAAGATGACTTCCACAATCCTTCATGAACTTGTCATTTAAGCCTCTTGTTTATTAGGAAGATCATACCTCAACCTAGTATTTTGAGTAATTTAAAGTTATTTGATGCATAATGTCAACCCAAAATACATAAAATCATGTCAAAGAAATAAGAGGAATTTCATTCTTACTCATTAAGAATGTATTCCCAAATCATATTTAACACATCTAATTAATGCACATACATTACTCTTGAATCTACATTCACAGTTAAAAGTGACATCCTTCAAGGTAGATTTTTGTTAAGTTTTCATTAGTGTAGGTACGAAAAGACTCAAAATTAACTTGATGCACTCAATCATCATGTTAACTGAATCTCAACCTTACAATTGTTACTCATTCCCAAAGCATACACACCAAGGTCATCATACTATAGTCCAGATTAAGCCAATACTTTTCTTGGTAGATACGATTTCAGCTAGTAAGAATGGCTACTAAGCCCATATCACATTGAAAATGATGCATTAAACATATATGCAACCATGCATGCACTTCAAATATCTCACTTATCAATTGAAAATCAAGGCATTCACATACTTGGGTTTAACCCTAACTTTCTCAAGCACATCATTTCCCAACATGTTTTTAAGCATTATAAGATATTGCTAATAATATGTCTTAACAAAAATATAAAGGAATATAAGAAAGAAATTTTTTTCTTTTTCTTTCATGATTTTAAAATGACATAATAATAATATCTAATATGCTTCCAAGTCAAGATATACAAGAACTCAACTTGCATGCAAAATCAACATTCATACATCATCAAAATACAAGTAAGCATGTTGGCCCATTAGGCCTAGTGTTGTAACTTGGCCCTGATACCATATGTAATGTCCCACCTTACCAACCATCTAGAGTGTAGATAATTAAGGGTTATATTGAACACTATATGTAAGGTCCCACCTTACCAACTATCTATAGTGTAGATAAGTAAGTGTTAACCTAATAAAATATTATAACCTTTTGCAGAATTAAGAACTACTCATAATATGACTAACTTGGTTATCATGAAGATGTTGCTCATTCATCTATTTTAATATAAGAACATAACATAAGAATTCAGGGATAATTTCCCCTTAAAACCAATTCCAGAGCACATTTCTCCTCAAGGTTTAAAAGAAGATAGCACATGCTCTTTTCATACTTGTACGTGAGTTGTAAGAAAGATTAGAAATAAATTCCATCATAATTCCATGTGTGAGAATTAAGAATAATAAACCTATTTGATCCCCTATATTATGCTAAATAGGTTCCACTTATTGACTCTTTACATCATAACCACAAACTATGCCAAAATAACCTAAAATATCATGCTTCTATTAAGTCAAATTACACATACAAGGGCATGATTATTAATCTACCTATAACAAGGTAGCTTAAGGAGGAATATTCCTATATTCATCATAAAATATCATGATATGTTTATGAAATGGAGAAATGGAATAAAAAAATATATTGATTCAACAATGTTTCCAAATTCATCAACTAAAAATTCTCATTCCCAAGTATTAAGGAAAAAAAATTATTTGCAGAATGACATTGCTTCAATCATAAAACTCGTATGATGAATGCTATAGCAAGAGTAGCTGCTGTTACAAATTCATAATCATATTATTCTTAAAAGAGTTCCAAGTAAAACATTGAACTTGCCAAAATTAGGTCCAATTAGTTGTTTGCTACAACTACTCAAGCATAAGTATACACCCATGAATACATGCAGCTTGGGCAACTTATTATGCTCACTTGCACAAGTAATTAAAACCTACATAATTGGTTACTTTAAATTTGTTTACAAAAACATCCATTTTTTTTGATAGATTTATATTATTGTCCAACTGATCTATTCACACTTAAACAACTTTACTAACACTCACTTTCACATTTATACAACAACTTGCAAGAATAGGAAGATACATCCATTGAATAATATATTCACAAATTTCTGGTACATAAAATCTATAATGAGTGAGACATTTACTCTAAGAATTGATGTGCATAAAAGCTACAGCCATTGAGGCCTTTTAACAAACAATTTGCAAGCATACAATATATAATCATTCATGCATTTTGTCAAACACTTTGCAAGCATGCAATCTACATCAATTTAGAATTTAAAAGAACAATCTCAAGTGCATTAACTGGGTTAGTATCATCAATATAGATAACCAAGTTAATCCAAGATACATAATTTTTTTTTAGCAAAACCAAACAATAGACAGTTCATACAAGCAACAATGAATCTGCAAAATCGGCCAGATTAGAGAATTGGAGTCTGAAAACCTATTTTTGGAATCAAAGTGGGGGTTAAATGGTAAAAAGGCATGGTTACCCCCTGATGTTGATATGAAACACAACAGAAAGTCCCAGAAATGTAATTCTTTAAAACAACAATAGAAAAATTCATGATATCTCATTTAACACTTTTATCAAACACTTAGTGTGCAAAATTCATCTACAAATGTACATGGAGAAAGAAAAATCAAATTTATGCTAATATGATATTTTCATCAAACTCATAAAAACCTACTATGGAGAAAAACAAAAATTATAAACTGAAATTAAAAAAATTTGCAACAGATCTTTGTTTAATCCCCTTGCATGTACATTCTCACACATAGATGCCATGAAAATTTTAGCTTATTTTTGGTTAGCTCATAAATAATTTTCTAAATGTTCATAATTTTCTAATAATTTAAAGTAACAATTTCCAATAAATTAAAATTTCCACAACACTTTAGAACGCAATAATAAGAAACCAAAATTTCAAGAATAGATATACCTGAAAATGTACATATATGGCTCCAAAGGATGAGAGTATGATCCAGCTCCAATATCCTTACCAACTCATTGTGAACCATCCAGTTTTCCACCCAACCATATCCAGGGAGAACTCCTGCCCCTGGAACCCACGAGATGTAAAAGCTCATAAACAATACCAAAATATAGTAGTAGAGAGAAATCCATGGCAAGTTGAGGAAGATAAGTTTCAATTCCTCCAATTACCACTTATGGTCAGCTACACCATGTATAGCTACTTAGTAATTTAGTTTAGGAATTTCAATTTCATTTCAAAAGAAATTGGCTACTCTCCATGTCTCTCACTCTCATAACCTTTTTCAAATCTCTCCAACTCTTGGTATCACAATGCACCTCCCTAAGTGAGAATACATGAGGCACATATATAGGATGAGCAAAAAATTCTTGTCATAAAAGAGGAGTAATATGCATGTCTTTTTTTCCTTTTAGAGGAGTGTAGCTCATGCCATTAAGGAGACGTATGCATGCCTTAGTTAAGGAGTGTAACATATGCATTAAAGAGAGTGTAAGAGGAATATTTTATGACATGTATTTAAAGAGTGTAAAAGGAATATGCCATTCTTTGATGAGTGCATAAAAGAGAGTGTAATGTATAATTAAAAGAGAGAGGGAGAGAGATTTACATAGAGCCATGAGAATCATCAAGGAGAGAGGTGTGAAGCGATTGAGGAGATATAATTTCCTTTTAATAATAATATCATAGTCTCATAAAAGATAATAATAATATTAATAATATTGAGGATTAAGCCAAGATTGAACTATTACGATTGATTAATCATAAGTTAAGTGATTTTCCTTCAAGAATACTTGATTACCCATTGATTGGAGGTGATTTGCTATTTTTGGAAACTCATACTTGAAATTGTAGACATGACTTTCTATTTTTAGAAAGTCACTCCAAAATTGTTAGGAATGAGATTTTATTAAGGAAATTCATCCATGAACTTCCCATCAGTGGTATTTTTCTTCTGGAGAATAGGGATTCCACACACCTATTGTATGAATCTCCGTGCCTTAGTAGATTGAGGACTCCACGCCCTGATCTACTCTAAAGATCCAAGATTCCACACCTTGATATTTTTAAATATTCAGGACTTCACGCCCCAAAAATTTCATTATAGATCCAAGACTCCATGCCCTTATATCTCATCGATTTAGGACTCTGCACCCTAATCCTTTTATTATAAATCCAAGATTCCATGTCTTTATATTTAATGGATTTAGGACTCAACGCCCTAATTTCCATGGCTTCTCATATACTCTGCTTTGAAACTCCATGATTCACCTTAAGGTACTGATTTTGAGCTTATACCCATCTTATGGTTCGTTGGTAAGGTATTCTTCCAAGACCTGCACACTTCACAATCTCATAGATCAAATAAATTCAATGAATTTCATAATTAACTTATTCACATTTTACCAAAGATTATGCATGACTTCCACAGTCATTTTGGTTTTGGAGAAATGACTTATGCAGTCATTTATAACTTGAGCATCCTTGTTGGCAATGACCAAGTCCCCTGCCACGTAATGCTTAGTACGATATTATGCACATAGAATCATGCAAATCATGTATCATCCATAAATCATAATTAACCATATGTTCCACATAACCATGATCATCCCTGGATCTGTGTCTCAATCTTGAATCACCATTCATGTCATAGACCTATGTCCAAAATAGGATACCAAAAGAGAAAACATCGCTAATATGCTCTTAACCAAAATCAATTCTTATACACACAACCATAGATATTATCATAAGGACACAACAACCACGTGACGCAAACCATGTCTATAGCATATAAGAATGTACATATGTCTATCATGCATAATATTATATCATTATATAAAAATCACCATCTCTAAGTGTCATCAAAGCTATCTCACTAAGAAGGGACACTACACTGTCTCAGGTGGTTCCTTCAACCCAATACCCTCAATTTTTGTGCCCTCAGACCCCATCTCCTTCGGTTGGTCTACATCAACCACTTGTTTCCAGTATCCTTTATTCATAAGCTGGATTACCTTATTATGGGATGCCACTGGCCCAAATGGGTTTTACCTATTCACAAACAGGTCCAAGATATTCTAGTTTGGGCTATAATATTGGTGGGCAGACTCGGCAACCACAACCATAAATGCCACAATAATCATTGCAACAAAAAATAATTTACCTAGGTTTTGGTCAACAGAATCCTCAAGCGTTTGCTTATAAAAAAACCCTTATCTGGGTTACCAAAAAAAAATTTCTTATGAGGTGCTCAAAGTCCTGTTTCCCAGGCAATTCCATCATACCCTAGCTATGCTCAACCTGACTTAAACAGAAAACTTCCTTTTGTCACAAAACTGACTTACCAATGACCCCATCAACTATGCTCCTTGGTGGCCAGTGATACAACATAAAATACCCTAAGATATTCCTAAGTTCAATGGAAACCTTGGAGAATACTTGTCAACGCATGTTATGACTTTTCATTTGTGGTGTTCATCTAAATCCTTAAATGATGACTCCATTCAACTATGTCTTTTCCAACGTACGCTCATTGGTCCAGCCGTGAAATGGTACATTGAACTTCCATGAGCTTCATTTGATAATTTCACTGCCTTAGCTACTGTCTTTTTGACCCACTTCCAGTTACCCATACGATATGAAACTAGAATAGAACTCAATAAAAGGTCATTGTTCATGCCTAGTACTTAGATTTGATTTATACTCATTCTGGCATGCTCTATGAGAAAATTCCCAACACGCCGTGACCAAATTTTATTATTCCTCCTCCATCTAAGGACTCTCATGCCAATTACGGTATGATAGGTACTGCAAAAAATCACCACACTAATGAATTTTATGCTGCACCTTCTTCTGAAATTCATGTCCTGACATCTAACAAAGGCAAAAGTGACAAGCAACCTGGAAGTAAGACAAAGGGGAAAGAAAATATAATAAAATTTCAACCTCGCAGGAACGATCATCTAATAAAAAATATGGCAATAATCGGAAACCTCGTTACCCTTGCATAATATGTAATGAGGAGCAATTTTTTCGAGACAGTCCTCACCATGCCAAAGTCTCAAAATTTGTTAAGATCTCGAATGCATTTTCTTTGTTGATAGATCCTTTTTTGAATCTAGACATAAATATGGTTGCTACGGATCCATCTTCTAGTTCCCAAGTGCTTATGCTATCTATCAAAAAGCCAAAAACTAATGTTTTGGTGTTAACGTGAAACAAATATTACGATATTCAGGCTACTGATCAACCTATACCTCAACCACAAACCCGTCTACTAAATCTACTCCGCCAACTGCTATTCCTGAATTGACAATAAAGCCACCGAAGGAAGTCATCCATAAATCGACGTTCAATCCTCAAGCCCAAGCTGTTAAAAATCATAATATAGTTGAAAATTTGGCTCAATCCTCTTCAGCTATGTCGATGCTTGAGGTACTTCAAAATTGTCCCTCCCAGAAGCAGGCTTTGTTTTCGGCAAATGGTGGAATTGACCCGACAGATTACATTCTTGTAGTCTTTAACCAGATGGGCTATGTTCTGCAATTACCAACAGAATTGACATTCTCCATCCAAGTAAATGTCCTCAATCACCTCGTTATCACACTATTATCTATGAGGGCACATCTACTTGTATTATGAATCTAAACTGGTGGAAGTCACTTGGCTCGCCTCACCTATCTCAATCACCTACGACGTTGAAAGCTTTTGACGATCATACTTATAATCCTTGCGGTATCATCAATAACCTGCATGTTGAAATAGGGGGAAATACTGTAACTGTTGAAGTGGAGGTCCTTGAAGGACCCCTCAAATACAACATTTTACTCAGAAGGCCATGGGTTTACGCTATGAATGTGATCATCTCTACTTATTTTAGAATGATTTCCTCTCCTCATAAAGGTGTTTCACAGTCATTAATCAACTATCCTTCTTTTCCTCCAGTTCCTTGGTAACTGGAAGCGTTCCATTAGTTCACACACCCCAAGTAGCACTTCAAAACATTGGTGTAGGAATCTTAAAGGATTCTTCCCTAATGGGAACCTTTTCATTATTGCTGCCTACGACGTTGGCATAAATTGTAAGCATAGAGGCCTGCTACATGATATCTTCCACTCCATCTGTCTTAAGGAATATTACAGATGATTTTGAAGTTGTTACGTTGGATGAATTTCTGCCACCCAGCCCCATTGAGATGGCATAGTAATCAATCTACATGGCTTGGGTGGAAAATCTGAAATCATCGAAGCCGATCATTTGGGTCGATCGTTCATTATATTTTGGTACTCCATATGATCCCTTTTCATCCACTTTCTTGACTGATGAGAGAATTGTGGAATCCATGATGCCAGAAAGAGAACCATGAGAAGATCATCATCATCGTTCCCATCTTTAGGATTATGAAGAAGATAATGTTATTGAACTATATCACCCATTGATGAACACTTTATTTTCAAATTATTTTCCTATTAATGCTATCAAATCCAAGTGAAATTTATCAAATATTGAAGAAACCAATTCTATCAATATTTCTACCAAACCTGGTGTTGTAGAAAACATTCACCTCGTCGTGTCTTGTTCTCCATCAGAACTTAAAACTTATCATTCTCTCTTTCGTGAATTATGAGATATATTTGCTTGGTATTGTGAGGAAATTCCAAGCACAGAGACTATTATTATTGAACACACCATTAAAATGTACCTTGATGTAAAACCAGTACGTCAATGCCTTCGTCTTGTTCATCTGAAGAAGGTTGCTGCCATTAAAAAAGAAGTTGAAATTTTTTTGCATGCTGACTTTATTTACCCTATTCTGCTTACTGATTGGGTTTCCAATATTGTTCCTATCATGAAGAAACAAGGGACAATAAGAGTTTGCGTCAATTATCGGGATGCCAACCTTACTTATACAAAAGAAAACTATCCTACTCCCTTTATCGACCAGATTATTGACGATTGTGTTGGATGTGAAATATTTCTATTCATAAATGGATTCTCTAGTTACAATCAAATCAATATATGCCGAGAGTACCAATACAAGACAACATTAATTTTTCCCTGGGGTGCATTCGCTTATAGCAAAATCCCATTTGGTTTAAAGAATGTTGGGGAAACCTTTCAGAGAGCAATGAATTATGCTTTCAATGACATCAAGCACATTGTTCAACCTTATCTAGATGATTTACCTGCGCATTCACTAAACCAGACTGATTACCCGATGTATTTGAGAGATATCTTTCTACGATGCCGACACTACAAAATATGACTTAATCCACACTAATGTGTGTTTTATGTTGGTTTTGGTAATTTTCTAGGATTCACCGTCTCAAAAGAAGGAATTCGAATCGACCCACTGAAGGTCCATGCCATTATTGATTTGCTTGTGCCACAAAATTTACTTCAGTTATAGAAAATTCAAGGAAAGGCTAACTTCCTATGGAGGTTCATATCCAACTACACTGAAATGGCTAAAGGATTTAATAGTCTCTTGAAAAGGGATTCCATTCCATTGGGATAAGGTTGCGCAAGCCTCTTTTGTTGCTGTCAAGGACACACTTGTTCGAGCATCACTAATGTATCCCCCCAGTTTTCAGAGCGATTATTTCTTATATATTGTCACAGATGATATGACCATTGATATGGTATTAGTCCAAGAAGAATATGGTATAGAACATCCGATATATTACTTGAGTTTTAATCTCAATGATACAAAAGTGAAGTATTCATACGTCGAAAAGCTTGCCTTGGCGGTTGTTCAATTTGTCCAAATATTTCACAACTATATCCTGCTCTATAAGACCATTTTCATTTCGGATTGCAACCCCATGAATTACATTCTATCACGTCAATTGCTGGGGGAAAATACTGAAAATAGATCGTCATTTTGCAGAAGTTTTATTTGGAATTCATCAAATCCAAGTCAAATAAGTCTTTGTTTTTGGCTAAGCTTCGATGTGACCTTCCCTCTGATAGTACTGCTACTACATCGGAACCATAAATTTCTAATGAGTCTCTATTTTGGATCAGATCATATGATGCTTGGTATGGGGATTTTATCATTTATCTCCAAACCTAGACTTTCCGGCCTAATACCTCTCACTCACAACAATGATGTATTCGATACCAAGCCAAATATTATCTAATAATCGGTGATACACTTTATCATCGTGGTGTCAACATGATTTTAAGGAGGTGCCTCACTCATGAGGAGGCCAAGAAAATTTTAAATGATTTTAATTTTGGGACTTGTGGTGGACACTTGTTTGGATATGCTACCGTGCAGACGATACTCCACGTTGGTTACTTTTGGCCTACCATATTTCGCGATTGCATCCTCGTGGTCATAAGTTGTCATGCGTGCTAGATTTTTTATCGTAAAAAACACAAGCCTCCATCACCAATGCATCCTGTTGTCGCTGTGGGACCATTTTCAAAATGGGGCATTGACTTCATGACCTGTAACCCTCGTTCATCCGGGGGGCATGGTTATATTATTGTCGTAGTAGACTACTTTACCAAGTGGGATGAAGTGATGCCTACATTCAATAACACAGGTGAAAAAACTGCATTATTCTTTTTCAATCATGTCATCTCATGGTTTGGTGTTCGAGAGGATATAGGCATAGATCATGGTAATCATATTCACAATCACATGATGAATGAGTTGACTGCCAAATTAGGACTGTCACATGATAGTTATACTCCTTATTATCCACAATCCAATGGAAAAGTTGAATCCATTAACAAAATTCTTAAATGAATGCTTCAACGAATGATATGAGTTCATATACAAAATTGGAATTTGATCCTATACTCAACTTTGTGGGCATACCGAACCTCGGTGAGAAATGAAACTGAATTTACACTCTCTTAATTGATGTATGGTCTGGAAGCTATCTTGCCTATCCAATGTGAAATATCTTTGTTAAAACTCGTTTTTGACTTGTTACCTAAAACACGGAAGAAGAAGCATGTATTTTTAACCTCATCCATCTTGATGAAATGAATCGTGAAGCCGCATTGGCCAACAAAGTGCATAAGAGATGAATCAAGGCACAATACAACCATCATGTCTAGCCCTGCATCTATCTCTAAGGGTGACCTGGTATTAATTTATGATTAGGAAGCTAATGTAATAGGTACAGGAAAATTTGAGCTGTTATGGCATGGCCCCTATATTTTCAAAAGAGTTTTTGCTAAGGGCACCTATGAGTTAGTAGATTATGATGGAATTCCATTGACGCAGCCTTGAAATGGGTTGTATCTCAAACATTAATATGCTTAAACATGAGCACGGTAAAATTTTGTATTATATTACATAGATGCTTTTGATTTGCATTTAATGTCTTAGTTTGTTTTTCTAGAGTTTTCTTGAAGTTAGTAATTCGATTTACATTTCTTCGTAGATGACTGAATCTTTGGAATCATTTGTTGGGTATGTTGATGGTGATATTTCTAGTACATTGAATCTATCCTCTACAGCATGGGCCATTTTTTCTCCAAGTGGTGAGTTAGTGAGTTTTCAAGGGATTTGTATTGATCTGTCGACAAACAATATCGCTGAGTATAGCGCATTGATTGAACTTCTCTCTGATGCCATTTGATTTGGTATTTACTATATTATCATAAGGTTAGACTCACAACTCATTGTACTACAACTTACTAGTGTTTATACTGTTTGAAATCCAACGCTACATCGTATGTTCCTAAGAGTTCAAATTTTGGAAGGAAATTTTGATTTCATTCAATATCTACACATTTCCAGAAATTTGGACACATTAACCGATTCCTTAGCAAATTATGTTTTAAACAGAAATTTTCAACACATATAAAGACACATTTTCAATTCACATCACATAATTGAATAGGATTTTGCAATAAACATAGTAAAAAACTGAAAACATATAGATATATAGTTATAGGTTTTTACAAAATTTGTGCCCAAGACACATTGGTCATCTGACCTCAAAATGTATGCAAAATGTCAAAGTAAACTAGTGGTGCTCATGATAACAAACTACTGATATAGTTATCGAACGCAATAACCACATCCAACAGTTAGGAACACCAATAGTATGGCATCACAGTCTCATAAGTAACTCTTCGATCTGACAATCTGGAATTCCAAGAGTTAATCCATATATATGTTGCTGTAGCTTATGTTGGCTCAAGGGGTCCTGACCTAGGTTCGGAGGTTAAGGTTTACCAAAAAACCCATATACGACTGGCCCTTTCAGCAGTGACCTGCTTGCGTAGGCCAAATTCTCACCCAAATCAGTATGGAAGGGTGCTGGAACCAGGTTTTCGCACCCAGGAGAAAGCAAGTAAGTCAAGTCGGTCTGAAACTATCAGATATATACAGCTAGAGGTCATTGTCAGGTGTTTCAATAAATAACCAGAATATAGTTTATCAGATATAAACAACAGGCTCGCATCCATGTGCGTACTATCATCTATAATCACATAACATTATATTTACTACAGATTAATGGATCACAAATATATTTACTATAACATAGACAATTCGTAGTTTACTAACAAATACATCATCATATAACTCAAGTCCACATCAAACATAATAGGAAAAATCCATATAACACTAGATATCCACAATACTTCTGCACATCTATATCATTACCCAAAAATCCTCTTACATTCCCAAATTACAATCTGCGCACACAGCCATCAAGATCTGCACACAGTAGGACAGAGTATCTCCGTGCACACAGCCAACAGAAGTCCTAACCAAAACAACCATACCACAGATATGACAGTTCGTACTTCACATCAATCTCTATTCATTCCTACTTTATTACTCAAAAAAGGGTCATCTATTTATAGAAATTTTGCCACGCATCCAATGGTTCGAAAACCGTCGTTTGTGGACTCTTGGTCTACCCTTGACTCATTTGCAGACTCTTGGTCTACACTTGGCCCATTTACAATGTGTTAGGGGCTTTGACCCACCCCAAAACCCCTGCGTCAAACTAAAAAATGAAAAATTATAAAAAAATGGACAAAATTCATAGTCTTTGGGAGAACCTACTCCAACAGTCCCCTAACATAATCTTGTGACTTGTCCCAAGTCACTATGCCGGTGGGGCTTCAACCTGTGCTTGCAATACTCTGATCACCTCAACTAATGGAGGCAGGATGCCTTCACTTTGGACAACTGCATTTTGTGAAATGTAGATGAAATTCTTGAACAATGGTCATTCAGTCGCGGCAATGACACTTTCCAAAGTTTGGTTTAGCTGCTTGATAGCAACATCGCATCCTGTGAAAGTTTGAGAGCTTCATCAGCCCATAGCTTCAGTCGGTCGCCAAGGATCTTCTTCTTTTTGTCACAGATCTTGGTTTATCCCTCACAAGATTGGATCACGTTGGACCTTAGTCCAGTAGCTGGGATCCCTACGTGATCTGCCCCGTGATGACATTCGCAGCTGTGGTGACCAGCGCAGTTAGCTGGGCTCGGACCTCCGGAGGTGTTTTAGGTTGTAAATTAGCCTACAGATCTGCGATCTGCTGCTCCATGTGTGTCTTGACAACCTAAACTTCAACTCGGGAGGCCTTGAGTGCTATGAATTTTTTTTTAAATTTTTCTTGAGGGGTGGCTGATGCTGAGATCTCTGCGAGAACATCTGCACAAATTCGGAGAATCGTGTCTTCAATTTCTGCGTGCTTCGCGGTGGTGAGGCACACCTCAACATTCTTTTCAAGGATGGCTTGTTCAACTGCGCCGAGCTGTTGGTGCACTTGTTGGTCTCGATGGTGGATTTCCTGAAATACAGAAATGTGGAGACCCTGCAAGGCCTCATGGGGGAGCTAAGCTAAGTTCAGCTAGACTGTTGTATTGGCCTGGATTTGAAGTCCCAGGTTGGGTGGACTGAGCACCAAAGCTGCGCCAGGGAGAGAATAGAGGTGAATGTCGTTTGTAACTAGTGTTGCGCTACTGACGGTGGAGGGTGGACATACTGGGGTCGCACTAAGGTGCAACGTGTCTGTCTTTAATTGTAGTGCTTGCAGCTTAGCCTGAATTGTGTCAACCGCTACCTACTTTTGTTCCTCTATGGCGGCCCATCTGTCCTCTGTGACCAGAGTGACTGCATCAGCGATTTGTTCCAGGTCTCCATCAGTAAATGATATTGTTTCATCCTGTTCTACTCGCTGAGATCGTTGCTTTTTTTGGGGCATTATGACTGGCTCCCTTGTGCACTTCGTGTTGTGGGGGGAGGCAGGTCCAGTTGTCTCTAGACCTTCTGTACCTAAACTGGTCTGTGGGTCTGTCTGGGTCTCCGCCTCGACATCCTTCTACTATTACGCATCCTTTTGGGTGGCTGCACCAGTGTCTTGTCTGGTACTCTTGACTGCACGGGGTTTGACTTGGGATTTGCTGGTGCTTCAAATTCCCTTCGTGCTTGTTTTGAAGCTAATATTCTAGTTAGGGGTCCAGAGCACAATGGCGTTGTCGATTTCTTTGTCCATCGCCATGTAGGGAAGCGAAGTCCAGGATTTTTCTTTGTGTAGAGTGACCTAAAATGTGGCAATTCCCTTGTATCTGTCATACATGATAGGGGAAAACCATGGTCAGGAATTAATAGCTGTGGCCATGCTACTCTGAAAGAGGACCCAAAACACCTGGTTGTCCTTGAGCCATTGTTGATTCGTGGAATCCCATAAGTGTGCATAGTGAGACCCTTCACACATGTCTAGGGTAATCTCTGGGAGGACGGACTTTGGAGGAGCTTCCCAGACAACCAATGCTATAAGAAACAACAACCAAGAGTACAAAAGGTGAGGCCCTACTCCTGGGACTCACGAAAATTGGTTAGAAACTCATCGCACAAATACTGTGCCTAGTTAAAACATACCCCCTTCGCACATTGGTTGGCTAACCAAATGACATAGGCTGGAATGAAGGTAACCTAACACTTCCTCATCATTTTACATGCTAACAGCATGGTGCCCAGCTACGTACCTTGGTAACTGATGGTCTTGAAGATAAATCCCCGAGATTTGCAGTCCACATGATACTTTTGGCACACGAACTCAGTAGTCTCCACCTCATATTTCTTACCCACGTGCTCCAAGGGGTTTGGGACGCTCATGGGGAGACCAGTAATCCAATGTACGAGCAAAGTGTCAATGGGGATCCTGTCCTAGATCCATAAGCATCTGTCATGTATTAGCACGAGCAGTTGTCGTGCGAGCTGGTGCGTTACATTGTAGTTTCCAAAGTGGGGCATCCTAAGCAGATTTAGGAGCCCGGACCTCGCCAAACCATGTACCCAGTGTTGGGGGACAAATTTTACCCCATCGACACCATGAAATGTATCAAGGTATAATTCGGGTGCGAGCTCAGGGAAGGCCTCAAAATTTTCCAAATCGTGATTATCGAACTTAACTTCATGAAGGCGACCAAAAGATTCACCTATGATGTGGACCTCCCCCGGGGTTAGCGGCATCTGTAGGTAGGTGATCAAGCCATCAAGGGTCTTTGGCATGTGCTTTGATGCCTTGTGTGGTCACATGAAGGGGGGCAGCTAGTTGATCAGCTCGGCGGGCTGGGCCTCCTCCTCAGCAGCCCTCGGAGATTTCACGTTTCGTGGGGAGGTACGGGGCTTTCCTGCAGCCCATTTCGTAGGATTCGGGGGCTTTCCTAAGCACTGAGATATTTATTTTCCTTTCCTAGTGGTAGGTCTAGGTGTGGAGAGGATTTTTTCAACTTTGGATTTGACCTCCACCACTTCCTCAGTGTCTTGGTCTATTGAGGTTACTGGCTCTGAGAGTTCGGCAGGGTTCGTGGCCATCATTCTGGCGCGAAATATGAACTCAGGATTGCTACTGTCAAAGGGGGCAGGCTGCTTAGACATGAATGAGATGCTAGCGGCACATAATTTCTTACAACACAACTTCGTCCAGGACAACTAGGCTAAGTACTATTTGAGAAATATAGAACTTGTGTCTGATGTATCTCACCTATTTTATAACCTTGGGTACCGCCGAATGGTAGGGTTGACTTTGCGTAGGACTTACCATCAAGTAAATGGTAAAAAATCTCCCAAATTCACCGCATTAAATACCAGCCACCCACTCCATCCAACGATAATTTGTTGTTTTTACCTGATTTGACTGTTTCAATGGCTAGTTTTCGCACTCGGGTTGCAATCAGTGTACCCCTGCGATGCCAATGTACCCATACGCTCCGAGCAATCCTCCTGCATTCTTAGTGCACCGGCTTCACTCTACTGGGATTCCTTCCAACTAAAATTATGTGTTGCCATAGCCCAACCTTCAAGACCTCTTACGCCATCGTCTTACCTGCGTAGTGACCCCCTATTATATCTTCATAATTTACATACTTCAAAACATCGTTGCACAGTACTTCATGAGGTGTGGTGCTAATAAAGTCCAATGCTCGGTGCACAAACTCCTTTATTTTTCGTACCAAATATTTGGCAGGTACTATGCCTGTGGTTAGGAACGAAGAGATCTCGATAAAATGCACATCCACAACCCTACTTGTGAACAACTGTGTATCAGGCAATCCTTCCTTGCCCGTCTCAATTCAAGACAAGTGATCCTGCTTCGTACTCAACTTTCCTTGCTTGATGATGATTTCAACATCATATTCCTGAACCAGTTGCCACCTGCAGACTTCCCCCCCGAACACATTCACATTCCTTAGGCATTCTAAAACCTAATGGTTTGCAATAATTTTATAGTGGTGTCCTAATAGAGGGTGCTGATACACTTGTAGCTCATAGGTCAGGGCCAACCCTTCCCTCGCCGTGGTGGCATAATTGTGTTTTGCACTTGAGATTGTCCGACTAGTACATGTGATTGTGTGATTACTGTCCCTAGTGCCAAGCTGTGTACTACCTACTTCATGGGTGATTCCTGAAGTATCCTTATGAAATATCATCGCCTGATTGGGGGAAGTGAGAATATGTGTAGCGATCATCTTGTTCCTGAGTTGTTGAAAGATCTTTTGGTGCACGTCATCCCAACTGAATGAAATATCATGCTTAAGCATTGTTCTCACAAGTTCAGTGATTAGTGCGTATCCCTAGATGGATTTTCTATAGTAACCCATATGTCCCAAGATATCACACAGTAGCTTCATAGTCGTGGGCTTTACCTGTGGGACTGGTGTGATAAGTGTATTTCCAATCTCATCCCTCACCCTTTGCGTATTATAAGGCCACTATTCTTCCGGCTGCACATCTGAGTTGAGAGTGACGTGCGTACCGCCCAAGTTCCCCCTGAACTTCTTAGGTCTTGAACATTTATCTAGATACTCCATGATTAATTCTGTAATCTTTCCTGTTGTCCCATCATTCCAACAGTTCCCAATCGTAACCCGCTTGGGTGGTACTACTGTATTGATGTTAAAAATTTGTGGTTTTAGTGGTTTCGTACTAGCCGCCTCATGTATCGGAGGTCCCGCAATTGTGCATTCCTCCCCTAATGCTATGATCGATACCTTGCATGGATCTGTGTTGCAATCTTCCATGGTGAGTGCGACATTATCTTGAGTCTATGTTTCCCATGTGGGTCCTCCTCTTACTGCATTGGGGCTAGACTCACCAATCACAATAGTGTCGAGAGTCTATAGAGCTCCCTCAAGTATCTCCAATCCTCCCGTTAACCAAAATGTCCCCAAGAATTCATCTCTTAGGGTTTTCCATTGGTAGATGCACTAACGTAGCTCCGCATTGAGATACCAGGCATCAGGAATTGGTCCCAAGGCATGAATAAACAAGTGAACCCATTATTTTGTAGTACGATCACACCATTGCTCCATCCAAGTGAACAAGTGTTTGTGCGGATTTCCTGGGCCCTGGAATCTCTTGACACGCACATTGGTTGGAGGTTCAAACCATAGTACCATCATATCTTGACATTCCTCCAATTCGTGGAACACCCCTTTATGTGTGTCCCACCAATTCGCAGGCATTGCATGCATAGCCTGGTTAAGAGCCCATAGCCTTTTTTCTTTGGGAACCTTAGCTTCAAAGGTTCAAAAAAATTCCTTTATAGTACCAGAGCCATCAAAGAAATGTAATTCTCTTACCTCGGAAGATATATACCGGAATTCCCTGGTAATTCGTAGGCAACGCAGTGTAGAGATTTCCTTCAGTCAGTTTTGCCAATATTCTAATTCTTCGTCAGAGTCAGAGACACATTCGTTTTCATTCTCCTAGCAAGGCATACCGTTAGCCGTGGGGTTGATCTAGTCTTCTTCCTTCGTAGTTATCTTATAGATGTGATCCATCCTATCTTCCTCACGCGCTGGCTCCGTATACCTTTATCCTTATACAGGGGCTAGTGGTACGATCACCCGAGTTCCCTCTCTTTCAAACACCATGCTTCGTTTCTGCAAGTTGATAATTCCACCCATATCAATGGCCCAATCCAATCCTAGGAGTGTTGGGTAAGGGTCCGCATCTTCTACAATCTGAATGACTTCAAAGTCAATTCGTACCTTAGCCCCGATGACATCTATGACCATCTTTGATAATCTCCCCCATGGTATGATCTTCTGTTGATTAGCCATGCACAACTGGATAGTAGACCATTGCAATTTAGGCTCTCCCATTCATTCCCAAGTCTACTTAGGTAGTACATTCACATCTGATCCTAGGTCTAGAATTACCTGGTCCATCTCATAGTCACCAATCTACACAGTTAATTGCATTTCACGGCCAGTGCATCTCTTCTGCTCGTAATTTTTTTGCACATCCTTAATCTTTGTGACTGGTGATGTTTTTCCTGCACAATCGTTGAGTAGGGCTTGGAGGTTTTCTACCACCCAGTGATTGCGCAACATCTTCATGCACGCCTACAAGAATGGTTTTACCTCATCTTCAATTCCACTATTTGGATCCGATGTCTTGTTTTGAGCACAATATTAACGAGCTGTGAAATAGGTATCCTTCTCCTTCTAGGATCCCACACCTTCCAGTTTAGTAGCCGCTTTACGGATCAGAGACTCCGTCTCAGCTCTTTCCGCTGTGTGTTATTACGTTAATGCTCGGATCCTCTTCACGAGGTTCCGCCTTCACTCATTGTACATTATGTGTAGGATTCTGCTACTTTTCCTATACCTTGGCCATCAAAATTGGGTAGTCCTCAATCACATGGTCCAACTGTCTGCAATATTTGCAGGATTTCCGAGTTGGTTTTGTGCAGTCCCTCGCAAAGTGACCTATTCCCCCACAATTATAACATATTAATTGGCCTCTACCCCTTCCTGCGCTTCCTCCTCATCCCCCTTCCCTGCCCCTGGCCGGGGATCCTCCTATACTTGCGAGGGATATAGGTGATGAGGGGTCCGACTGTACCCTATATAGGTTTCCCCGGTCGATCATTAAATCATACATTCGGAAATTCTGTTCTTCATGTCCTACAAACCTACAAAACCTACACCACTGCTGTTTTACTTCGAGGATATATGTGGCAAGGTAGGGGTAGTGGTTGGTATTGTGCAGCCTAGCAACACGGTAGTCATCACATCATAGCATCGACCCACTTGAAATCGCAACTTCCCTAGGGCACAGCGGGCTCGGTCCCCCGGCCTAGATGTAGTCTGCAAGTAGCAGACAATTATCTTTGGTGTGGCCATTCACCTTGCATTGTATGCACCATATTTCAGGGTTGGCCTCCGTCCCTTTCTCCTTGCGTAGATTTTGAATCTCCATGTGCATTTCTTCTAGCTGGCCTTGTATCTGCTGTACTCATAACTGGGTATCATCTCTTGGTGCAGCTTCTAGTTTCATGGAAACCTCCAAGGCCTTCTCCTGTGTTTTAATGGCTTGGTGACCCATAGGTACGCGCATGTGGGGCAGCAACATAGATATGAACCACTTCGTGTGTTGCCTATCATCATATTGGAATCCTCCTTCTCTGATCACTTTCTTTAATCGCTGATCAGCTTCCCATACGGACATAGACGGTCCTTGCTTGAAATCCTTCAAGTCATTTACTATCTGAGAGTAGGACTTAGGTTTCTTGAACTGCTGTTTTAACACATTCTTAATTTCCTCAATAGTTTCATTTGCATGTTGGTCAATGTATCCCATGTACCAGTCCAGGTCTCTCCCTTCAAAAGCAAGGGATAACTGTGCCCGTTTCACCACATCGCTTACTATGTTCTGTGCAGTCCATACCGATCCTGCGACAAACCAGAACTAATCTATGTCATCATCACCCACACCCTTGAAGGTAGGTAGCTTCATGTGCATAGCCATATCGTCTTCCGGTAGGGGTGGAGGTGATTTTTTACTCCTATGAGGGTTTGACAGTGGCGTCGACGGAGGGCTATGCATAGAGAAATTTCTTACTAGAATGTAGAAAAATCAATCCCCCTCTTGGTTAGTTTTGTAGTACTTTCCACTCCGCGTTGTGCCCTCAGTCTGGTCAGAGCTCATTCACTCCGTATGGCTACAAAAAATTCTTTTTTCACACAAAAATATCTTAATCAGTAATGGAAAAGTCTTCAAAAACTTACCCCAAAACCCTTGAAGAACCTTCGCTTCACTTCTGAGTAGGATATGAATTGATCAACTGCAAATTCAGTCTCAAATCCTCCTATCACACTATCCACCCAGTGATCTACCATGTGAGTAATGGTGTTGTCGGTCTCTTCTAGCTGTAGGATCAGTTCTAGGGTCCACTCTGTGACCTGCTTGTCTTTCCAACACTTTTGAAATTCGACCAGCCTTGCGAGCCACTCCTGGATCTTGATCGCAATTGTTACAAAGAAGATCTCGTAGATCTCCGTGAAAATATACTTATTCTTTCACTCTTCGGTGGTCAAATTATTACTACGGTTTTATTTTACTTCAAATTCTTGAACTTGTTTTTCAAACCATTCATCGATTTCTTGTCTTTCAAGTTTCCAATATGGCCTTGGCATTACCCGATCTCTCTCAAAATTCTCTCGGTCTTGGCAACGAAACCATTTTTTGGCTCGAGGGGTCCTGACCCAGGTTTAGAGGTTAAGGTTTGCCAAAAAACCCCTATACTACTAGCCCTTTCGGTAGTGACCTGCTTGCGCAGGCCAAAGTCTCACCCGAAGCAGTATGGGAGGGTGCTAGAACTAGGTTTCCACACCCTAGGAGAGAGCAAGCAAGTCAAGCTGGTCCACAACTATCAAATCTATACAGCCAAAGGTCGTTCACAGGAGTTTCAATAAATAACCATAATATAGTTTATTAGATCTAAACAAGAGGCTCGCATCCACGTGCATACTATCATCTATAATCATAGAATAATATATTTATAAAAGATTAACAGATCACAGATACATTTACCATAACACAGACTGTTCGCAACTTATTAACAGATACATTATCATATAACTCTAGTCCGCATAAACCATAACAGGACAGATCTTGATAACACTAGATATCCACAATACTTCCGCACATCTATATCATTACCCAAAAATCCTCTTACATTCCCAAATTACCACCTGCGCAAACAACCAACAGGATCTGCACATAGCAGGACAGAGGATATCCATGCACATAGCCAATAGGAGTCCTAACCCAAACAACCCTACCACAGATCTAACAGTTTTGACTTCGCATCAATCTCTATTCATTCCTACTTTATGACTCAAAAAGGTTAATATGTTTATAGCAATTTAGCCTACGCATCTAATGGTCCGTAAACCGTGGTTTGCAGACTCTTGGTCCACCCTTCACCCATTTACAATGTGTTAGGGGCTTTGACCCACCCCAAAATCCTTGCGTCAGACTAAAGAATACAAAATTATACAAAAGTGGACAAAATTAATAGCCTTTGGGAGACCCTGCTCCAACAGCTCAATAAGAGTCTCAGTCATATCCAAATCCTGAAGGACTTCTCTCCCAATAACCCTCTCTGTTTGCTCACCTTCTCCCTATTCTAGCTGACCCACTGGTCGAACCCGACCCACATCTTCATACAACAAAAATATAGTTTAGTCTTGGAAAAAATCAAAATAAAAAAACATGTAGAAACCTTAGAAAAATAAAAAAACATGGTCAAAACATTCTTAACATTTTCATCCCATTATGCGTCGTCTGGTAGAATCAAGTCTAGATCTCTGCGGAAGTCTAAGCCTACATATGCATAGTCACCGATGGCGATCATGTGTCACCTGAACCAGGTGAAGAATGCAGTGAATAATACGATGGTAGATTGATTGACATGTCTAGACATCAATTCAACCCATCTCTGCATCTGTGGACCTCTAGGGCCAGATATGCCTAGTGTAACATGTTGTGGCTGCATTAATGGAATCCGCTCTAAAGCAAAAGAAATCAAGATCGAAGCATAGTTGAAGTTATTATTCCTTCCTCCCTTTGATTTGGTTAGCTGTTCTTTCATCTAAAAAAGAACAACTTCAGCCCTGTTAAATACTGTTGGTTCTAAACATTGAAGTTCATACTGCATGTATGATCTGTTTGCCACATGTAGTGTAGTGGAACCAACAAATTTTGCGATAGTAAATAGGATGGTTCTCAAATATATATCAAACACATCCCATAGATTTATTTTCCCATCCTTACTTGTTTTAGTACCTGGATGGTAGTGTTGCAGTATGTAATCTCTCACTGTCTCCCCTCCAAGAGAATAATCGACGAGGGAAATGGGAGACCCTTGTCTCGATAATCCTATGAGAAAGTAAATTTCGTCCACCAATATTGGGAGCACTTTTCCCCCAATGTGAAATTCCTATGATACTGGATCCCATGAATGAACTATGAACTCCAATAGTTCCATTTGTTGCCTCATACCCGACAGTCTAAAGTAATTTAGCAACCCGCAATCTCTAAGGGCTCTTACTATACCCGGATTGTTTAGGGGAATCATGTTTTGTTCGTCATGTTCTCTTTCCCTCCATGTAATCGTCATTTTGATCTGATGAATACTTGAAAAAAAATAATAAGCTTCATAAGGATCCATTTCATGCAAAAAAATTGGAAAATTTGGGGCACACAACAAAAAAAACATGTGAAATGTGCCCAACGCACCCCAGGACAAGGGACAAAGTGTTTCAGTGCACCTAACCTTTAGAATCAGTTCTCTGCAATGCACCTTTCGACATTCAAGGGTGTGTTTCCCTCTGAACATGGTATATTTAACATAAGGGGCTCAAAACCCTAAAAATTGACCATGAAATGCAATAAAAATGATACTAAAATAAATTAGAGGATCATATCTCCAACCAGGATCAAATGGCAAGAGAAATCGTACATTGAAACTAACGCAATCGACGACTAAAGTTTGAAAGAAAAAATGGTTCAGAGCTTCTGATTCTCAAATGGTAACTTTGGAATGGTAAAAAACCTTTTAATTAGTAAATTTTATTATTTTAAATCATATTTAATGTTGTGACTATTTTTGTTATTCATTTTTGCTACATGAAACATGTATTTTTAATCCATTTGATGGTTTTCTGAACAGGTTTTACAGTTGATACAAGGAGATTAGTCGTGCAAACTTATTCAAGAATGATTTGACCACAAAGAATACTTTTATCCTTCTTTTTCAAGCTTTGATAGAAATGAAAAATGATTTGAAGAACACTTTTATCTCTTTTTCAAGCTTCGATAACTGCAAAAAAGGAACCTCTGGAGTCTTCTTTTAGCTCTTTTCAGACTCCAATAATATGAAAATATTTCTGAGCACTTATATTTTCGAGCTTGTAAAAGTAAATGAAATGACATCTACTCAGTAAAAGTTTAACCCTTCATTAGGGGGATTTTGAGGTATGAAATAATAAATAAGATTTTATTACATCATCAAATTTTAGAGGGAAAAAAGGAAAAACTACTTTTTTGACTCATATTTTCAACATATCTCCCAAAGTTTATAATAAAATTTCTAGTGGGAGTACTCGTTGGATGCAAAATTTAATTCCTCATCAAAGGAGTACCCATGTTGCATACTTTCAATGAACCCAACTACACAAAAAATGAGAAATACATGAAAAAATGATTGCAATCACATTTTTTTAATGTATTTCTCATTTTCGTGTAACAGGGTACATCAAAATTATGAAACATGGGTACTCCTTGGATGAGAAATTAAATTCTTCATCCAATGAGTACTACTGCTCGAAATTTGAGTAAAAACTTTGGGAGATAAGTTTAAAGTACGAGTTGAAAAAGTAGTTTTATTATTTTATTATTTTTTAATCTTTTTACCCTTTTACTTAAAAAATGGTGAATCATCCCCCATGGTTGACATCATCATCTTGAATCTTATTGGTTCTTATAAATTTTATTTTGGTTGTACATTTTTCTTAGGAGGCCCATTTTAGACCTGAAAATTTCCCTAATGTTCCAGACTGAGATAGATTATTTACAAAAAAGGAAAACGTTAGTTGAACATGGCTAAGAGGTTTTCTCAGGTATCATTTTACACCTTTTCGGACATGAGCGACAGGTTTACGAAAAAGGACTCATGGAGTTTTCTTTTTTCCTATTTTTCAAACTCTCTAAACATGAAAAAGGACCTGGTTATCACTATCGTTAGGCTCGTTAAAACATAAAATATCGATGGACTTATCGATCATGGAAATATCTAGTTTCATTTATCACTTGACTTGTTATATTATTAAATAGCGATGGATTCACTCGAAGGGTTGAATAATAGATCAAGCATATGTTACCCTCATCAATCTTGTTAAAAAATAAAGAGGTGGTGGTCATCAAATGATTGGGGAAAATTTGGGAAAAAGAACATAACACTTTTATGGTAGCAGGTCGCTCTTGAACATGACAGTTTCACTCCATCACCATGAATTTTGAGTTGGGTAATATTCTTGACAGTTCATTCATACCTATGGTTCATCATACTACCACTTCGGTCCTGGGTCAATGCTTCCAACTCATCTCAGTGTTGCCGATATGTTCAAGAAAAATCATCTAGTGAATGCTCATTATCCTATGCAATACTCATAAAAATTCATTTTCATGACAATCATCCTTGGACATTGCTATATCAAGTCACATTTTGTCTCCGAAATAATTACTCCCGTTTCATGATAAATTTGCTTCCTGTCGACATCAGCTCATAATCTAGAAAGTTTACTTAGAAACATCTTCCAGTATCTTGAATTTTGTCTCAACATTGGCAAGTTCCATGCTTCGGGACCTTTGACCGAAAGATTTTTTTTGGCATTTGACATCAAATCATATATTCATGCCCTGAAAATTGTGTTGCAGTACCTTGAGAGTCATTAACATCAATGATGTTTCTCTCGCGTTTGTTAACAACTCACATCATTGGCTGGTAATCAGATGATGTCTCTGCATGTTCAACTTCAAATCATATATTTGCATGGTTTGAATTGTACTGGAACGATCGAGTGAACGAGATAAGAATACCCCGAATCTAGTTTCATCCATCCGGGTTACGTTTTTAGGATTGTTGTACACATCATCTGTACGATGGATTTACATAAATATCGTCATATAAACATGGGCCTATATCTATAGGCATGTCTATATTGGGAAAACTTCCAATGTAAATGAATTTCTAAATTATGTACATGTTATTAGATAGTTTATGTGCTAAGCATGGGAATTCCTTCCTCATGATTTCGTGATCAAGATGAAAATATCATGATATAATGTATTGCAAGATTGATGTAGGTCACTGCCCTTTTCAGATCCTCCTCATCACATCGTAAAGCATCTTATCCAAATACTATTATTATTTTGACTTCATGCTTTAGGAGGCAGGTGTTATAGGTCAATTTGGGCATCATCCCCAAGACTTGGTCAAACTAGACATCATCCCTAGGACCAATGAAATAGGGTCTATCATCCCATTATATTTCAGTTGTTATATTCCCTAAGTGAATAACATTTCATTAATGGCTTATATTGTGATATTTCCAAGGTTTGAAGTACATATTATATGACCCATTGACTCACCAACGCTTACCTACAAGGGACTAACTGCATTGTAGTGCCAATTCATCCATGCAAGAGTGCACTTTAGTTAACTTCTTGATACTCAAGGGTGTGTTGGTCACCTGGAAGTGAAATTATCATTGTTCTGAGAATCTCCACTTCGCCAGTGCCTTCTAGAAGAGTCCATATGTGTCATAATTTGAATCCAAGTGTCCATCTAACACCTATGAACATGTATTACCTATTATTAGAAAGTTATTCATTGAGAAACAACCATAAGTTCCAACATAAATTGAGCACTGCATATAAGTGTTCGGAAGGAAGAACTTGTGCAAAGTTATGATGTTGGATTCTCATTTGATAAGAGATTGAAAGTACTAATATGCTACTAGTATGATGCTAGATGTGATGAGGTTGGAATGAAGTTGGAGTAGGTTGATGACAAATAGATCCATTGGCTATAATCTCCTCCTCCTACTGTTTAATAAATATTGTTGTTCATTTTCCCATACATATATCTCCATTTCTTGTGAAATGTATTCTTGAATGACGATGTATTTAAGATCTAATTGGTTTGATTTGAGTAAGATAAGTAGATATCTGTATATTTTATGTTGTTTGTTGTTCTCTGTTTGTGTTTGCAATAATTGATCTAGTGACTTGAGTTGGATTGAGAGTCACAAAAACAATGACAAAAGGAGGAGAGTGAAAAGTATCACAAGTAGGATCTTTCTAATTTATGTATATCTACTTGTTTTAGAGAAAATGGTAGTTATCTTTCACTTATTGTTCTAAGTGATAAAAACCACACTTAGGGAATTTGATTTATTCGTAGATTAAAATTAAACCTAAAATAAGGCTTTTAGACAAATTAATTCAAGTGAATGACCTCATATAAATATACGATGATTCAATTATATTTTATCACAATCAGTTTTGGATTTCTACCTCCCTTATATACCTAGACTTATCCTAATGTAACTCACTACTTGTGGATGTGTGATATTTTCGGAGCCATTGCTATTAGAGAATGAAATTTGTCGCAGAGATGTCCCTTTGGGATTGAAATATGGTTGTTTCTTGGAAGAATTGTGCATGTAATTGCAAATTTTTATCATGCCATAATTTGATGCTATGTTTTTTCATATTCCATGTCCAAATGGATATTATTTATTGAAAATTTGGTTTGATTATTGCATGTTAAATTTATCTTCCTTAAAATACATAAGGGACCTCCTAGAGGGATTTCTCTATTTAATTTATCCCCTGCTAGAAAAGATAATTGGGGTTTGTTAAGTGAAAAATAGGGTTTTCCCCTTAATCCAGGCTTAAATTCATATTCTCTTAAATTTAGCCATAAACACTATATCATCCAAGTAGGAATATGCTATTAGTTATGTTTTTATTAACGTGGCTATAAAAACCATAGTGATTCATTTTTTTTTCACAATAGTCATCCTTTCTCCACATGGTTAGCATGACTATTTTTACATTGATTACTAGAAACATGGCCTTTGGGGTAATATGTAGCATCTTTTCTAGAATCACAACTATGACGAACAACAACACCAATAGGAAAATTGTTCCTATGGTACCTGTTATCCAAAAAAAGTGGATAACACCATTGGATAAATATTTTCTCCTACTTGGACAACCAACAACCTTATACATAGATAAGTTATGATTATATGACACATTCCTCCGTGACTTGCACTAGTCAAACACCTCTCACCATCTGACATACTGCTTGAAGGTGTCTAGGTCACTGCTCCATAGGTACTTTAACCATTTTTCAATCAAGTGATTTTACTTAATGTTTTGGGAAATATAACATGAATTAAGGGGAAATTAAGATTATTGACTGATCTTGACTATAAAATTGTTCTCCCACCTTACCTTGGGATTACTCTTTAGCCCTAGTCCAGTGTTCTTAAGGTCATTGGAGGAGTACTATTTATAAAATTTTGATTGAGTTACCATGCCCATAACCATTCCATACTTAACAAATTTAATCACTCCCTTGATGTCACAGCCATCCTTAATGTCACTTATCACCTTCACCGCATTCTATATTTTTAATTTGAAAAAATGACTTCAAATCCAATATAGATTAAAATTATTAAACAATAAAATAATAAAAAAACAACTAAAATTACCACAAATATAGTTACATATTAATGTCATATAAAAAACCAAAATTTTCAAAACATAAATTGTGTACCAGTTGCATTGCCAAGGCTCTCATGTCTAGAAATCTTCCTAGCAACACCAAAAATTGATGCATTGGTAAGGCTCTCATGTCTACAAATATTCCCCAAAACACCAAATAACTATGATACTCACTCAATAATACATGTAGAGATGATATTGTGCATCTTAAATATCATTGTAATAGTTACAACATAAAGTTTAATTTACATTGAACAAGACACCACCTAAGTGTAGAATTTCCTTATAGATTCAAACTGCTAGTTATAATTTGATAAAACAATAGACTTGAATCTACTCTACCAATTGTGGAAACCAATTTAAACGATCATGAAATCACGAAGCATAAAAGGGAAATAATTCAATCACACATTACAAAATTATTTCCTAAGGAAAGCCACAGATAAAAACCTTGCTATCTGTCTATTACATTAATAAAAAAATATGAGAATATTACAATGCTTTTCTCCAACCTGAGAAACCTATGCACTATCTCTATCTATCTCACTTCTTCCTAGACAAGCCTAGGCCAATACTTAACCAGATTTTGGCTTTCCCAAGTCCCTATTTCCTTGCGTTGTTTCCTTGGGCAATTAGCCCCTATTAATTAGTGAAGTCCCCACCCAATACTTCACAATCCATCTAGGGCTTTCCTTTGACTGTATGCACCACTTGTACATTTTGGATGATTAATAGTACACTGACCTTGAACTCCAATATATATTGGGTAACTCTGAGTTATGACATGCATGAGTTATTTATGGCTGAATCATCAGTTAACTGATTGATCATAGAGTGCATAACTCACTACTATACCTCTCACTAGTTCCTCCAATAGATGGAACTATTTAAACTGAATTTTGACTCAAATAAAATAAATAAATTAATTATAGATAAAAATAAACTCAACCAGGGATCCTAAAAATTAGGAATCACTCTACATGAATCAAGTTATACCCTCAACTCAAATAAATTGAACCAACTAGGTCAAACTAAACTAGTTAACTAGTACAAGTTGTCATGTGATGTGGAATTAAAATTTTCTTCTAATTTAATTCAAGGGAAAAATAAATTAAAATCTTTCTTGGTGCCATTTTCAACACTCCCTCTTAGCAATAAAATAATTATGAGATACCCCAATCTTGCCTCCATGGAACTCGAATTTTCCTCTTGACAATGTCTTCGTCAAGATGTATGCATCCTGTTCTCTATAGGAATATGCTCTAACATCATGATCCTCCTTTGCACACAATATCTGAGATGGTGATACCGGATGTTGATATGCTTGGACCTATCATGAAAAATTGGATTCACTGAGAGTTTGATACAACTCTGGTTGTCGCAATAAATCACTGTAGGATCCATCTGTTGACCAATTAAACCAACAAGGATCTTCCTCATCCAAATAACATCACAAGCTACTTGACTAGTAGCCATGTAATCTTCTTTTTTTGAACTAATTTCAATTGATATCTGCTTCCTGTTGTACCAAGAAACTATTGCTGACCCAATACTGAAGATTCTGTCTGATGTGTTGTTCTTGTTGGGCAGACTCCCTGACTAATCTGCATCTATGAAGTGTTGCAGATTCACTCCCTCTATCAATCTGTACCAAATACCAACATGAGTGGTGCCTATGAGGTATCTCAAAACATGTTTGGCTGCATTCCAATAAAGCTTGGTTCGCTTAACCATTTCTTGACTAAGCTGGTTAACTGCATAAAAAATGTCCCGTCATGTTTTCACCAAGTACATAAGTGAATGCACAAGCTACCTCTAAATGGTAGCTTCTACCACTTCCCCTGAAGCGACATATTCCTTCCTCCAATTCCCTGCTAGAGGAGTCTCCATGGGTTTTCTTCTCTCCATGTGAAAATTCTCTAGTATCTTGTTGGCATACTTTCCTTGAGAGACAAAAAATTCCCCATATCTTTGTCAGATTTCCAAACCAAGGAAATAATGCAAGAGCCCCATGTATTTTATCTCAAATTATATTTCCAAATATTCTTTGCAAAATTTTATCAGCTTCTCATCACCTTCTAGAATTAAATCATCGACATAGAATACTATAATCAATAATTTACCTTCAACCACAATATGGTAAGAGTTTGCATGTGCTTCACTTTTGGTAAAGACAAACCCGGTGAAATAGTTGTTGATCCTGGTGTAGAAAGAAAATGGTGCTTGTTTCAATCCATACATCCCTCCCTTGAGTGTGCACACATGTGGCTCTATCGAAGGTCTCAAATCCTTCCGGTTGCTCTATGTACACCTCTTCCTCAATCACTCTTTTGAGGAAGGGTGCATTTACATTTGTTTGATGTATATTTTGTCTCATCTATGCTAAAAGTGTTAGAATAGATCTGATTGAAGGGTACCTTGCAACTAGAAAAAAGGTATCCTCGTAGTCTATTCCCTCCATCTGAGAGAAACCATTGGACACAAATCTGGCTTTGTGTTTCTTGACACTCCCATATGCTGCTTGCTTCACCTTATAGATCCACCTAGATCCTACAATTGACTTGTCCTTTTATCTTGGGATAAATTCCCATGCACTATTCATGATAATGGAGTCATACTCCTCCACCATGGAATTAACCCATACTATTTTATGAATTTATTCCTTGAATGAATATGGCTCAGTCTATACACTCTTGATCATAAGAGCCATGTAGCTAGTGTACTGATCTGGTGAACTCCTTTGCTTGCAATGTGATGTAGGTACTCTCACATTCTCTCTAGAATCATGCATCAACCTATCGACCTCTATGGTGCAATTCCTTCCGTCATTGAATGTATCTGCATGAGTGGGTGCCTCCACTCTCTACTCCTCTACTTGTGGCTAGTCCACATCTTGATATTATTCTTTTGGAGATAAAATCTTCTTATTTTCATGAATCTGAAGCTCCCTCTCAAGTGAAATTCGCATGGCCTTATCTTCATCGAATTTCACATTTCTATGAACAACTCTCATCCTGTGAGATGGAAGGCACACCTGATATTTGTGAGGTGTATCAGTGTACCCCAAAAATATTCCCAAATCAATTATTGGTTCTAGATTTTTCCATGCATCCTTGGAAACATGACAATAAACTTATGAAACAAAGATTCTGAAGTGCGCCACATCTATTTTCTTACTTGAAAAAGCTTCCTTTTGTGTTATCATCCCATGAATTTGTTGAGGAATATTTTTATGCACATATACCTTTATTTTTCATTCTTTGGACCATATGTGCAATGAGAGTCTCTGATCATGTAAAATCACCCGTGCATCTCCCACAATGCTTATGTTCTTCCTTTCTACAACCCCATTCTGTTGTCGGTTATGGGGTGCTATTAACTCATGTTGAATGCATTATGATGCAGATAACTTCTTGAACTCATTTGAAACATATTCTCCATAGTTCTCACTCCTTAGAGTCTTCAATTTCCTTCCCATGTATTTCTCAACAAGTGCTTTGAACTCACAATATTTTGAGAATGTATGGTCTTTCTTCTACATGAAGAATATCCAACACTTACGTGAAAATTCATCTACAAAAATCACATAATACCTGTGATTGTCCATGGAGGCTATTGAGAACGATCCACAAACATCTAAGTGAACTCTTTCAAGGATAACTTTCGTTGGACTGTCCTTATCATGAAAGGTGGCTTTGGCGTACTTACCCAATGTACACCGTTTCGTACCTCTGTAAACAATTCTAGGTTAAGGAATTATGTCAGAGAATCTAAAATGTTTTGTTTAATTTGGATTTTTGGATTACCAATTATTTAAAATATTAAAAAGGTGCAAAATCTTAATTATTTATGATATATTAAAAGGGATGACTCTTCACCTTTAACATAATTTTAGCTTAGAAATGATATGTAAGGTTGAACTTAAGAAAATATATGATTAATTCACAATTCAAACAGAGTATTTAACTAATCGTATACAAATGATGCATGTAAAATCCTTTTTCAACCAAACAAAATATATTTAAAACTTAAGGAGAAGTGACAATTTAAAGATGTAGAGGAATTAATTAAAACATAAAGTTCGAATTAACTAATATATGTAATTGATGATAACTTCACAAGGGCTTTAAGATAGATTGATATTCAATATTATCTTATCCAGGTTTCTCATTAATATCAAATATATGTAGAGATAAATGAAATGAAAACAAAATTAACAAAGGGTTACTCACATGAACATAAGTTGTTTCAAGATGAATACATAAGCCTTCTATTAATCATATAAAACTCTGCGGATTACAATTATGCTTAATAATTTATCAGAAGGGTTCAACCCTTATAAAGTCTTATTACAAAATACTTATAGATTTTATACTAAACTGATATCAGATTCTAAAAGAGAATTCATTACAAAATGATACTAAAAAAATATTACACAATTTTCTGAAACAAAACTCAAAATAGAAGTCTTGGATAAATTCAGCTGTAAAAAGGGAATATTACCATTATAGAAAACAGGCGGCTGGAAATTAATGAGGCAATTTCTTGTGATTTTTTACCGTTTTCTTGATGGTAAGTTCCAAGTAAGATTCACCTTACCGTTGGACAGCCACGGGCACTATAAAGGAGAAAGGATAACTCCGACCAAGGTTCCATATCATCTCTGTAATCTGCATGCATTGTTCTACTGCATAATTTTATGGACCTTTAGCATTTTGTTCATACCCAATCAACCCACTTTCGCTGCTTGTGAGTCTCCAAATTCAGGATCCCCTCATTATGTTAATATGGCAGCCCCTAACCCCGCGGACGCTTTGGTGCTTACTAGTCCAGAACCTACGAAAATTACATTGAGGGGGTCTGGGGACACCGAAATTGATAAGCTAATTTCCCTCTGGCTCTCTACAAGGAAAATTTACTTCGAACCCTGCACGGATTGGCATCAAAGCTATATGACGGAAGTTAATGCCCCTTCCAAACCTAGGATGATCGTAGGATATTTCCGGACGGGCTCGGAAGCAGCCACGAAAGATGTTGTGCAACTGGCGTAGAGCACTGTAAGAGCTGACACGATCGACTCACAGCTAGTCCTGCAAATGAAAGGGATGAATAACAAAGATACTACATCCAACCAGGGTACAAAGTGGCAAAAAGAACTTGCAAAGGGGCCCTAGAAAATGCAACATGCCCAATGCCTGGAATATGATGCAATGAACACGCTAATTGATGGTGATCTCGAGAAAATAACGGATGCACTTACTCTGGCTGTAGAGGAACAGTGGGCAACGATAAAATCACAACAAAAGGTTGCAATCGACGCCATGCGGGTTGAGCTTCGAGACCTCTAGAAAAGGATGGATACGCTGCACCCTACTAGCAGTACTGGTCTAAATAAAAATGAAAGTCGTGCTTATTTGTTGCCTAGCACTGTCCTGGTCGGTGCCCACCTTCCAGTGGATACGGGACTACAATTGGACTTGGAAAAGCTACCCCGCGAGGTGTTATAGGGTTTCCACACCGATGTGCTTCAAGAGATCCATCATCACGATCGGACTGCGCAGTAACAGCTCGATGTGGCCACGCCGATCATCACACGATAGACTACAGACGTCTCCCTTGCTATCTTGCAGATGAAGCAACTCAAAACAGTGGTCCATCAGCTTAGCACAAATGTCCTAGATGAGCTCCTGGCTACAGCTCCGCTCTGGGCTACAGTATAAGGCTTGGTTGCAGCACTAAAGGTGTCCAAAACCGAAATATAGACCCTCAAGACCCAAATGGACTGGAAAATCACCGCATTATAGGCCCAATTATAGCTTGCCACACCTCTAGAGGTACGAGCCCAGCATGATGTGCTGGTAACAGAAGCTATTGACATCATTACAGGACAACTTACTCAGGGTACTCAGTTGCTCGAGTCGGCCATGCAGCTCTGGACAGTGGTCCAGTTCAACCCGGTCCTTCAGAACATCAAGCAATACTTACAATAGAAGGAAGCCGCTTTTGATCAGATCGAAGCTACCTTGCCCTCCTTAGCCCCTGCACAGTTTCTGGCACGCTTGAAGACTAGAAACACACTCCGGGATACGATTGAGGATCTCCGACGAACGAAGCATGCCATTACAAAACTCTTGAAGCCTTGGGCCGACGCCGCCTGATGCAGGGGCATTAGGCACAAGAAAATACTTTTTATTTTAATAGACATAGGGGGGTCTTGTGTTTTTTATTTTTATTGTAATTATAAATATTTTGAGTGAAATTTAGGATTTTAATTAAATATTGAGAGAAATTTTAAATGTTCCCGAATGATTGGAGAACATGAGGGAATAGGTTAGTTGAAATAAGTAATTTGATTTTAAATTCCTAATGTAGAATCAGTTTCATGATTTTTGGGATTAAAGAGGATCTTTAGGGATGTTAGAGATATTTTAGGACTTGAGGATTTTAGGGAAATTAAGGAGGATCTGAAAATAAATTAGTTCAGATTATCTTGTATAAAAATAACAAGCCTTAATTCAAGAGACAAAGAGTAAGAGTAGAATAGGATTGAGAAAGTAGAGCTTGGCTTGTAAGCCTTCAGGAAAATTATAGGAGAAGGCCACTAATTGAATATCAGGTTGAGGAGGAAGATTTCCTATGTAAATACTGTGTGTTAATACAATAAAACTCAATTTTCTGAGTTTGAGTTTGAGTGAATATTGTGTGCAAGTGGGATTGACGGAATAGAGAGATTTCTGTCATTTGATGTTCAAATTACATGTTTGATTATATTTGTTGAGCATGAATATTCGTTTAATTGAATGTTGTGTGATTGAGAAAATTAGCATCGATCTGAAATAGATCGATGCTATTTAATGAAATTTCCATAGACTTTTAATTTGAGGTAACTGTTGCCTGGATGTATCTCAAATTCAGGATTACATCGTATAACGAGAGAGGGTTGCACATTATGTTGTGCAAATACACATTACCGTGAAGATCAAGGTTTGAAATTTGTTTGGGGGTTTACTGTGGAATTAAACCACTGATGAATAGATTCGATGGACAATAAGGATGGAGATCCCATATTGAAGTTAATGAAGGCGAAGGAACAATTAATGAAGTAGTTGAATGAAGATGTGGAGAATAGTCTGAAGACTCGAAGACAGAAGTGGGAAAAAAAGTGCAGGTCTTGAAAGTGGATCTCCAAATGAGAAATTGATGGTTCATTGAGAAATAAGTGATTGCTAAGAATTAAATTGTGGTTTGGAAATTTGATTGGAACTCTGGCATGTTCTTACCTTGAACAAATGCGTGGGATGAGAACAACATTGTTGATGATGCAGTGAATATGAATCATGAGAAATGAATAGAAAACGTGATGCGAAGGTGCAGGTTTAGAACTAGAGCATGGATCAATGGAACAACGTTGAGGAATTGTGTGTGGAAAAGGTTTGAAGGTGAACAGTTGATTGTGCGGAATGATGCGTTATGGAATTGCATCAAGATTTGCAATATAACCAAAGGATGGTTAGATCGATGAAGAGAAAAAATGCAGTGGAACTTTGAGCCAATTGGAAGCGCAATGGGAGCAACAGCGTGGCAACCCTGTGAGTATGAACCACGAAGCAGTTAAAAAAAAACAAGAATGGTATTCGCATGATCAAATAATGGTAAGTGGTAATTTGAAATGGAACGTGATATCGGTCAATAGTTGACACGTGTTCAAGGCGGAATTTCAAAACCACGAAATTCACGTTAATTTGGTGAGTTAAGGTGTAGAGGAAAATAGAATGCGATATTCGCCGGATGTTATGGTCTCATGATCAGACGGAACTTGCACCAAGAAGCTGCGTGGATTTTTAATCCAAGGTATGCCCGTAAATATTACATTGATATTTGGGTTTTAACCAAAGTGTAAAAATTCTATGGCCCGAAAGTTCATGCATGGGCGTGTTGGTTAAACCAAAGTCAAACTTTGGTAAGTTATAATATGTGAAGGGTGCATATATATTTGATAGCTGGTGCTTTGGGTTTTATTCAAAGTCGAGTTTTAATACAAATTAAGATGCTAAATGCTGTCTAAATGAATGCATTCAGATTTCCAAAAATGAAAAGAGGTGAGAACGAAGGTTTATTAATTGGACTAAATGCATTATTCGAATGATTAATTTGAATAATCATAAGACAGATTTTAATTAAGGTTTCAAATCAGAGATTTGAAAAGAAAAGCTCTCATATATGAAACTTTTATTGTTGGGTTATTATAAAGTTCCAAATCAAAGATTTGGAAAGCAAAGCTTCTGCGTATTATTAAGTTTGCCCAAAAAGTGAATTTATTTGGGGCTGAAATTTTTGAAATGCATTTTTATGCATTTGAGAGTGTGAATGTGGGTTTGGCAGCTTAGGCTGCTATCACCACCCTCCAGCTATCATAGGATACCAATGGCGCAATCACGTGACTCAACCAGATATTAGAGCGGGTTACCGCGGCTACTGAAGGACCGACCTCCCAGAAGCTTGTAGACATCGTGCAGAGTGCTGCCACTCAGAGTCAAGAAGTATTACCTCCACTGATCACAACCATAAATTCCCTACATGCGTAGATAGAGACCATGCCACCCCAGTGACTCAGGATGAGTCACAAGATTGTGTTGGGGGATTGTTGGAACAGGGTCTCCTGCAAGCTGCGAAACTGGTCCAATTTTTCATATTTTTGTGTATAATTAGTCTAGCACAGGGGTTTTGGGGTGGGTAAAAGCCTCGAAAGCATTGTAATGGGTCAAAGGGTAGACCTAGAGTCCACAAACCACGGTTTGCAGACCGTAGGAAAGATTATGCTATATTTTTATAAATAGAGGGACATTTTGAATTATAATGCAAGAAGATGATTAGATCTTGATGTGAATTGTGGCTTAGTAGATATGGTTGGGTTTTTGGGGAAAGGACTCCTGTTGGCTGTGTGCATGGAGATCCAAAGTCCTACTATGTGCAGACCCTGCTGCTGTGTGCACAGGTCGGGTTTGGGTATTGTAAGAAGGAACTGAAGGATTAATGAATGAGAAAGGTTGTTTGAGTAACTGAATCTATGTGTACTGTTGATGTGAATCTTTGATAGCTGTTTTACTATGCATATTCTGTGTTAAGCTACAAAAGTGCTGTGTTAAGTGTTTCTACTGCATCTGGGTCTGCTCTATTATGTTTTATGTAATGTTGCACTACTATTTTAGAAGTATATGATTTGTTGAGCACAATAAGTATTGTTGACCTTGCGCACATGGATGTGAAGGAGATCTATAGATCCGGTTATAAGATAGGCGATCTGGTCATTATAAAATTGAATGAAACTCTGCTTGGCTTACCTATCCTCTCTCAGGGTGTGGAAACTTGGTTCCATCACCCGCCCATACTGATTCAGGTGAGACTTTGATCTGCGTAAGTAGGTCATTACCAAAAGGGCCAGTAGTATAGGGGTTTGTTGGCAAACCTTAACCTCTGAACCTTGGTCAGGACCCCTCGAGCCAACAAATGGTTTCATTGCCTGGACCGGGAACATTTTGAGAGAGGGATTGGGTAATGGAAAGATAGTACTGGAAACCTGAAAGGAAGGAAATTGAAGAGTGGTTTGAAAATCAGATTCAGGAATTTGCGATAAAAGAGAATCGCAGCACGAGGTTAATGACAGAAAATTGGAAAGATAGGTACATTCTTACGGAAAGCTAAAAAAATTTCTTTGTGACATTTTTAATCGAGCTTCAAGAGTGGCTGGAAAGGCTCGTAGAGTTCCAGAAGTGTTGGAAGGACGAACGAGTCACTCAATGGACGTCAGGGATGATCTAGCAGCTGGAAATGACTGATAATACCATCACTCGCATGGTGGATCACTGGGTGGAAAATGTGCTAGGAGGTTTTGTGACAGAATTTTCCATTGATCAATTCATCTCCTACTCTGAAGTAGAGTGGAGATTCTTTAAAGGTTTTCGGGGAAATTTTATGAAGACATTACCCCTAATGATTAAGATATTACTGTGCGAGAAGAGTATTCTGTGTAGTCATATCGAGTTAATGACCTCAGATCCAAACGAGAGCACGAAACACAGTGGTAAATACTATCAAACCAACCTTTAAGGGGGAAGATTTGTCTATAGACCTCTGTGAGAGATGGCTGCGCAGAGCCCCCCAGCTACACTGCCATCCCGACCGCACAAAGGTAAGAATTCACCCATACCACCACCTCGGCCGAATAGTGATATGGCTACGCACCTAAAACTACCTAAATTCAAGGGGGTAGGAGATGAGGATATGGACCGATTTTGGTTTGTTGCAGATTCCGTATGGACTGTGCAAAATGTAGCAAGCGATATGGTGAAGAGGGCGCAACTATCCCTTGCATTAGAAGAAAGAGCTTTGGACTGGTATATGCGATACATATCCCATAATGGGAATGCATCTATTCAATATATTAAGGACGCTCTGAAGAAAAAGTTCTGAAAGCCAAAATCTTACTCTCAGTTAGTATCAGATGTGAAGGACTTCAAGCAAGGAGTGTCTGAGTCTGTATGGGAGGCTGATCAGCGACTAAAGAGAGCAATCAGGGAAGGAGCATTTGAGTATGATGATCAACAACATATGGAATGGTTCATCGCTATGTTGTTTCCTCACTTGCGCATACCATTAGTCACCAAAACTTCAAGTCGCAGGAAAAAGCTATAGAAGTTGCTATGAAACTAGAAGGTGTGCCCAGAGAAGATACTTTGTTAGGAGTACAAAAAATTCAGGTGTAACTCGGAGTTATGCACATGGAAATTTAGAACCTGCGAAAGGAATGAAGAAAATGAGCCGTAATATATCTATGGTGCATACGATGTTAGGTATCTGGCCATACGAAGGATCATTGTCCACTATTGATAGATTACATACATGCAGGAGAACCTAAACTAGTGTGTCCAGGCTCAAGCATATCTGCATTATGGTGCGATGACTGTCGCATCGTAGGGTTGCATGATATGAACCATTGCCCCTAGCTAGGAGCGTATGTCCCAGAACTGAAGCAACAATGGTGTAGGTTTTGTCCGTCGGTAGGACACGATGAGCAGAATTGTTATGATCTGATGATAGATCGAGGAAACTTGTATAGGGTACATTCAGAGCCTGCATCACCTAGATATCCTGTGAGCTTTGATGGCTCTATAGTAAGGGGCAGGAGAGGAGGTCGGGGAGGAAGTGCAGGTTGAGGACGTGGACAACTAATATGCTATAATTGCGGAGAAGCAGGGCACTTTGCTAGGGATTGCCCAAATCCTACATGGAAATCTTGTCGATATTGCAGACAGCTGGACCATGTGATCGAATATTGCCCAAAATTAATAGAAAAAATGAAGGAAAAGCAACAAACCCCTACGCAGAATGTGCAGAGAGTTAAAACCGAGCTAAGGAACATGGACCCAAGTGTGAAAGTCATAACACGCAGTGGGATGGCCACCAGGGGATCAAAGGAAGAGGCTGCCATGGATCCTCTGACCCTTCAAGAAGGATCGAACATGAAAAAGATAATGGATGTAGCTGGCCAGCACTTTTCTAAGGAAGAAGCAGCTACTGTGCAGGTAACGACACACCCCAAGATAGATGAGGGGGTCGAGCCCTTCCTGCAGGCATGTATGAAGCTTCTACATAACCCAAAGGCTGTAGAGAACCTTTAGGCATTAATGAATAGCTGTGCAGTGCGGTCTGATCCAAACCTAGGGACCAAGGATGTACTCAAACTATATAGGTATAAAAAACACACCAGAAGAGAAATGCAGTTGACTGCGCAGATTGGTGACTATGAGATGGATCAAGTTATTTTTGACCTTGGATCAGATGAAAACGTGTTACCTAAAAAAACATGGCAACGAATGGGAGAACCTAAGTTGGAATGGTCCACCATCCAGCTGCGCATGGTGAATCAACAGAAGATCATCCCTCTAGGAAGACTGCCAAAAATCATGGTAGATATCACAGGAGTAAAGGCCCTAGCTAACTTTGAGGTAATAGAAATTGTAGAAGATGCGGACCCCTACCCTGCGCTCCTAGGACTGGACTGGACTATAGATATGGGGGGTGTTATAAATCTCAAAAAGTGAAGCATGGTGTTTGAAAATAACGGTACACGAGTAATAGTACCATTTGATCCTGCGGAAGGTGCGCGGTATAAAAATCCAGTGCTCAATGAGGAAGAAGTAGATCACATTTACAAGTTGACTACGCAGGACAAAGATTGGATTAACCCCACGGTGGAAGGAGTACTCTGCTGGGAAAAAGACAGTGAATTCTTTTCTGACTCTGATGGGGAACTAGAGAATTGGAAAGGCTGGTTGCATGAGGTTTCGACGCTGCGATGTCTTCTAGTTAGAAGGAACTTCCACTGCATCTCCTCTGAGGTAAGATACCTACCCTACTTTGGGGATTCAGGTAACATTAAGGAATTTTTATGTGCATTCGAAGCAGAAGTTCCCAAGGGACGCAGGCTATGGGCCCTTAAGCTAGGTCTGCGTGGAACACCTACGCGCTGGTGGGATACACATGGGAAGGTATTCCACAATTGGGAGGAATGTCAGGATATGATGATCCTGTGATTTGAAGCTCCAGTTGTGAGACGGATCAAAAAGTTCCTTGGGTCCGAAGATCCACACAGATATTTTCTCGCATGGGAAACGCAATGGTGTGACAGAAACCCAAAAGAATGGGTCCACTTGTTTATCTATGCTCTGGGACTGCGTCCAGCTGCATGGTATTTAGACGTGGAGCTACATCAACGTACTCGCCATTAGGAGACTTTGTGGGATAAGTTTCTGCGAACATTTAGGGTGGTGGATGGCACAAGAGCGCTTGATGTAGCTCTGCAGAACACTGGCACCTTGACTCAGGGTAGACCATGCCTGTACATCGCATCTGAATCATGGGGAACGAGGGTACCACACATGGTTCAATACTGCAACCTCAGCCCAATGAAAGGAGAGGATGATCCCTGAACTATTCCAAACTCGGAACTAGACGGGATGCGCATGGTTACCAAGGTGTTTAGGTTGTACCTGATTTTCATTATAGCACACCCTACTTCGGCTATAATTAAGGATGCGCAAGAAGCATGGATGCTTCATCCGAGGTCAGTATATCCGTGGGAAGGCCATAGGGTGTGAACGATGACAGTTAGAACATTGAATTATGGTAAAAAGGAAATATTAACATTACAGAAAATAGGCAGCTAGCAATTAATGAGGAAATTTCTTGTGAGTTTTTATCGTTTTCTTTATGGTAATTTCCAAGTAAGATTCACCTTACCGTTGGACAGCCATGGGCACTATAAAGGAGAAATATAACTTCGACCAAGGTTCCATATCATCTCTGTAATCTGCATGTATTGTTCTGCTGCATGATTTTCTGGACCTTTAGCGTTCTGTTCATACCCAATCAACCCACTTCCGCTGCCTGTGTGTCTCCAAATTCAGGATCCCATCCTTATGGTAATATGGCAGCCCCTAACCCCATGGACGATTCAGTGCTTACCAGTCCAGAGCCTATGGAAATTACATTGAGGGGGTCTGGGGACGCCGAAATTGATAAGCTAATTTCCCTCTAGCTCCCTTCAGGGAAAATTGACTTCAAACCTTGGACGGATTGGAATCAAAGATATATAAACGAAAGTTAACGCCCCTTCCAAACTTGGGATGATTGTAGGATCTAGCCGGACGGGCTCGGAAGCAACCATGAAAGATGTTGTGCAACTACAACAGAGCACTGTAAGAGCTAACACGGTCGACTCGCAGCTAATCCTATGAACGAAAGGGTTGAATAACAAGGATACTACATCCCCCTGGGGTACAAAGCAGCACACGGATCTTGCAAAGGGGCCCCAAAAAAAGCAGCATGCCCAATGCCCAGAATATGACACAACGATCATGCTAACTGATGGTGATATTGAGAAAATCATGGGAGCACTTACTCTGGCTACAACGGATTAGTGGGTAGCCATAGAAGCACAACAAAATGTTGCAATCGACGCCATGCAGGTTGAGCTTCGAGAACTTTGGAAAAAGATGGATATGCTGCACCCTACCAGTAGTACCGGGCTAACTACAAATGAAAGCCATGCTTATTTGTTTCCTAGCACTGTCTTGGTCAGTACCCACCTTCCAGTGGATACGAGACAACAATTGGACTTGGCAAAGCTACCCCACAAGGTGTTACAGGGTTTCCACATCATCGTGCTTCAAGAGATCCATCATCACGACTGGACCACGCAACAACAGCTCGATGTGGCCACGTCGATCATCGCATGATAGACCATAGATGTCTCCCTTGCTATCTTGCAGATGGCGCAGCTCAAAACAGTGGTCCATCAGCTTGACACAGAGGTCCTAGATGAGCTCCTAGCTACAACTCCCCTCTGGACTACAGTAGAAGGCTTGGTTGCAGCACTAAAGGCATCTAGAACTGAAATACAGACCCTCAAGATCCAAATGGACCAACTAATAACCGCATTACAGGCCCAATTACAACCTTCCACACCTTCGGAGGTACGAGCCCAGCATGCTGCGTTGGTAACAGAAGCTACGTACATCATTACGGGACAACTTACTTAGGGTACTCAGTTGCTCGAGTCGGCCATGCGGCTCTAGACAACAGTCCGGTTCAACTCAGTTCTTCAGAACATCAAGCAGGACTTACGATAGAAGGAAGCTGCTTTCGATCAGATCGAAGCTACGTTGCCCTCATTAGCCCCTGCACAGCGTCTGGCATGCTTGAAGACTAGCAATGCACTCTGAGATATGATTGAGGATCTCCGAAGAATGAAGCATGCCATTAAAAAACACTTGAAGCCATGGGTCACTGCCGCCCTCTAGCTATCACAGGATACCAATGGTATGATCACGCAACCCAACCAGATATTAGAGCAGGTTACCACGACTACTGAAGGACCGACCCCCCAGAAGATTTTAGACATTGCACAAAGTGCTGCCACTCAGAGTCAAGAAGTATTGCCTCCACTAATCGCAGCCATCAATGCCCTACGTGCACAGGTAGAGACCGCACCACCCCAGTGACTCAAGACGAGTCACAAGATTTTTTTGGGGGAATGTTGGAACAAGGTCTCCTGCAAGCTATGAAACTGGTCCAATTTTGCATATTTGTGTGTATAATTAGTCTAGCGCAGGGGTTTTGGGGTGGGTCAAAGGGTAGACCTAGAGTCCACAAACCACGGTTTGCGGACCATAGGAAATATTAGGCTAGATTGTTATAAATAGAGGGACATTTTGAATTATAAGGCATGAAGAAGATGAGATCTTGATGCGAATTGTGGCTTAGTAGATCTGTTTGGGTTTTTGGGGAAAGGACTCCTGCTGGTTGTGTGCGCAGAGATCCTAAGTTCTGCTGTGTGTGGACCCAGCTGCTGTGTGCGCAGGTCAGGTTTGGGTATTGTAAGAAGGAACTGAAGGATTAATGAATGAGAAAGGTTGTTTGAGTAATTGAATCTATGTGTACTGTTGATGCGAATCTTTGATAGCTGCTGTATTATGCATATTCTGTGTTAAGCTGCGAAAGTACTGTGTTAAGTGTTTCTACTGCATCTCGGTCTTTTCTGTTATGTTTTATGTAATGCTGCACTATTGTTTTAGAAGTATATGATTTTTTGAGCACAGTAAGTAGTTTACCTTGCACATGTGGATGAAAAGGAGATCTATAGATCCGGTTCTGAGATAGGCGATCTGGTCATTATAAAGCCGGACACAGCTCTGCTTGGCTTCCCTATCCTCTCTCAGGGTGCGGAAACCTGGTTCCAGCACCCAACCATACTACTTCGGGTGAGACTTTGACCTACGCAAGCAGGTCACTGCCAAAAGGGCCAGTAGTATAGGGGTTTGTTGGAAAACCTTAACCTCCGAACCTGGGTCAGGACCCCTCAAGCCAAAAAATCTTGTGGTAAATCTATAATTACAGTGGCAAGGAAAAAGAACAAAAATTTTATTTTTTTTTGGAGCAGGAAGCATTAATTAGTGAATGGTCAGTTTGTGGGAGTTTTGATTTTCCAGTAGTCAGCTTACATGGGAGGTGATGACGTGGAGGGCGAAATTGTGGACAATTAGAGAAAGGTAACGTGTTTAGGAGACAAGCAAAAGCACTAGTGGACATGTGAAGGGAATGATGGTTTTTCGAGGGGGGGTGTTGGATATAAAAGGTTTTGGGAGAGGACCCCCTGAAAGAGTTGTGGGGGTGACACGTTGCATTAGGTGGTTTTGGTGCAACCAATTTCACCGCCCCCCCCCCCCCCGCACTATCGACAGTTAACAAATACTGACCTATGCAACGGGGGGGAGGGAGAAGTGGTTGCACCAAAACCACCTAATGCAACGTGTCACCCCCACAACTCTTTTGGGGGTCCTCTCCCAAAACTTTTTATATCCAACACCCCCCCTCAAAAAACCACCATTCCCTTCACATGTCCACTAGTGCTTCTTCTCATCTCCTAAACACGTTACCTTTCTCTACTTGTCCACAATTTCACCTTCCATGTCATCACCTCCAACATAAGCCGTCTGCTGGAAAATCAAAACTCCCACCAACTGACCATTCGCTAATTAATGCTTCTTGCTCTAAAAAACAGTAAATTTTTTGTTCTTTAACCTTGCCATTGCAATTATAAATTTACCATAGGAGTTGTTGGCTCAAGGGGTCCTGACCCAGGTTTGGAGGTTAAGGTTTGCCAACAAACCCCTATACTACTGGCCCTTTTGGCAGTGACCTGCTTGCATAGGTAAAAGTCTCACCCGAGGCAGTATGGGTGGGTTCTGAAATTGTCCTCCCACTGTTGATCCAGGTGAGAGTGATTTTGGCCGTAGATTCAAGCACAATGTTTATTCCAAAAACAACAAAAAAAAAATTTCATGTGAAAAATACATAATTATAGTTTAAAAAAATCAAACTTTAATATATTTTTTTTGAAGTGGCATTTTTACTTGCACACTTATAAGGGCATTTTAAAACTTTTTTATTCCTTTTTTCTTTGAGACTTTCTTTTATCCCCTTTTTATTTTCATTTTCTTTGCTATATATATATATTTTTTATAAATTTTATTTTTTCTAGGAAAAATAAAATGTACATCAAACAAAAAAGTTACAACATCGACTCCATTTTGGGACTGCGTCCCCCTGTGGGATACAAAGAACATGCAGATCTATGTGCCTTCTCCCCAGGCTATGAAGTATTTGATGTACAAATCACATTGAAAACAAATTTATATAAAACCAGTGAATTACAATGAATACTATCTGTGAGAAATTTTAATACTGAATGTAATGTTTGGGATATTTTCGATTGACAGGTAATGCAGAATATATTTCTTAAATATTCTGTAAAATAAAAGTGTTATTTCCCTTGAATTATGCAATTTTGAATGATCCTAACAATATATTATCAAATTTATCATGTTTTCCTCTTTCCTCTCTTTTGGCATCCCATCTTAAAACTAAATCTCCTTGCCTGAAGTCTCTTTCCCTAGTTTTTCTGTCAAATAAAATCTTCATCTTGTTTTGATATTGAAGAAGTTTGATCTAAACTTCATCTCTATCTTGATTCAACACAATGATCTTATTTATTCTTCTTGAAAAATCACCAGGCTCCTCATATGATTCCTGTAAAAATTTCATAACAAGAAAAGCTAGTTGTGTGGGAAATATTGTCTTAGTTCCATACACAAGTTGAAAAGGAATTTACTAGTAGATATTTTAGGTGACACTTAGTTAGCCAAAATTTGAGATGACTATCCCAATTCCTTTTATGATATGATATTTCCTTCTTGATGAATTTGACCAAACTCTTATTTTATAATTTTGTGAATCCATTTTCTTGAGGGTAATATGGGGTAGAATGGTGCAATAAAATCTGATAATTTTGGAAAAAAATATATCATTTTGATACTACTGAATGCTTGTTCGTTATCAATGACTATTTGTTGTGGACAAACAAATATGGATAACATATTTTTTTCAATGAATTTGATGAAAACAATGTTTGTTGCATTTTTGACAGGGATGGCTTCTACCCATTTAGTGAAGTAGTTTGTAGAAGTTAAGATCCATCTGTGTTGATTACTGGATGATGGAATTATTTCTATTATGAAATATAATCCTGACTGTAAAAGAGGTGCTTGAATAAATACTGGAACTAAATTAAGTGTTTCTAATCTTTGCTACCTAGCAAAATCTAACATGGAATACAACTTCTAACATTTTCTCCCACTTGTGCAAACAATTTTGGCCAATAAAATCCCGCTCTTAGAATTTTATAAGACGTTTATTTCCAATCAAAATGTCCTCCACATATAACTTCATGAAATTTTTCTATGACACCATTTGTATCATTTTTAGTTATAAATAAAAGAAGGTGTTGGGCTAGGGTCCCCTAGGTCGAGTCTTAATGTAATTTTTGTTAACTTTGATGGTAAAGTGCAGCACACAAAAGGTTAAAGGGCTTTGGGGCGGGTCAAATATCCTTCATTATATAATGGGTAAAGGAGTAAAACATGGGACTCAAACCATGGTTTGGGACCATGGATTTTGCGTATCTAAGTAATATAAATAGGCATGTATGAGTCAAGTTAGGAAATCTCACATATCAGATCTAATATCTCATGATTATGTAGTACTGATGTGATTTTGGGCAAGTAATTGGTGATTATTTTGAGTAAGAGATAGTATCCTATGGTTTTGTGCACGGAGACCTAAGGAAAGTCCTAGGTTGTGTGCAAGGACTCTGTGTCTATGTGTGTAGAGGAAATAAGTTGTATTCATTGAATATCTGATTAATAAAGAGACATTTTGGAAAAATCACTAGTTTACTGGCATGATTTCTGTTCTTATGTGTTAATGCATTGATCTGTATGAGTTAATGATTTTCTTATAGATATGTTGTGTATTTTATTTTATTTGATGCATATGTCTCTGGTCTAATCACATAATAGTAGATCTCTGTGTTTTCACAATAACTATATTGGTGATAACGATTCTGTTAAGTTTAGATATGAATTGGGTTAAAAATTAATAGTGCATTGCAATAGTAATTAGATCATATTAGTAAGGGTCAGATCCACATTAAATCCCCCTATGGGTGTGGAAACTTGGTTCTAGCACACCCCCATGCTACTTTGGGTGAGACTTTGATCTGCGCAAGTGGATCACTTCCGAAAGGGCCAGTAGTTGGAGGGTTTTGTTGGTTGCACAGTACACTCTAAACCTGGGTTAGGACCACTTGAGTCAATAAATTGTTTTTTTGCTGGGATCGGGATCTGTTTGAGGGAAATTTGATGTGGCATCCAACTAAGGGAAAATTATAGGATTGGCTGGATCAAAAGGTGCATGAGTTTGCAATCCAAGAGAACCGAAACCCACTATTATCTACTGAAGATTAGGAACAAAGATATATTTATACAAAGCAACATGAAATTTTCTTCACTTCCTTTGCAACAGAACTCCACGAGTGGTTATCTCAGGTCACTAAGAACAGACCTGTGGGAAGGATGACACAATTACTAGGTGGACTCTTGGGTTCATTCAAAAAATGGAAAAATGCAACAATAATATTACCCATGCAGTAGACTATTAGATCGACATCGTTCTGAAAAAAAATGTCATTGAATTTTCTATTGACGCCTTTGTGTCATACAATGAAGCTCAAAGAAGGTTTTTCAAATGTCCTCGAGGTAATTTTCTATGCTCTTTAAAGCTATGCATTAAAATTCTCTTATGTGAAAAGGGTACTTTGTGAAACCACATTGAGTGAATGTTCAAAAGAGGTCAACCTAGCTCTATGCACAATACAAAAGTTTATAGAGAAGACCCAGATGAATATTTTGTGTATAGTCCCCTCAAGAGTATATCTGGCAATGACGAAGAGTTTGAGGCAAGAATTTTCGGTGATTCACCACAATAAGAAAATAGTGACACAATTGCGCTTAATATCCCGTCCACCCCACTTCAAAATCCACCTCACACTGCCATCCCATCCACCCCACACCCCACTCCACCTCCACCTCCACCACCAACATTCGATATGGCTAACCTTATTAAGATGCAAAATTTTAAGGGTGTTAGGAATTAAGACATTGAGTAATTCTGGTTCGTTGCAAAGGCTCTGTTGAAGGCACAACAGATTAATGATGATGATGAAAAAAAATAATAGCTCTCTACTGCATTCCAGGAATGTGCGCTAGAATGGTGTATGAGGTATCTAGCGGCTAACCCAAATATGATGATGTATGATCTCAAGAAAGCATTGAATGAGCAGTTCTAGAAGCCAAAATCATATGCTCAATGCATTACTGAATTAAAGTATATCCACCATTAAGTGAATGAAACTGTATGGGAGGCATATCAATGGTTGAAACGTATCATCAGGGAAAAAGGATTCACCATTAGTGGTGATCAACATAAAGAATGATTCATCGAAATGTTGTTGCCGCATCTTTTCCTGCCTTTATCTTAGTAGAAGATCGCGTCCCAGGCTGAAGCTTTGGAAATCTCAATGAAACTGGAAGCCTCACCATTTCAGGAAACACAAGGAGGGGTTCAGCAGATTCAGAGCCAATTGGCTACCGTGCACTTTGAAAAAACTTGCATAAAGATAATGGAAAGGACCTGTGTGTAGAGGTATGGTGCATGCACTGCAAACCTGAAAGACACTACAAGGACCAATGCCTAGTATGTGGCAAATAAATGGTAGCTGGAGGACCGAGTCCGATCAAGAATACTCTAGGGGTTGGACCAAGTGTGAGCCCTACACTATGGTGCACAATATTTCCAGTAGCTAGAAAAAAACCTACAAACTACTTTCACATGTTGAAGAAATATGTTCAGAATCCAAAGAAGTTATATTGCACCTTTTTTCGGTATGTAGGCCATGATGATAAGAAATGTCTCTTTTTTGATCTAATGATTAAACAAGCTACTTCCTATAGAATGCAGTGAGAAAGTAGAGGTCTAGATTCTACTACATCGCCATCTAGGTGAGGGAGATTTCAGTGTCAAGGTCATGGAAGAGGAGGAGGAGATGGTCATGGAAGAGGCCAAATTATCTGTTATAATTGTGGATAAGTTGGCCACTTTGTGTGCGACCTCCAAAACTTGACACACCCATATTGTAGGTATTGTCGGTAGTTCAACCACGTTATTGAGTATTACCTTTTGTTGTTTGTGAAAATGCAAGAAAATAAGACTTAGACGCCTACACAGAACTTTTAGATGATGAGGGTAGAATGTGCAACGAAGAGCCTAGTGTTAATATTATGACCAGAAGTGGTGCAACAGATGGTGCAAATAAAGCTGAAGGAAAAAAACCTAATGTAGATGTCTAGGTTTAGAAATTTGCTAAGAAGAAGGAAGGATTTAACTTGCAAATGGAAAAGGATACTTTTACTAAAGCAACTAATAATTTCATGGACCCTAGTGCGTCGACATCAAAAATACCGACTAGGCCTGTTGTGAATACTACAAATGAGACATATCCAACTGATATGAAAATTTTCCTGCAGGCTTGTATCAATATTTTGGGCAATAAGAAGGCAGTTGAAAACCTTCAAACATTAATTGATAACTGCACTGAGAAAGAACAACCTCAGATGGAATAAAGGGTTGCCAACAAAATATACAAAAACAAAAGAAGAACTAGGTGAGATATGCGCTTAACTTCTTAGGTAGGAGAATTTGAGGTGGGTCAAGTTATTCTGGATACGGGATCCGATGAAAATGTACTACCTAAAAATACATGGCAGAAAATGGGAGAACCCAAGCCGGAATGGTCCTCAATTCAACTGTGCATGGCTAACTAGCAGAAAATTATCCCAATGGGCAGACTCTCTAGGACAATAGTTGAAATTGAAGTAATGAAGGTGTTTTCTGACTTTGAATTCATTGAAGTTGTTGATGATAAAAATCCATATCTTGTGTTGCTAGGTCTAGATTGGGATTTTGACATGGATGATATTATTAAACTCAAAAACAGGAGCATGGTATTTGAAAGCAATGGGAAAAGGGTTGTGGTCCCCCTGGACCCTACAAAAGGAGAAATATATATGGAGCTAGTGCATGATGAATATGCAGATGAATTTATTGATCATGTATACCAATTAATCGAGAAGGATGAGGATTGGATCAATCCCACGACATATGGCCTACTTAGTTTGGAAAAATATAGTTCATTCTTATGAGACTCAGATGAAGAATTGGAACACTAGTAGAACCGCTTACATGAAGTATCTACACTGCATTGTAATCGGGTAACCAGATCTATGTGCTATATATCCTCTGAGGTACATGAATTTCCCCACTATGATGGTATAGGAGATGTCAATATATTTTTAGATATGTTTGAAAGTGATGTTATGGAGGAACAATGATTCCACACACTTGATCTAGCTTTTTGCTCAAACCCAACACGCTGGTGGGGAACCCACAAAGAAAATATTTATGATTGGAGGGAATGTCAACGAATGCTACGACTACTATTTGGAAGCCCCAACGCCGGGATGAAATAAAAATATTCAGGCCAACTTGATATACACAATCATTTAGCCAATTGGACTGCAGTTTGGGGAGATCAATCACAGTTGGAATGGGTTCACATATTCATTCATACATTAGATATGGTACCCATGGATTGGTATCTGGAGACTAAGCTACAACATGGTACTACCGAATGGGATGCGTTGAAATAGAGCTTAATTATGACTTTCAGCTTTAAAAATGGATTCTAGTGCATTGATTAGGAATTGTAGGAGATTCAAGACACTATTTTTAATGTGCCAAATAGTATGGGTCTTACTAGAATGGAATGCAAAGATGAAGGATGCAGTCGAATTTCATAATGTGACTGCTGAACATAATGATGAGGATCCAATAAAAATTAACATCCTTGAGTCTGAGGGGTAGCACATAGTCACTGGACCTGAGATTGAATTGCGAGATGATACTGAACCTGTTAAGACTAGACAATTCAATATTGGGACAAAAGAGCAGCCTAAGTTTTCCAATATAGAGGATTATTGGTATAAATATATAGTGGTAACGATTGTAGAGCTTCTTAATAAATATCAGGAGTTGTTCCCCACTAAATTTTCTAAGCTATAAGGGATTATCAGAGACCTTGGTGTGATGAATATCACCTTAAAACCAAATGCTAGGTCCATTAAGCAACGCCCTTATAGATTGAACCCAAAGTATAAGAAAAAGGTCAAATAGGAGCTATAAAATATGGTTGTTGGATGAATTATTGAGCCAATGGATGAATCAGAGTGGATGAGTCCCATGGTAGTCCAAGAAGAGAAGACAAAAGGTGAAATTAGGATTTGCATTGACTTGCAAAAATTGAATGATGCCTGTGTGCATGATCCCTTTCTGACCCCATTCTTAGATGAAGTTTTGGAAAAAATACGAGGGTAGGAAGCCTATTCATTTACTGATGGATTTTCAGGATATCAACAGATAAGGATCACACCTGAAGACTGGAGCAAGACTACCTTTGTGACAGAATGGGGTTCATTACAATATGATTTGATGCCATTTGGTTTGAAGAACGCGCCAACCATATTTTCATGTGTAGTAGTTTCTTCATTCAAATATTATATCCATAATTTTTTAGAAGTGTATTTGGATGATTGGAATATCTTTGGATTGTTGAACAAACATGTCTCTAGCCCGTACTTAATGCTAGATACTTGTCGAAAGTATCATATTTATATGAACTTGAAGAAATGCATATTATGCATCCATTTTTGTATCTTGCTGGGACATATTTTTTATAAACAGAGATTGAGGGTCGATACAGCCAAAATCAGTGTCATTATTAATTTTGATCCCTCAAAGAATGTGAAGTAGCTGCGCTCAATCAACAACCCAGTTGTCAGATTTTCTATGCAGATCTTGTCTTGCAAGATGATGCGAAAGTGTCACACTAAATAAGTTCCAACACTAGTCATTGCGTTAGCTATGGAATGCACCAAACGCGTTCAGTACAACTAGGAAAAATATCCATGCCAAGAATTTTTGGAGAATTTCTAGGAGGCATGGGAAGAAGGAAAAATATGTGTAGAACTTGTTTCTCGTAGCACTTTTTGGATGGCAGCCACTGTCGCATTCACAACTCCCTATATTGGCCCTAATCTATGTGAAGCTGCATGATATGCATCGCTGTGAGCGACAAAGGATTTCGAATGGGTTAAAAAAACAAGATTTTTTGGGTTTTATTCTAGATGCAACTTCACTAGGTTCTTCAGCTGAAGCCGAGTCTCTGGACAACATTATATGATCAGTCCAAGTGCATAACATAATTCAAAGTCTCATTCGAAAATGTAAAAATTTGCACAAAGAAAGACTTTCCCGGGGTATGGTATGACCTACCTTACCTTGTCAGAGAAGATGACCTTATCGCAGTAACCATCAACTGGCATCCCTCTTGGTTGGATGCAACAGTAGATATCGGTTCCATATCAACCGCCCAGCGTAAGCCATCCACAGTGAAGTCGTGCACCAAGAAATACACATAGGAGCCTAAGAAAATGACATAGATGGAAGAAAAATAGGACACTGTCTAAGTTCATAGTGATGAGGAACTAAAGGACCTTCATACAGGCAGTACAAATGTCCCTTCGATGTAACCAGAAACTTGTCGGGGAACCAAGAGAGGGCCCCAATCCCCATAAGGAAAGCACATGAAGCAGAAAGCATCAATGAAGGTAGGGAGTGAACCGATCATGTTGACAGAAGGTGACTATGATGAGATTGGAAATGTTGTCAAGAAAGTCATCAAATAATCCTTGCGCAATATCGAGCACCAATACAAGGTTGTCCTCGACGAGGTTCAACAAGGCATCCAGTAGCTGTAGGTTTAGGTGAGAAAGATTAAATCGAGTGTGGTTCAATTGAGTGCGCTTACAGTAAACACCTCTGTTGCAGAATCCACCACTAAGAGCAGGCTGATACAGATACCTGGAGGGTCACTTCGTTCCTCTCATCTGGTGTAGTGTGCGATTGCTAGATATTGGTCAGAAATTGGAGTGAATTTGGCTACGCTCTCTAGTGCCCACTTGCACCATATTCATACTACTATTACAGATTATTTTCCGTATCATGAGTACCATTCTTTGTGTGCCAGAAAATAAGTAGAAAAATAGTTCGAGAAGTTACATCAGGAGTAGCAGCAGGCCGAACAAGCATGGCACGCCGCAGAAATTTGGCGGGAGCAGGTTGAATCACTCATCACTCGACTCTGCATTGAGATTCGAAGATTACCAGTGCCAACCAACATTGCGCCTACTATAAATATTGAGACCCTTTCATCTTCTCTTAAGGCTTACAAGACATAAATTGAGACAGTGCGTGCTGACCTAGGGAAGAGGATTGTCGACTTGCAGAACAAGTTACAATGGAAGACATCACTAGAGGTCTGGGAATAGAGAGCCACCATTTTTCAAAAGGAAATGACCAAAATTAATGTAGTTGTGGATAAGTGTAGCACTCTATTAGAAGACACCATGGAGATATGGACATCCATATAGGAGAATCCATTAGTTAAAAAATTGAAAACATACATGCAGGATAAGAAACAATGATATGTGATGTAGGAGCATCGGAACTTAGCCAACAATGTGATTGTATGTTCACATGTTGTGGCTAACATGAGGTGTATAAACATTGGTAATTAATATTTTACTTAGTTTTAAATGAAAGAAATTATTATGTTTGGGTTTTCTAAATAAATTAGGAATAAAAATAGAAATTGGTTTTTCCCTGCGAGGAGATTGAGCCAAGTAGGATAAGAGCTTAGAAATAGGGTACCATTTGTTTGTTAGGAGTGGTTCAATAGAAATATATTTTAGATGAGAAGGACCGATTCAAATATATATATATATATATATATATATATATATATATATATATATATGAGATAAGTGTGAGAGGGAGAGGAGAGGTGGAAAAGAGTGAGATAAGTGTGAAATAGGTGCGCGAGAGGAGAGAGAAGAGAGAGAATAAAGAATTGTAATAACCAGCTGATCAAGGTCTTGGCTCTATAAGTTCATTTATTATTAAATTTCAAGTGCTTTTTAATTGATCGGGCTCTCTGTTCTAAACTATTTGTTTAAAAATATGTTGAATCATATATATATTAAGTTATAAAGCATGAGGATAATCGGATTGTAGGAGCGACAAGGGTCGTAGATCTGAACCCAATCAATGGGAGATATCTCAGAACAGTTGAAAACTAGCACACATCGCACAGAACCGGGCTTAACGTTAAAGAGTCACAAGTTAAATTTTTTAATTGGTGATGAGAAGTGCGGAGGTGGAGTGATAACGAGTATCATTGGATCAAGGATCAAACCAACGGTGGAGATTATAGTGCATATAAAGAAACTTCACCATTCACAAGATTTAGAAGATAAGCGTTAATGCATCAAAAAGTAAACTAATTTGTTTGCGATGCGAAAAAGGGGAGGACACGTGTTAGATCAGCGCAAATTCATAGTTTTCAAGGATTAAGGTTTGAGTGTTAAAGTTAAACTGAAAAATTGTGTGACTTGTGATCGGTCGGTGATTGGTTAGGCTTATCGTGGGACCCTCCGGTAAGAAATTCAATGTATATGCATTGATTTGGGTACTATTTTTTTGGTTAGGTTAATGCTGTTGATCGCACATATATGTATGTTTAACAAGCTCCGAAGTCAAAAAAATTCTGCTGCGGGTAATAAAGTTGTGTGGAGTGTAAACTATCTAGTTTCCACGCGTATAATCTGATATTTCTGTAGCTAGTTTGCATCATTTTCTATCAGAGCAAACTTGAGTTCTATTCTTGAAAGTTGGTGCAAAGATGCCACCCAGGATAGGAGCTAGCATAGGTTGTGGAAGACCAGAAGCTAATGCAATTATACTGAATGAAATTTGACATCTTCGTACAAGAATGGAGACAATAGAGGTTGCTCAGAGGAGAGCACCTGAGGAAGGAGATGTCAATGCAACAGAGGAAATTTCTGAGGAGCAAGAAGAAGAAGAAGAAGACATAGCTAAAATGATAAAAATGTTGATTAAGGAAACTAGAAGACCAAAGGTGGATGTACCTTTTTATGATGGAAATATTAATGTGGAAGATTTAATGGACTGGATCAGTTCATTAGACAAGTACTTTGAATTTGAAGAAGTTGAAGACAAAAGGAAAGTGAAGTTTGCAGATACCAGAATAAAGGGTCATGTATCTAACTGGTGGGAGGAATTACAGGTATCTTGACAAAGAAAAGGGAAGCCCAAAATCAAGCGATGGGACAAAATGGTAAGAAAATTAAAAAGTAAGTTCATGCCCAAGGATTATCAATTAAATATTTTTAAGCAATTACAAAATTTGAAACAAAAATGGATGACAGTGAAAGAATATGCATAGGAGTTTTATAAGCTAAATATCAGAGTTGGACATGTAGAGGATGATGTTGAGAAAGTATCCAGGTATATAAATGGCTTGAGGTATGATATTCAGGATGAGATCTATTAAATCTGAAGACAATTGAAGATGCTTACTAGGCAGCCTTAAAAGCAGAAGAGAAGATACAAAGAAAGAAAAGTTAGAAGAATCAAGGGAAGAGTTAAACAAGAGGAAGAGGAACATTCAAACTCGGATTTCAACATTCCCAGATTAAAGCAGGAGGTTTGAGTAGTATATCACCACAGAGAGGAGACTCTGGTCGAGGAAGGTTTGTACCCAGAGGTAGAGGCCGAGGAAGAGAAAATTGGTGCTTTACATGTGGTGAATGGGGACATGGGTCATGGGACTATCCTCGTAATAAGTTAACAACCCAGAGAAATGTGAATATTGCTGAAACAACGGAAGAAATTACTTAGATTATAGGTAAAGAGGAACCACCCGAAGTAGGAGAATCCTTGTTATTGAAATGATATTGCTTAAAGAAGAAAAAGAAGTAGGAGAACTAGTTCAGAGGAATAATCTATTCAGGACTATATGAAAGTCCAAAGGAAAATGTTGCAAAGTGGTAATTGATAGTGGAAGCACTGATAACCTTGTTTCTACAGAGATGGTGGACAAGTTGGGATTGGTAAAAATAATACACCCTACTCCTTATAAAGTATCATGGCTACAAAAAGGACATCAGATTATTGTGACAAAATAATGTAAGGTAGATATCTAGATTGGTACTTACGAGGATGTTATATTATGTGATGTAATGTCGATGGATGTATGTCACATATTGTTGGGAAGACCTTGGTAGTTTGATCGGAAATCCATACATGATGGAAAAATAAACACTTATACTCTCGAGAAGGATCGAAACAAACACACACTGCTGCCATTAAAGGATGAAGCTGACAAAGAAGCACCTTGAAACAATTTTATTATGATGAGTGGGAAAGAACTGTTGCAAGAAATAGAGAAGGATGAGGAGATGCATTTTATTGTTGTAAGAAGACCCAAGGTAATTCTAACTTCCACAAATTTAGAAGATTTATCTGAAGAAATCCGAAATCTGTTGAATGATTTTGCTGATATTATTGTGGATGAGTTTCCAAGTGCATTACCACCAATCAGGAGTATTATTCATCACATTGATCTAATACCTAGAGCAATTTTTCTGAATAAAGCAACATATAGGCTAACTCCTAAAGAAAATGAAAAATTTGGGAGACAAGTGCAAGAGTTGATGGATAAGGGGTTGCCTTAGTCCATGTGTTGTACCAACAATACTCAGTCCAAAGAAAGGTGGTGAATGGCGCATGTGCACAAAATCCAAATCCATAAACAAAATCACCATCAGGTATCATTTTCCTTTACCACGCATGGATGATTTAATGGATTGCTTGAGTGGATCAAAATATTTTACTAAGATATATTTGAAGAGTGGCTATCATCAGATAAGGATTAGATAAGGGGATGAGTGGAAGACTGCCTTCAAGAAAAACAATGGTTTGTATGAATGGTTAGTGATGCCTTTTGGGCTCACTAATTCACCCAACACATTCATGAGATTAATGAATGAAGTCTTAAAGGAATATGCAAGAAAGTTTATAATTTTTTATCTTGATGATATTATAATTTTCAGTCTAAGTAAAGAAGAGCATCTGGAGCACCTCAAATTGGTTCTAAAAACTTTGTAGAAAGAGAAGCTGCTAATAAATTTGAAGAAATGCAGTTTTATGAAGGAAGAGCTAGTCTATTTGGGATTTTTAGTTTTTACAGAAGGCTTGAAAATGGATCTAGAGAAAGTCTAAGAAATTTTGAATTGGCCAAATCCAAGAAACATATTTGAGGTAAGAAGCTTTCACGTTCTTGCAAGTTTCTATAGAAAATTTATCAGAAGATTTAGTCAGATTTTTGCACCCATTATTGAAACAATCAAGGAAACTAATCAACCATTCAAGTGGACAGAAGTAGCAAATTGAAACTTTAAGTTGCTAAAGAAGAAAATTATAGAAAAACCAGTTTTAGCTTTGCCATATTTTGAAAAGGTTTTCCAAGTTGAAACTGATGCTAGTGGAGTTGCAATTGGAGTAGTTTTAAGTCAAGAACATATGCCAATAGCATACTTAAGTGAGAAACATAATGAAGCTAAGAATAAATACTCATCTTATGACAAAGAGTTTTTCGCTGTTGTGCACACCTTGAAAAAATGGAGACATTATGTTACCAAAAGAGTTTGTATTATATTTTGATAACCATGCGTTACAATCTATAAACAACCAACCAAAATTGAACCAGAAACATGCCAAATGGGTAGAATTTTTGCAGAGTTTTACTTTTGTGATTAAGCATACAAGTGGTAAGTTGAACAAAGTTGTTGATTCTTTGAGCAGAGTGAATTTAATCATGCAAGAATTGAAAGTTGGTGTTGTAGGATTTGAAGAAATAGTTCACATGTATAAGGAAGATGCATAATTTATGTAGTTGTGAAAAATCCCACAATTCATAATAGAAGCCAGTGGTTAGATTATCTTATCCAAGGAGGTTTGCTATTCAAAAGTAATAAAATGTGTATTCCCAAATGTTCTATGAGGGAAAACATAATTAAGGAGAAACACACTGCAGACTTATTTGGACACTTTGGACAAGAAAAGACTTTTTCTTAGGTAAATGCTTTTTATTACTGGCCAAAGATGCAAACTGATGTTAAAATATTTGTTGATAAATGTGGGATTTGTCAGCATGCTAAGGGGAGAAGTCAAAATATAGGATTGTATCGGCCATTATCAATACCAAACCGACCATAGGATGCAGTTAGTATGGATTTTGTTTTGGGTTTGCCAAAAACTCAAAGGGGAATGATTCCATTTATGTTTTGGTGAATATGTTTCCTAAAATGGCTCATTTCATTGCATACAAGAAAACTAGTGATGCAACACATATTGCTAATATGTTTTTTTCAGAAGTTGTAAGGTTACATGGATTGCCCGTGAGTATTGTGTCTGACAGGGATACCAAGTTTGTTGGGAATTTCTGGAGAACTCTGTGGAAGAAACTAGGTACCAACCTTAGTTTCAGTTCAGCTTATCATCCTCAAATGGATGGAAAAGCCGAGGTAGTGAATAGAAGCTTGGGAAATATATTTCTTAGGCTAAGTTTGCTTATGATGATACTCCCAATCGATGTACTGGGATGAGTCCATTCCAGATTTTTTTTAGGATGAATCCAAGAGGTGTGTATGAGATCAGAAATTTAGGAAAACAAGAGATAAGGAGTGCAAAGGCTGAAGATTTTGCTAGAAACATATGTAGAAAATACAAGAAGATGTCAAAGGCATATTGTAGGAAAGAAATGGAAAATAAAAACATAGAGTTGATATGAAGAGGAAAGAAAAATAATTCAAAGGAGGTGATCTAGTCATGGTGTACCTAAGAAAAGAAAGGTTCCTTGTTAGGACTTACAACAAATTAAAGATGAAAAAGATAGGACCATGTAGAATTTTGAGGAAAGTTTCTTCAAATGAATATGAGATTGAACTACCAACAGGAATTGGAATATATCCCATATTTAATGTTTCAAATTTGTACCAATAAAAAGGAATAGAGGAAGAGATACAAGAAGACTCTATAGAAGAGGAAGACCAGACTTTGAATTGGAAGGAACATATGCCAAAGAATGAAAAGAAATAAGTGGAAGGCATTTTGGAGAAAAGAGCAGCAAAGAAGACCAGAGGAGAAATTTAATATCAGTATCAAGTCAAATGGAAAGGACACCCTATGGAAGATGCCAGTTGGATGACATCAACAGAGTTACATAATTTTAGGACAGATCCTGAAGCATTGATGGATCAATCTTTTCTTCCTTGGGAATCTAATGCAGGAGAATTTGGACTTAGCCAGCAATGTGATTGTATGTTCACATGTTGTGGCTAACATGAGGTGGATAAACATTGGTCATTAATATTTTACTTAGTTTTAAATGAAAGAAGTTTTTTTTTTCTAGTTTTGATAAATTAATTAGGAATAAAAATAGAAATTGGTTTCTCCCTGTGAGGAGATTGAGCCAAAGTAGGATAAGAGCTTAGAAATAGGGTAGCATTTGTTTGTTTGGAGTGGTTCAATAGAAATTTATTTTAGATGAGAAGGACCACTTCAGATATATATATATATATATATATCTGTGTGTGTGTGTGTGTGTGTGTATGAGATAAGTGTGAGAGGGAGAGAAGAGGTGGAAAAGTGTGAGATAAGTGTGAAATAGGTGTGTGAGAGGAGAGAGAAGAGAGAGCATAAACAATTGTAATAACCAGTTGATCAAGGGCTTGGCTTTGTAAGTTCATTTATTATTAAATTTCAAGTGCTTTGTAATTGATCGGGCTCTCTGTTCAAAACTATTTGTTTAAAAAGCTGTTGAATCATATACATATTAAGTTATACAGCATGTGGATAATCAGATTGTAGGCACATCGAGGGCTGTAGATCTGAATCTGATCATCAGGAGAGATCTCAGCACAGTTGAAAACTAGCGCACATCACACAAAACCGAGTTTAATTTTAAAGAGTCACAAGTTAAATTTTTTAATCGGCGTTGCGAAGTGAGGAGGTGGAGTGATAACGAAGATCATTGGATCAAGGATCAAACCAACCGTGGAGATCGTAGCGCACGGGAAGCAACTTCGCCATTCGCAAGATTTAGAATATAATTGTTAAGGCATTGAAAAGTAAACTAATTTGTTTGCGATGTGAAAAAGGGGAGGACACGTGTTGGCTCAGTGCAATTTCACAGTTCGCAAGGATTAAGGTTTGAGCGTTAAACTTAAACTGCAAATTGTGCGATTTGCAATCAGTTGGTGATTGGTCAGTCTTATCGTGGGACCCTTCGGTAATAAATTCCGTGTATATGCATTGATTTGGGTTCTATGTGTTTGGTTAGGTTAATGTTTTTGATCACGCATATATGTATTTTAACAAGCTTCGAAGTTAAAAAAATTCCACTGCGGGTAATAAAGTTGTGTGGAGTGTAAACTATCTAGTTTCTGTGTGTATATTCTGATATTTCTGTAGCTAGTCTGCATTAATTTGATGAGATTCGGGTCGCTACACGGACCCTGGTTCCCACATAGAGATTGGTCCAGTTGTAAGAATTCTGAAGCATTCAAAGCGAGATTGATGATATGCGCCACAAGGAGGAGCTCTTGGTAGCAAGGACCCAACCTTAGGTTAATGATGCACTTTAGTTATCACATACCATTGAGGATACGCTGAAGGGACTACGCCAAAATCAACGCAACATCAACTTGGTAGCAGAGGGTCCTACTACATAGAAGTTAGTCGAAGAAGCAAAAAACGCTGCAACACAGAGCGTTGAGGCCATCCAGCCTCTACATGAAGCCATACATGCACGAAAGACCAAGATGCAGGAATTCGACGTAGAGTGACTCGAGGAAGAGTCACGGTTTTGTGTTCAGGGCTTGTTGGGATAGGGTCCCCTAGGTTGAGTCTTAATGTAATTTTTTGTTAACTTTGATGGTAAAGCGCAACACACAAAATATCAATGGGCTTTGGGGTGGGTCAAATATCCTTCATTTTGTAACGGGTAAAGGGGTAAAACATGGGACTCAAATTGTTACACCATTTTTTGGTCATATAACCTGTTACTATTAGATGGACCGAAGTACACCATTTAAGACCAATTTTACCCTAACTAAAATTTCTTTCACTATGAAAAATAACTTAGTTAAACACCTTTATTAAGTTGTTTATGGTCTAAACAGGAAACCCCATGAGGAAATATTAAATAAATCCACATTTGAAAGATTTTCCTCAAGGAATAATTAGTTAAACAACAGTTTAATTAATATTCCCGGTCATATTTAACCCAAAACAGGAAAATTAATTAGATAAATTATTATTTATCTTATTATTTTCTAGGAATAGTTATTTAAACCTTATTTAAATAATATTCCTTGCTAAATTTGACTAAATCATTCATAAATAGTTAAATAAATAATTATTTGTTTAATTATTACTAAACCATATCCTTAAAATGATAAATAAATCATTTATTTATTTATTATTTACAAATAAAGGGATTTGACCCAAGTCAAATTATTTTTCCCTCCAACAAATATAATAAAATATTCCATAAAAGTTGGATCTTGATTTGATTCATAATATTTTAATTATGCACCAATATCTAGACTAACTCAATATTTTGTTATAAATAGAAGGGTTTTTCCATTCACTCACTACCTTTTGTTGCCTAAAGATCACTCTGGATCTATACTTTTGGTCTAACTTTGATCCACCATCATTGTCATATTTTTCTATCTTTTTGCTTGTGAGCTCCCTTCGAGTTCCATTTTTGTCTGAGTATTCTACACCATCAAGAGAGAGGAATTTTAGATATGAAGTGTTAAGGACTTACAAGAACCCATCCCATTTTGGAGAAGTGGTAACATCCTTCTATGTTTTCCTCCTAGGTGCCCTTAATATAAAATTTATTCAAAATTTTCTTGTCTTGTCTATTGGATGCATGGAGTAAATCTCGTTTTTCTTTACTGCTTAATGTCTTTTGATGCATAGATCTAGATTTTTGCAGCATTTATCTTGATCACCTAATTTCAGATCTAAATATATTGGTAGCCATATTTGCTGTTAGGGATGTTTTTTTATGCACAAATAAAGTGGTATTTTTTCGTACACTTGCAATTAAGATTCATACTAACAACTAACAACTCCACACGGGTTTACGATTATGACCGTTGTCATTTTTCAGATCCCTGCATATCCAACTGCTTCAAACCCTAAGATTACTCTTCAGCTTATTTTTTTTTTCTTGATGTTTTTTTTAACCTATAAAACCCTAAAACATTAAAAATTCTAACTTCTGTGTGTTTTCGGACCTATTGCGTAGGTGACAGACATCAGTTGCAGTTGAGATGACACATTCTGCTGAAACCTGCTCTCGAGAGCACCGGAAGTGCAGGCCTCACTTTTCACCCAAAACCTACGACCTGGAGCTTCAGGACACAGAAAACTGCCCAAAATATGTGACCTCAACAAGAAACATGTCAGAAACTATGACCTGGACTTTTTGTGGAATTTTTTCTGAAAGTTTTATGGGTTTGTCTGGGCCTTTGTTTAGGGTTGTTTAACCTCCGTCTCCACCTGTTTTGGACCTGTAATTGTTCTATTTTGCTCAAAAAAGTGGGAACCTAGCCCTCTAGGGCTTCAGTACCCTCCACACTTTGTGGAAGAGTTTTAGCTGCTGCAAGGTTGCTTGAAATTTTTAGAGCGTTCAACCATTTTTTAGCTATGATACCTCACCTTCAGATCCACTTCAGATTTTCTATTTATCCATCCAAATCACCTCCTTTAGTTTTTTTTTGGTTTTCCTCTAGGGTCCACTCTGTTTCACTCGAGGAGATAGCCTTTCGCCACGTCATTTACAAGAATTTTTCCTCTGATTTTTTGTTGTTTATCTACGGCTATGTAATATTCCAAAATTTGCATGCAGCAAATTGGGATATTAAATTTTGCTGATTACACTTAGGAGATGAATAAATGGGTAAGGAGGCCCATGCATAATAAAAATATGAATAAAATACATTATAATGTGAAAATGGATTAGCATAAAGGTTGGATTTCACACCTTCATGTGTGAACAGGGGCTTTTGCATGTGGACAAGGTCAAGCTTGACCAAGTCAACAACATTGGGATAGGAGGTGGAGATCATCTTGTGAGACAATGCAGAGATAGTGGGAGGAAGATTCCTTGGTGGAGGAAACCCTAATGAGTGGGGCCCAAGGCAAGAAGGCTCACACATGTTTAAAAGGAGGGCAAGGAATCCATAGAAATACATCTTATGAATGATATTTGATTTGTCTGCTTACTCTTGTTGTTTAGTAGAGTTGTTGTGCTGCTTAGCACAAGGAATTCTTGTTTAGGAAATCCTTATCCTTTCTTGAGAGGCCTCTTGAAGGAGTTTGTACTAATTTTCCTCACATCTAGGCTTGAGGCCAAGCATCCTCCTTCAGCTACGATGTTATTTCTGCAACAATATAACGTTGTGTTGTAGGGTGTTGCAGTGAGGGTTCACAACACCAATTCCTGCACTCATTTTTCAAAGGAGGAGCCTACATTCCTTTGGGATATTAGTAAGGAAGATCTTAGAGCAGATTTTCATATCTTGGCACTTGGCCAAAGCACTTCCATCAGCTATAGCATAGTCCCTTGCAGGAACTGCGTCCTTTCTTGTAGAGTTGTAGTGTGAGGGGCAATCCCCTCAATATTGAGTTTCTTTCTCTGGGAAAAGGCGAACCTTTCTCTCGGAAAGAATTGTAAGAAGGATCCTCCTTCATTTTTGTATCCTTAATCTATTTATACATAGTGCTTTAGTATACTACATTATTTCAGATCCAAATATGCAGATCTATGCATCTTGTACTTGTGCTTTCGAAATCCTTGTTGGGTTATCTTCTTGATGTGTAAAAGGAGCTAGATCCCTATTTTTCCTCATTTTTTGAGAAATAAAACTTATGATCTGATATTTTCAGCATATTTTATCATAAAACCTCTTTAAAAGACACTGTGCATGCTTCAGGAAATTTCTGTTTAGTCAAGTCATGGGATTTCAATGTTTTTGAGCCATATCGAGACAGGGAGATTTGTTTAAAAAAGAAAAAGAGATTTGTTTCTGAAAATTTTCTAGATGTGAGTCCCATATTACTTAATCTAAGGGATCCTAGAATTATTTCTCCCTATTATAATGCAATTCTCTAGGAATAACGTTTTTAGGGCATATATTGCTGCTTTTCCCCACATTTGGCTGATATAATGGATCAGATTGCTTGATGTTGTACATTTAATTGATGGAAATGTGTTTTATACATATTTTATGAGTTATTTATCATTTTTATTCCAGTATTGTGCTTATGCATTGCTGCATTCCCATTTTGGGATACTATAGTGGTATTAGAGCATAATCTTGGCTCAGCCTATGATTTTCAGCCATTATGATATCTGAAGACAAAGAGAAGAAGAAGATCAGAATGATGGAGAGAATGAGATTTGTCTCATCACTTTTCAAATCTAGAAATAACCGCTCCAAGGAGGTTAAGCAGATGAAGGAGAAGAAATGCAGTGAAACTTATAGAGAGTTTCAAGAAGAGAAAGAACCATGCACTTCCTATTCTAAAAAAGGAGAAGACATGAAGCATGAAGGACACTTGGAATCTAAATTTCTAAGTGATTACCTTGATGAATACAAAGCTAAATCTAGAGCCTTCAAGGAGACTCTATCTTTACCACAGTTCATTCAGTTGGAGGAAGAAAGAAGACCCTACAGCTATGGGATGATGAGAGGTAATAGATTCCGATTGTCCACTTTTGATGGATCACTCACATGTGTAGAAAAGGCTTGGGTGATGAAGCTAGAGGCTTTCTTCCTACTACATCCAGTAGTAGAGAGAGGTTGTAGAAATTGCAACACTACACTTTAAAGGTGAAGCAAACACTTGGTGGTTCAGCCATTTGAGCCATGCAAGAGTGTCTACTCTTGCTGAGTTTTCTCAAAGGATGATTAGGATATTTGGAAAAAGGAGGGAGAATCCATCACCACCAGTAGAAGAGGCATGTACCAGCGCTGTTGTAACCATGGAGGAACAACCTTCATCTTCAGTAGTTTGGGAAGCCAACACATATGAGGAAGGAACTCTTGCAACCCTACAAGGAGCTTCCAAATTTCACCAAGGTATGCCTAAGTTTCCATCTCTTGTCATTTCAGAAAATATTATGAAGGGATCTACATCATTGTATACTGCTGATTTAGAGCAACAAAGTTTCACTACGCTGTACAATAGCAGTGAAGAAGAAAAGAGGACCCATTCCTTATGGGAGCATTCAAATGGCAACTTCATTCATGAAGAAATGGAGGGAGAAGAGATAGATGGTAGACATATTGAAGTGAGAAACACTTTCTCCTTTCTAGATGACACTTTCTCAATGAGCACTACCCAACTCAAAGAGAAACTTCTACTTGTAGCAGATCCAGAACCTTATTGGTTTTAGAAGGCCATTGATGAAGAGAAGGTCTCATAGAGAGATCTCATTGGAGGTGCACTTCAACACATCATGGAGTGAAAAGTTCTTCAATAGTTTGAGGAGGTTTTTCCCTCATCACACTTGGATCTTTGTGGATTCAAGGGGGAAATTAATGAGAGGTATTCTCTAGAAGATATCCAAGGACTTTCATTTCAACATCCCATGAAATGAAAGAGGAGAAGTTTGATTTGGGAGGATGGTAGTCTTCCTTGGGAGAGTGTTAAGGAAGAACATGATGGGAGGCACCTACATGTGGATGGATGGGTGTGTATGATGGGAAAGAAGCTAGACATCTACTTGAAAATCTATGATACTAGGCAGCAGGAGGCTTGGCTACGTTGGCTACTATTGAAAGAGTTTGGCCATCATCCTCTTTCTAAGTGTATGTGGGTGAAGAAGGTGTGGCAGGATACTTGCATCATTGGGCAGCAAGGAGTATGGACCCATTGTGTTGATATGAAATTATTCATATCAATCACCATGTTTTCACTACATGATTTGTATGATGGAGGTATGAGGAGGCAGCAAAATTTTTTGTTGCTTTGGTTGTTCTTGGGAGAGCAAGGGTAGATTTTCTCTCACACTTTGCATGATGTTGCAGGAGTAGGAGATGGCACTATCATGGTGCAAAGGGGCTATTCCTTGGCCTTATATTTTCAAGAGGTACTTCCACTTTGGGGGGAACTTCTTATGTGTAGTAGAATTATGGGAGATGTCTTTGACAAGGAGCATGTCAAATAATGGGGCTATGAGTTGGCAGGAGCCTATTTGCATAGGCCAACAATATTTTCACTTGGGAGATTAGGGTTATTGATGGAGTGTCCCTAGGATCACTTAAAAATTGATGCACTTGGTGAACAAGAAGGAAGTGAGATTGATGGAGTAGTGGATAGAAACATCTATTACAGAGATATGATCTTCTTAACTTGGAATTCCAAGCATAAGAAGGGTGATCTTCATGCAGCATATGGTTCATTCCTCTTCATGGGAGTGTGTCATACCACTATGGAGGAATTATTCATATACATATGCATCATATTACTCTCAACACATGGTAAGAATATATTTTTTGCATCCATTGATTATCTAACACAGTATTTTTATATTCTTACCATTCCTATTCAGTGCATTTCTCCACAAGAGGGCAAGCTTTTCATTAAGCTCCATGGTCAACATTGAGCTAGATTGTATGATGGAGACAACCATATTTTATATGGCCTTGGGAAAGTGTTTTCTTTCATGTATGTTCAGTTGATGTACCCAGCCATTTTCTATTTATCAGTAGATGTCATGACATACATAGTTATCCATGTAATAAAAAACAACTTGCCATGTAATTGTTTGAAGCAACAGTCTGGAAAATTGCGCTGTAACTACATGGGAAAGTGTTGGTACCTACCTGCACTACATGAAAACTTCAGTATTACCCTTATTTTGATGCTAATCATGATTTCATTTGATGATATTATTATTATTTCTATTAAGAGCATGATTGGGGGAGAGACACATGGGTTGGATGTGTCCTTTTGGGAAGAGGATTCCCACACTTTTTGCATTGCATGTTCTAATGGGGGCATGGGAGGAGATATGGCCACCACAGCAAAAAAATTGTTTCCTTTTGAGGTGGGCCATGTGATTGATAGGATGCCATATGGTGATGATTTCCTATCCATCACATATGGGATGATTTGGGCCAGCTTGATTCACAACGTAGGAGAGGAGATATTTGGAGATCTAGTCTTCATCTTGCCACTTGACAGAAATTGTATTGCAACCCAAGATCAACGTATGCTCTACACTGATCATAAGTGGAGAGGGAGACAACATGGGGTAAGCTACTTTGTCTACCATTTTCATATTTTCAGCCCACCTGCTGTGTAGGAGCTCAAGGTGGAGGAGCATTTTTAGAAGTTTCCATGTTGGGAGGTGACTCACTTTGTATGGGTGATTTATTGGGGATGGAGGATCCACATGGGAATAATGTTTCCCAATACATTTCAAATACCATAACTCAAGGGGACCTTTGGATAACACCTTATTGCCTTCTTGAGTACTTTACTTATTCATGATGATAGCCATTTGGCTAACTTGCATGCTTGGGAGGGGTAATATGGAGATTCATTGATGAGACAACATCTCATTCCTTGGAGGAGTTAATTATATGTGGATGCTATAGTAGGAGGAGAGGACACTCTTTGTTTCTATCCTTGCAGTTTCTTGAGGAAAGGCAACATTTGGGAGGGGAGGAATGTAATATTCCAAAATTTGCATGCAGCAAACTAGGATATTAAATTTTGCTGATTACACTTAGGAGATGAATAAATGGGTAAGGAGGCCCATGCATAATAAAAATCTGAATAAAATCCATCATAATGTGAAAAGGGATCAACATAAAGGCTAGATTTCACACCTTCAAGTGTGAACATGGAATTTTGCATGTGGACAAGGTCAAGTTTGGCCAAGTCAACAACGCTAGGATAGGAGGTGGAGATCATCTTGTGAGACAACACAGAGATAGTGGGAGGAAGATTCCTTGGTGGAGAAAACCCTAATGAGTGGGGCCCAAGGAAAGAATTCTCACACATGTTTAAAAGGAGGGCAAGGCAGCCATAGAAATACATCTAATGAATGATATTTGATTTGTTTGCTTAGACTATTCTACATTCTCTTGCTGTTTAGAAGAGTTGCTATGCTGCTTAGCACAAGGAATTCCTGTTTAGGAATTCCTTCTCCTTTCTTGAGAGGCCTCTTGAAGGAGTTTATACTGATTTTCCTCACATCTAGGCTTGAGGCCAAGCATCCTCCTTCATCTACAATGTTATTTCTGCAGCAGTATAACGTTGTGTTGCAGGGTGTTGCAGTGAGGGTTCACAACACTACTTCCTGCACTCATTTTTCAAAGGAGGGAGCCTCCATTCCTTTGGGAGATCAGTAAAGAAGATCTTGGAGCATATTTTCATATCTTAGCACTTTTCCAAATCACTTACATCAGCTAAAATGCAGTCTCTTGCAAGAACTGCGTCCTTTCTTGCAGAGTTGCAGTGTGAGGGTCAATCCCCTCAATCTTGAGTTGCTTTCTCAGGGAAAAGGAAAACCTTTCTCCCGAAAAGACTTGTAAGAAGGATCCCACTTCATTTTTGTATCCTTAATCTATTTATACATAGTGCTTTAGCAGACTACGTTATTTCAGATCCAGATCTGCAGATCCATGCATCTTGTAATTGTGCTTTCATGAAACCCTTGTAGGGTTATCTTCTTGATGTGTAAAAGGGGATTGATCCCTATTTTTCCTCATGTTTTGAGAAATAAAACTTCTGATATGATATTTGTAGCATATTTTATAAAAAACCCTCTTTAAAATACGATGTGCATGCTTTAGGAAATTTATGTTTAGTCAAGTCATGGGATTTCAATGTTTATGAGCCATATCAGGACCGGGAGATCTGTTTAAACAAGAAAAAGAGATTTGTGTGAATATTTTCTAGGTGTGAGTCCCATATTACTTAATATAAAGGGATCCCAACATTATTTCTCCCTATTATAATGCAATTCACTGGGAATACCGTTTTTAGGGCATATATTGCTGCTTTTCCCCACTTTCGGCTAATATAATGGATAAGATTGCTTGTTGTTGTACATGTAATTGATGGATATGTGTTTTATACATACTTTATGAGTTATTTCTCATTTATATTCCAGTATTGTGCTTATGCATTGCTGCATTCCCATTTTAGGATACTACAACCTATTTCCAGCAGATCTGACCTTTAGATACCTGTCCCTCCCAACCTTAGATATATTGGCTATTTTGGTGTGTTTTGACTAGTTTTTTGCCCACCTATAGACTACTTGTTGAGAGGTCTGCCTCCTTGGGTTTAGATTATTGCATTATTAACTGTTTATTTACTGTTATTTCAGTTTCATATATTGTTATCTGCAGGTTTATTTACAGTTATACAACACACATTTTCTTTTTCTCTACAAATGTCTGGGTTTAAAAATTAAAATTTACACACTTTACACACACACCCTAAGTGAAGAAGAGTTTGGTTAACACCGCCAAGAAAAGACTTTAACATTGAAATCAATTGATCCTACACCTCTCTGCCCTTGTTTTGACATTATAATCAGTTGATCCTGCACCTTTATGCCCTTGTCGGTCTCTCTTCCCCTTGTGCCGTGTTTGTGTCATCATCATTGCACCACCAAGGCGTTTATCTTGGAGACTTGTTGTCCTTCATCCTCCATTTTTGGTAGGAATAGTTAATCCTCCACGTACGATTGGAGTTAGTCCTCCACCGAGTCTGCACTATGACTCTTCTTCTGGTTCATTGGGTTCTCCTTCTGGTTCCACCCCCAGTGCTCCTCTTGTCACTTCCACCATGTCTGGTTTAGGACCTAATGTTGGTGGTAGCCCTGGCCCTAATGCTGGGAATACTACTAGTAGGACTGCAACATGAACTACTCTGGTTGCTCCCTTGCTCCCCTGTAGGGTAGGCCTCAATCTTCTCAATTTTAACCAGTTGATCAATGACCCTATAGACCATGACGCTAGTTGGCCTGCTATGCTGACTAAGCTCCCTTCCGACATCCCCAAGTTTGAAAGCCTTGCTAGAGAAGATCCTACAAATCATGCTCGATATTTCCACATGTGGTGTTCGTCTAACTCCATTACCGATGACTCTGTTCATCTTCGGTTGTTTCGACGTACGATTATAGGTGAAGCTTATAAGTGGTATGTTGATCAAGCCTCATCCTCTCATACCACCTTTGTGACTCTTGCTCGCTATTTTTTGTCTTATTTCCAGCTTCCCCTTCGTTGTGACAATCGGACCAAACTTTTGACTTCTTTTCGTCAATCATCTGCGACCCACCTATCCAATCATGTCCAGGAATGGTGGAGAAGAAAGAGCCTATGTCGAGCCCCTACCTTCGAAGACCATGTCTACATGGAATGGTTCCTTAGATCTCTCTTTCCTGCTATCGGAAAATATGTCGCATCGCATTTCCCTCAAACAGAAGAAGCCGCTCTCCAAATAGCGTTAAAATATGACCTGATCTATGCTCAGTCGGGTTATGTTTATACCGTTCTACCTGGTCTTCCTAGACCTGGTGGTGCAAACACACCAGGGGCATCTCATGCTACCGACGATATCGTTGGAGCTCTCTCTCATCCATATGCTCAGCCTCCCATGGGCTATGGTTTTCCTCATGGGGGGCCAGCACCTCCTGCACTTTTCCCCCTCCTGGTAACATGTATCCAGGATACAAATGCCTACTCCTTTTTCCCAAACTCTTGTTTACCATAATATTAATCAACCTCCTTATTATCTGTATCCACATCCTAGTGCTCTAGCTCCTTCGGCATTAGCACCTCCTCCTCCCTTGCCTTCTCAAACCCTACAACAATAGCCACCGCCCCCTCAAGGGCAGGTGTATGCAGAACAGGGCGCGACTAATCCTCCCCCTTCTAAAAATAAAAGGAAAGGCACTCAAAATCCATCTTCTCTCGGTAATATTAAACCTAATCCGCAAAATAATTCTCCTAACACTGCTAACCAGCAACGGGGCACTCAACCCAAGCAGGACAGGCATGTTTTCACGAAAAAGCGTTGTTCTTGTTGTGGTGTTTATGGTCATTACATGAACAATTGTCCTCTTTTACCATAGATGAAGTAGATGTAGGAGTCTCAAGTAACATTGCGAGGAAAACAAGCCTCCCCTTCCATCCCTCCCAGTGTTGTGCCTAGTCAGCCGGCTGTGTTTACTAATCCTTTCCCTTAGTAAGGATTTGTGGCTACCCAACCACCTAAAGGTCAGGTGGCCACTCAATATTTTCCATCTGGTACCTTCGATTACCAGATTCTCATGATGAATTCTGACCAAACTATAACTATCCACATCAATCTTTAGATTAGTCCCGTTAGTACAAAAATCCTTCCCTTACGTTTGTCCCCAAGCCACCTCCTTCGGTCCTTACAGAGCCTCTTTCGACACCTAATGGTCCCTTGCAGATCCCTCAGCCTAAGGCAGAGGTTCATACCAAGATCCCTAAGGGACCACTATGCCGAAATGCTAATTCTGGAAAAGCTTCCCATTTTTATAGTATAGTAGATGATTTGGCGCAATCTCCTACTGCCATTTCAACGCTGGAACTCCTCCAGTCGTGCCCTTCACAACGCAAAGCTCTACTATCTGCCATGGGCATTGTAGATCCTTTTGATTATTGATTGATTGTCTTCGATGTTGACTGGTCAAAACATCCTCCTCTCCCTACTTCCTTTGCCTTCCAAATCCCAGTCAAGATCTGAAACTCCAACATTTCCCAGTGTATCATTGATGAGGGGGCATCCACCTGTGTGATTTCCACTTTGGTTTGGAAGGAACTCAGATCACCTGAGTTGGCTCCTTCTACGATCACTCTTCGAGCGTGGGATGGCCATGCCTCCTAGCCCATTGGCCTATTCTGCAACTGTCCTATTACTCTTGCAGGCAAGACTTTTTGCGTTGATGTAGAATTCATAGATGGCCCCTTAGATTACAACATTCTATTGGGTCGTAGCTACACCTATGCGATGTCTGTTGTCCCATCTGTGGTTCACCACAAGATGTCCTTCCCTCATGATGGAAATATAGTCACCATTGACCAGTTGACATATTACGAACCAAAGTCTCAGAACTCCCCTGAGTCTATCATTTATTCAGTGGCCAATAAGAAAATTGTCAATCCTTTGACTAGTGTCTCACCCGGAGTCTACAAAGACTCCTCTCTGCTTGGTACATTCCCTGGTATTCCTCCTCCTGTCTTTGATCCCTGGTCATCAAATGTTTGCATGATGCAATCATCGTAGGCTGCCCTCAAGCGGCTCACTTTGGCTAGTCAGTAGCCTCCTCGCCCTCCGCAGCCTACCTCTATCCCTTCAATTCAATGTTATAGACCTCCTCCTCTTGGCCTTTCACCTACAGATAGTATCCATGAGCCTCTTTACCCTCCTGGAATGGTTCCTCCAGGCCTTAACCATCTTGGAGCTGTCCCTCCTGGCCATTACCCCTCCGGTCAGATACTGTTCCTAGCTCCCCCTCCAGGAGTGTTCACGGTACCTGTCATGGCTACCCTCTCTCTCCCAAACTTGACCCTTGCGATTCCCATCTGGTACCTTGATCCTCCAGCCTCTACCCCGCCTAGTCAACCCAAACCTTATCTTGCTTTGACCTCGATTCAAATGGTCCCTATGACTTCTCCCGCTGCTACAATGCCTCAGTCACCTCAACAGGAATCTTCTCCTATTGTGACCACTTCGGGTAAGAAGGGAAAAGCTCTCAAGAGGGCATAAAAAGAGAAGGCTTCCCCAAAAAACAATACCCCTCCTCAGCCTCCAAGGCATACCATTCAATGTTATTTGTGTGATGTTGTCGGTCATGCCACCCATACTTGTCCGGAGTTGCCTCATCTCAAGCCCATGGTTAATGTCGCGTTCCCTGAGTCTACGATCCTAGAAACCTCTGTTTCTTCCTTGACTGCAGCCAGGAACCCCAAGACTATTCACACCAAAAACACCTATGATTTGTGTGATCTCCATGTCCATTATACCCACCTCTGTCCCCACCTCGAGGACTTCCTCACCTCTCTAGCGACAGTTCAACAATTCGAGGCCAAGCGCAACGAGTCCACCACTCCCTTATTTGTGCTTTTTTCTTCAGCCGAACCAGAGGCCAGATTGAATCCCATAGACATTCCCCCTCTGGATGTTGAAATGAAAGAGTCTTTGGCCACTGCCCACTACCTGTCATCATTCATGAGATCCACGGTGGAAGCTCCCTCTGAGACTTCCCCTTCTGTTTCGCTTGACCCCCCTTCAGCGATCACCCTGGTCTCAACATCAGTGGATCCCTTATCTACTTGTTCTCCAGTCACCCTCCGTGATGATGTGGATGTGAACTTTCTTATCATGACTATGAGTCAGGTAGCTTCGCCGCATCAAGTGGTTTTTCTTCCTCTAGTCACCACATCTTCCATTACAATGACGACACTATAGAAGCCATCACCACCCCTGACTTTATCCATCTCCCCTTACATCGAACCCATGCAGTCAAACCACATACACCTTGTGGCCTTTACATTGACACCAAATGTTTGGGTAAGGGGGCACCCATATTCGAGAGACCAGGAGAATTAATTCTCCACAACTCTCCTAGTTTATCTAGTTGTGTTGGCTCTAGTACCATCATTTTTCCATGTTTAGAAGAACCTCTAGATTCTAATATCACTTCAAATCACTCTAGGGATGATACCCCTCATCATTCCTTCATCTTACATAAACAACCCCAGTCCCCTCAACATTGTTGTTGACCAACATGTGGGCTTTCTAGGAGAGCACCAATTCACTATCTCCAAATCCACTCTTTGGGATAGTGACACCATGTATGGCAACCCAGAAAATTAAGTCCATTTGCTTCATATATGTAGTACCAAAAGAGATTGGTAATCCTCCATTCCCTTTCTCGAACTAGATAACCATAAACAAAACAAATGGCACACCACATCATAAAAATGTGTTTAGATTCCCCCTTTCTAAATACATTTTGGCATGAACATAACATGCTTGGGGGAACCTATGCCCCTCAACCATAAAAATCCCATCTATCAGCCAAAAAAATCACTGAAACCCCATTTCTCTGACAGGTCACACTTGTCAGGTCATTTCCTAGGACAGGTCGTAGTTTCCTGCCCAGTACCTACTACCCAGGTCATAGAACATACCCCAAAAAGTGCGACCTCGCTTGTTCATGAGCTCTGGGTGCCTAAACTGAAATTTTGATTTCCTCAATTAAAATAATAGGGTTAGGCTTCTTACCTGCAACTGGCAGATCCGATGTCAATGGTCATTTTTCTGCTACGATTGCCACAATATTTAGGGCCTTCTCTCCTCTCTACATTCGCCACAACTACACTTACGAATGAGTGAATTTGGAGGGAAAATGCCTTATTAAAAGAGAAACCCCTGTTTTTTCTTTCACCTGCTGCAGCCAAACCGTAGCTCAGTTTGAAAAATTGTCTGTACCTTTGGAAAGATCTCACCGAGCCCTAAAATGGGTATCTATTATTTTTTTGTGATTTGATACTTCAGTAAGACACATTTCATCCAAGAAGGGTCACTTCACCACTCCTCAAATTCGAATTTCTTCACTTTCAACACTTGTACTTGGGGCACCACTTTGCCTTCATACATGTCCATGCTGGTGTCGATTTTAATCATGAGTAACCATCATGTAATCCTATTTTTATGGTCCACATTGGACCTTTTCTATTTGACAACATCATCGAGTCACCCTTGTTTAGAGCATCTGAGTTGAGTCATCATCGCATTCATGGAGTCTATCCCGAGTCCCTTTGTATCTCACTGTAGTCCTCCATTACTCATTGCCTTGGTTCCTCTCTTCTGTCGCACATTATGGCCTTTAGTCCTACTGTCCCATATCCCTCATGATATTGTGTCAGTTGCTGCCAGGTCATCCATGCCCTTTATCCTCTAACAAGGGAAGTCGTTCGTCTTCTACTCAGTACCTCCCATTTCATCATCATCCCTAGTGTCAGTTTGTCAGTTGCTCTACTATTTTCTCTCATTCCTTAGTTGACGATCCATTATTTCCTCACCTATGGCAAGCCTCCTTCTGTCAACATCAAGTCATTCATTCCAGAAGATAGGTATAGAGGGCAGTGTACCTTGGTTCCATCTTCCACTCTTGTTTGGTGCCTCAAATAAGGGAAAGGGACTCCTTATTGCCCTTTGAATTGGTTGTTTCTCACCTCTAGCTCCTTTCAGCATGATCGAGATCCATATACTTGATGGTTATCAGATGATACTAGGGATTCTTGGGTGTGTGTGAGATGTTTTAGCCCTCATGAGGGGGTGGCCCTACAGGTAGCCCCCCACATGCTCGGATGACCTCTTCATTACAGCCTTTGATGCAGCTCCATATATTTGATGATGTCGACCTTAGCCGCTTGCAACACCTTATTGTTTGCATGTATCAGTTAGATTTTCATAGCCCTTTCCTGTTTACAGGGGCATTTGGGTTGTATTTGTATCTCATGTACTCAAATATTATTGTATAAGTCTTGGTTGTTATCCCAGACACAGTATGTATGTGGGATTCATTATCATGTTTTTACCTGGCTCATGTTTATGCCAACATGTACTATATTTTTCAGTGCCTTGTTTACTGGGTGCACTATTATTTGTACTTTGTCTCGGTGGGCATAGGTATGCCTCCCCCGCCGCCTATAGCATAGGTACTCACTCATAAAAGAGACTTGTCGCACTTGTAAGTCTCACCTCCTTAGGGTCTAGTCCTCTAACGCTTTGGTCTACCTTATATTTCTCTCTCTTTGACTTCCCCTTCGGTGTCTAGTGATTGAGTTCTTGCAACGTACTTCGGTCATACGATTAGCTCCTAATGTTCACACGTTGGGGGGAAATCTTTTACACCATTTTTTGGTCATCTAACCTATTACTATTAGATGGACCTAAGTACACCATGTAAGACCAATTTTACCCTAAGTAAAATTACTTTCACTATGAAAAACAACTTAGTAAAAACCTTTATTAAGTTGTTTATGGTCTAAACAGGAAACCCCATGAGGAAATATTAAATAAATCCAGATTTGTTTGATTTTTCTCAAGGAATAATTAGTTAAACAACAGTTTAATTAATATTCCCAGTCATATTTAACCCAAAAAAGGAAAATTAATTAGATAAATTATTATTTATCTTATTATTTTCTAGGAATAGTTATTTAAACCTTATTTAAAAAATATTCCTTGCTAAATTTAACTAAATCATTCATAAATAGTTAAATAAATCATTATTTATTTAATTATTACTCAACCATATCCTTAAAATGATAGATAAATCATTTATTTATTTATTATTTACAATAAAGGGATTTGACCCACGTCAAATTTTTTTTTTCCTCCAACAAATATAATAAAATATTCCATAAAAGTTGGATCTTGATTTGGTTAATAATATTTTAATTATGCACCAATATCTACACTAACTAAATATTTTGTTATAAATAGAAGGGTTTTTCCATTCACTCACTACCTTTTGTTGCCTAAAGATCACCCTGGATCTATACTTTTGCTCTGACTTTGATCCACCATCATTGTCATATTTTTCTATCTTTTTGCTTGTGAGCTCCCTTTGAGTTCCATTTTTTTCTGGGTTTTCTACACCATCAAGAGAGAGGAATTTTAGATTTGAAGTGCTAAGGACTTACAAGAACCCATCCCATGAAGGAGAACTCGTAACATCCTTCTATGTTTTCCTCCCAGGTTCCCTTAATATAAAATTCATTGAACATATTCTTGTCTTGTCTATTGGATGCACGGAGTAAATATCATTTTTATTTACTGCTTAATGTCTTTTGATGCATAGATTTAGATTTCTGCACCATTTATCTTGATCACCTAATTGAAGATCTGAAGATATTGGCAGCCATATTTTCTGTTAGGGCTATTTTTTATGCACAACTAAAGTGGTATTTTTTCGTACACTTGCAATTAAGATTCATACTAACACAAACCATGGTTTGAGACCATGTTTTTTTCACATCTAAGTAATATAAATAGCCATGTATGAGTCAAGTCAGGACATCTCACATCTCAAATCTAATATCTCATGATTACATAGTACTGATGTGATTTTTGGAAAGTAATTGGTTATTAGTCTGAGTGAGAGACATGCTCCTGTGGCTGTGTGCGGGGAGACCTAAGGAAAGTATTAAGTTGCATGTGAGGAATCTACAACTGTGTGCGCAGAAGAAAGAAGTTGTATTCATTGAAGATAATATTAATAAATATAAGTTTTGGAAAAATCACTAGTTTACTAGCATGATTTCTATTCTTTTATGGTAATGCATTGATATTTACTAGTTAATTATTTTCTTATAGATCTTTTGTGTAGTTTTTGTTATTTGATACACATTTGTTTGGGCTAATCACATAATATTAGATCTCTGTGTTTGCACAATAAATATATTGGTGATAAGGGTTTCTGTTAAGTTTAAATTTGAATTGGGTTAAAAAGAAATAACACAGTGTAGTAGTAATTAGATCATATCAACAAGGGTTATATCCACATCAATTACCCCTCTGGGTGTGGAAACCTAGTTCTAGCACCCCCCCATGCTACTTCGGGTGAGACTTTGATATGGGCAAGTGGATAACTACCGAAAGGGTCAGTAGTTGGAGGGTTTTGTTGGTTGCGCAATACAATCTGAACCTGGGTTAGGAACCCTTAAGCCAGCAAAAGGATATTCAATGGATATTTCCAATATAAATTGGCATTGATGATGTAATATTTCATGGATTTTAGTCTTAGATATGTACATTAATTCCTTGTGAATCTAGGAGGATACTTTAATTCATGAATAAAATGTATAATATCAGTATACCATTTAGACAATAGGAAATTTTCATTAATATGAAGTGAGAGAGGAATTGAATCTTCAGTAGAAGAAGGTTATTGTGTATTCTCCTCTACTAGATTCTGAGAAGGTTCTTATTTGTTCTTCTCTACCGAGCTCTGAGAAGTTTCTTGTGTTTTATTCTTTGTTGAACTCTGGGAAGGTTCTTGTGTGTTCTTCTCTGCTAAAATCTAAATGATAGTATTGATACCCATAACTTTACAATTTGATTCAGCCAACAGTTTTGCTAAACCTTGATCTTTCACTAATTTGGTAGATTTGATATCTACGTCAAATTCCAATATTTTTGCAATCCCTCTTCCTTTCCTACCATATGTATCAGGTTGTGTTAAGACAATCCTTACAAAATTATTTGGAACATAGGAAATAATGGGAGAATTAAGGACATAGGTTCTGAAGGCTTTTAAGGCTTGTATAAGAGCATCGACTTTCTTTTATATGATATCATATTTCAATTCAACATCTATCATTACTTTGCTAGAAAAGGAAATAGGCTGGTAATCTCCGTTATCATTCATTTGTAATAAGAAAACAACTAAGGTAGTATGACTCAGACAAAAGAGAAAATGTTAAAATGTTTTGAATATTCATGTCTGGCTAGTACCGGGGCTTCAAAAATAACTTTCTTGATCTGTGTAAAATCATCTCTTGCCTGCACTGTCCATCTGACTTCATGATATTTCTTTTGAATATTAGTAATATCCTTAACTATCTTGACATGGTTTGGTATGAATCTTCTGAAAAAAAATTATTTTTCCTAGAAACATTTGAATTTCCTTTTTATTTCTAGGTAGGCTAATTTCCTAAATGGCCAAGACTCTTTTTGGATCAATCGACACTCCTTTTGAAATAATTTGTCCAATTAGTTTTCCTTCCTTTATAACAAACACATATTTCTTTGGATTGAGGGAAATTTCGTATTTCCTGCATCTGTCAAAAACCTGTCTCAAGTGTTTTAAATGTTTCCCATAAGAACTTGAAAATATAGTCAAATCATCCAAATAAATAAAAACAAATTTGTTAAACCTACCAAAAAATGCTAGGTCAATTTCTCTTTGAAAAGTGGCTTCTGCATTGTTTAGGCCAAATGACATTATAGAATACATAAATGCACCCCAAGGAGTTATAAATGTTATTTTTTCCCTATCTTCTGGACTTACCATGATCTAATTATATACAGAAAATCCATCCAACATGAAATTCTGTTTGAGCCCGAAACCCTTTGAAGCAATTGATATATCTTGGGAAATGGATAATTATCCTTTAAATATAGTTTGTTTAGGTTTCTGAAGTATACACCCAATCTTATTTCCCCATTTTTCTTCCTGACTGGAACTAGATTTACTATCCAATCAGAGTATCTTAAAGGAACAACATTTTTTGCATCCAATAATTTCTTAAGCTCTTTTTCAATAGTTGGAAAAAAACTAGATTTATCCTCCTGATTTTTGTTTGAAAGGTTTAGCTTCTAGTTTGAGAGGAATTTTGTGTTCAATAAGAGTTGTTTCATAGGTTTTGATTTCTTCATATGACCATGCAAAGACATATTCATAGTGTTAAGAAGATTAATATAATTATCTTTTGTTTCCTAAGGCAATGCTGCTGAAATATTTATATTTCTGATTTTTTCATTGGTTCCAATATTACAATCCTCCACATCCTCTTGCTGTGAAATCAATAATGAAGTTTTTGAGACATAATTATAATCAAAGAGTTTTTCAAGAGGAATTAATCCTTTTGAAATGTAATTATTAGGCAACTAAATGATATCATAATAAACGATCTTATGATTTAAATGTGAAGTTTCATTTTGATCATTTGACTTACTTTCATTGATTTGTTCTTCTTCAATTTGTAGAGCTGAAAATTCATCTATTATTTGTAGGAAATTTTTTAATTTCTCATCATCTTAAAAAACTTTCCAATGCTTAAATATTTACATTTATGATTTGTTCATTAGTTGCAATATTACAATACTCCACATCCTCTTGTTGTGAACTTGATAATGAATTTTTTAAGACATCATTATAATCAAAGAGTTTTTCAAGAGGAATTAATCCTTTTGGAATGTAATTATTAGGCAACTAAATGGTATCATGATCAACTATATTATGATTTAAATGTGAATTTTCTTTTTGATCATTTGACGTACTTTCATTGATTTGTTCTTCCTCAATTTGTAGAGCTGAAAATTCATCTATTATTTGTAGGAAATTTTTAATTGCTCATCATATTCAAAAAATTTCCAATGTTTAAGGTTGTGATGGATTGAAGGCTTATACTTTACCTGAATCTGATATTGCAACTGCATGGGATCATGAATTTTGAAAGAGCTAGCATAGACAGCTAAAGAATTTGCATAATTGTTTTCATTCCTAGGGATTATTGTAATTTTAAAAGCTTGAAAATAATCTTCCACATAATCCCATACTTCATTCTGATAAGATCTAAGCCTAGGATATTTTTCTTGGCATAGATTTCTAACTTTTTTCACAATAAGCTGCGAGTCACCAAATACACTTAAGTTTTGGACTTTTAAACTTTTAGTTAACTCTGTTCCTAAAAGTTAGGCTTCATACTCTGCTACATTGTTTGTAACATCAAAGTCTAACTTGAAATATTGAGTATATTTTAATTTTCGAGATAAATTAGTACAATTCCAGCTCCAACTCCATCTTTTTAAAAGGCACCATCGAAGTACAACTTCCAAACATCAGTATTTTTATAATGGAAATTATCTAGAGTTTGTTCAAAACCGAGCTAATAATTTTGGAGATTATTGGCTGTTAAAGTAAAACATCTAAAATACTGATCAATTGCATAAATGGGATGATTTATTACTTGATCAAATTTACAAACAGTATTTATAAATTTCACCTCTTTGTATAGTCTTAAATGCTCTCCCCCATAAACAAGAATTGTGGAAAAATACATATCCATTTGCAGACTTCTCCCTAACTTGGCATAACAAGGTATGGATAAAAACATTCCAAATTTTGGGGGAATATCTCTAACAATAATATCTAAGACCACACACTTAACAGGGATCTGAGAAAGTGTTATAACCAAATATTTGATTAATCCAAGACAAGGTACCTCCTTTGAATTGAAAGTATACAGATCATGATAAGGCCTTGTGATTGAAAATTGAACTTGGTCCATAATTACTTTAGGCATTAGATTATGAGAGGCCCCAAAATCTAACATATAATTATATAAGAGATAATCAGGAACCTTCAAAGTAACATAGAAGAGGGGGGGGGGGGAATTTTCATTGATCATATCAGAACTACTACCAAAACCCAATGAATGTTTTTCATCCCGCAAACTAATTAAATCTCCTTCAACATCAATACTTGAAGATTAAATCCATTTCGACACTTGATTGTTATATCCTGGATTTTTAGAGAGTTAAAATAATGGAATTTGGATCTTAACTCTCTCTAATTACTTTTCCACTTCAAAAGTTGTTGGAATATTTTTTTGTGATGTATTATGGTAATTTGACTGATTACGTGGTTGAATCAATGTTTTTTGTGTTTAAACTGTTTTAACTGGAGGTTAATTAATAGTAATATTTTTAGTTGTTCTACCAGGTCCTAGTCTTGGTCTCAAATCATATCTTCTAATTAATTCAAAAATACGATATTAAGAAAATGCCTGATATTTTAAAACTTGAGAAGCCTCTTGGTTTTGGACTGAAGGTTGATCATGAGAAATTGGAATAATAACATTTTGTAATGATGTATCACCAAAACAATTGATATACTTTGTAGCTAAAGGACCAATTTATTCAGGTTCCTGATCATCGATCATCAATGGAGGTTGGATCTATTGATCAATATTTTTTCTCTATAAGATTTGATGCTGAAAAGGTCTCTTATATTGAACTTGAAGTCTATTTGACAATGGTTGAGATGCTCTAGGTTGTGCTTCCATTTTTCAAATTCTATTTGAAATATATCTCAATAAAGAATTAATTTCATCTATCTTATGATCTTCATCCTTATGTTTCAAAAAAGAAGTGCTTTCTTCTCTAGTTTTCATATTTTTCATCTTTTTCCTTAAGTTTATTTGATGCTGATATATTTGCTTAAATGTAAATGGCATTAGTTTGCATATCTGCTAAGGTAACATATCTCCTTTCTCTAATAATGACAACAAAATAGTCATAAAAACCTTTAGATAATATAACCTTAGCTGCAACCACTATTGGTTTATAGTATGGAGGCTGGAAAAAAAATTATTGAATATTTTAATGAAATCAGAAACAGGTTCACCAAGATTTCGTTTCAAATTATCAAATTCTGTAAGATAATAAACGTGATCCTTTTTTACTCCCCATTGAATTTTTAAGGTATTGATTGATTCATTCCATGTAGGAATATAATGGGGTTGTAATTTTTTGAACCAAATTCTAACATTTCCTTCAAGTGATTCAACAAATAATCGCATGCACACATATTAATGCTCAATATTCATATTATCAGCAAAATCCAAAAAGGCAGCTAAATGATCTTAAATAGATATACCAGTTTCTCCATTAAACCTAGGTAAATGCTTTATATATCCATCTAGAGAATAATTAAGCTGGTGAGGAAGGATTAGTGCTACATAACGAGCCTGAATGATAAGTTGAAAACCAACCATTCTATTAGGTGGATGAGGTGGAGATGATGAAGAACTTGAAGTTGAAGATGAATATGAGGGTGAAAATAACCTACCTTTTAAATGATCAGTAGAACTTGTAGAAGTTTTTACTAATGGTTATTGAATAACCAACTTCTGCACTTTTGGATCAAATTTCTCTTCACTTTCAAATAAAGGATTTGTATAAAAAGAAAACTATCTTTAGTTTTAACAGAAGTTGATGGGAAGGTATGAATGAAAAAAAAGATGAAATAACTTGGTTTCTATTCAAGTAATTCTAACCCTAATTCTGCTTCTGATTTGGGATATTCTAAAGCATTTTCAAGAATTTGATAAGACTCTAATTGATAAACAAGAAGAGTTGACTGCAAATCATGTTGTGAAACCAGCTCCAAAATAGAAGAAAAGAGAGGTCAACGCCTTAGAAATCAGCCACTTCGTGGGGGAAAACTCTAATACATTACATAAATGAACAATTCTTCGATCATACAAATGAAAAAACCTCCTTTCTATAGATAGGAGTCCATGGGGCCACAATGTAATCCTAGTCGACCTAACAATAATAATTTAAGGGCACAATAATAACAATATGGGGGTTACAGGGGTACAACAATAAAAATAAGGGGGTTACACTAACAAAAATAAGGGACTATACTAGTAATATATGGACCTAACATGCTCCTCTCCTTCAAAAAGTGTTGTCCTCAATGCTTGAGTAGCTCCGGGTGCTTTTGTATAACATTCTCATCCTCCCATGTAGAATCTTTAGTGGGTAAGTTCTTCCATTTGATGAGATACTCTGAAATTTATCGATTTCGTAGTTGTCGATTTCTTGTTTCCGTGACTGATTCAGGTTCCAATATGGTTTTTTCTTCCTCATCAAGTTCTGAAAATATTGTTCGAACTAGAATTTTGTCCCCTATAGCCTTTTTAATCATGAAACATGGAAAACTGGATGCACTTGCGAAGAAGCAGGAAGCTTCAATTTGTATGCCATAGTACCAATATTTTGAAAAACCTTGTAAGGACAATAGTACTTTGGTGATAATTTATTATCCTTCTTAGCTTGCTTGAGGGAAATTTTTTTGTATGGTTGTAGCCGTAAAAATACCCAGTCTCCCACATCAAAAATTCTCTCACTGCGATGTTGATCTGCCTGTTTTTTCATTCAATTTTGTGCCAAATTTAGGTTATCCTTTAAGAGTTGGAGAACTTCTTGTTGATGCTCAATGTGATCCTCCACTGCTTGAACCCTATAATTTTCCCTTAAAGAATATATGATGGATTACGATGATATCCATAAAGTGCCATAAATGGGGTCGTTTTTGCTGCAATATGGAAGGAAGTGTTATACCACCATTCAACGAGAGGTAACCACTTGACCCATTGTGCTTGCTTATCAGATACAAAACAAATAAGATATCCTTCCAAGCTTCTATTCACTATCTTTGTTTGACCATTGGATTGAGGATGATAAGATGAGCTATGAGCTAGTTGAGAACCCAAACAAGAAAATCATTTCGTCCAAAAATTTCCTGTTAAAATGGGATATCTATCACTTATAATAATCTTCGAGTTTCCATGTAGCTTTTGAATTGTTTCCATAAATGCTGTAGCAACTGTACTCGATTTAAATGGATGAGATAATGCACAAAAGTGTGCATACTTTGTAATTCTATCAACTACCACCATGATGACACTCCCTCCTTCGGACTTAGGTAAATCTGTGATAAAATCCATTGAAATGTCCTCCCAACGTTGACTTGGAATGGATAAAGGTTGTAGAAGATCCGGGGTCTTAATTGTCTCAACTTTATTTTGCTGGAAAACCAAAAATTCCACCACAAAATTTTGAATATCAGATTTAAGGCCATCCCAAAAAAATTCTTTCTTCACCCCGTGATAAGTCTTTAAAAATCCCGAGTGTCCTCCTATAGGAGAAGTGTGAAATTTCAAAAGAATATTTTTTTTTAGTTGGGAATTCTTGCAAATATATAAGATATTTTTGTACCATAAGGAATCATTTTTCCAACAAAATGTATCATATGTACTAGGATCTTGCTTCAACTTTTGAATGAGAGTCCACAATTCTTCGTCCTTCTTCCATTCATCCCTTGCTTCGGTTATCCAATCTGGTTGGATAATTTAAATGGCACAAAGCAATGCTTCCACCTCTTCATCCTTTCTTGAGAGTGCATCTGAAACAACATTTAGCTTCCCTTTTTTGTAGATGATTTCAATGTCATAACCCAACATCTTTGTGACTCATTTTTGTTGCTCTTCCAAATATATTCTTTGTTCAAAAAAGTTTTTAAGAATATCATGATCATTTTTTACCTTGAAGTGTCTTCCCATTAGGTAAGGTCTCCATTTCTTTAGTGCATGTACTATTAACAACATTTCCTTCTCATAAATAGCCTTTTGTAAATACTTTCCTTTGATTGAACAACTTTCAAAAGCAATGGGTCTTCCTTCTTTCATTAAAACAACACCAATTCCCTTTCCTAAGGCATCACATTCCACAATAAAGGTTTTTGTGAAGTCTAGCGTAGCTAAGACTGGTTCTAGGCACATTGCCTCTTTAATATGTTCAAAGGCCTTAGTTGCTTTAGGAGTCCATGAAAATGCATCTTTCTTCAATAATTTTGTTAGAGGTGTTGCTATTCTCCCATAATTCTTAACAAACTTTCCATAATACCTTGTTAACCCGAGAAATCCACGCAACTGATTTATGGTTGTGGGGAATTTTCATTCCTTAATGACTTTGATTTTTTTAGGGTATACCTTAACACCCTCGTGAGATACAGTATGACCCAGATATTCCACCTCTTGTACTCCAAAGAAACATTTGGATGTTTTTGCATATAGTTGTTTCTCCTCCAATAGTTTGAGCACCCTGTCAACATGTTGAACATGATCCTTCCAAGACTTGTTGTAGATTAGTATATCATAAAAAAATACTAGCAAAAATTTTCTAAGGAAGGGTTTGAAAATGGAATTCATCAACCCTTGAAATGTAGAAGGTGCATTGGTAAGGCCAAAAGGCATGACCAAAAATTCATAATGACCATCATGAGTTCGAAATGTTGTTTTTGGAATATCTTCAGTCTTCATTCTAATTTGATGATATCCTGAACGAAGATCCAACTTGGTAAAATAAATTGCTCCATGTAATTCATCCAATAATTCATCAATCATAAGAATGGGAAATTTGTCTTTAATGGTGAGCTTATTGAGCTCCCTATAATCTGGACACATTCGCCATGATCCATCCTTCTTGTGTACCAATACTACAGGAGTAGAGAAAGAACTTTGACTAGGTTGAATTATACCCGCCTCTAACATTTCTACAATCATATGTTCAATTTCGCTCTTTTGGAAGTAAGGATATCTATAAGGCCTGATGTTTGGAGGAACACTTCCTGGAATCAAATGAATAGCATGATCTTGATCACGAATAGGTGGGAGTCCTTTGGGAGTTTCAAACACCTTGGAATGATTGTCCAAGACTTGTTGGAGATCTGCAGAAATAGATGATTTTGATGTCGGAACTTCTAGTGAGCATAATTGTGCAATTACGCCTCGTTGTTCTTTCTTTATAAGCTTTGTCATGACATTAGAGCTTATTATCCTTCCTGGATTCCCTTCAATACCCCATAATTCGACTTCCTTTACTTCTGAAAAAAAATTCAAGAAAGGTTCTTGAAAATTAAAAGCTACCATCCCCAAAGATTGTAACCATTGTACTCCTAGTACAACATCAGCACCTCCCATAGGAATGGAAAGCATTGGACTATTCAATACATATTCACCCATGGTTAGCTTGATATTATGGCATTTTCTAGAGAAATTTATAGTTCCTCCATTTGCAACCATCACTTGACATTCTGGTGCTGGGTATAGGAAACAATTCAATTCCTTGGCTACCTTGCAATGAATAAAATTATGGGTACTACCTGAATCAATCAACACTATTACCTTTTTCTTCTTGATATGTCCTTCTATCTTGAGAGTTTGAGGAGTGGTAATTCCTACCAATGCATTACATGATATGGTCTGACTCATTTCTTCCTCTTCTTGGGTTGGTTCCTGGTGTATATCCTCTTCTTGTTCATTTTCTTCTTCCTCTTCACACTCTATGTAAAATAATTTCTTCTCAGCACACTTATGACCTTTAGTGTATTTGCTATCACAACTGTAGCAAAGCCCTTTTGCTCTTTTTTCTTCCAATTGTTGTGGTGTCAACCTTGTAGGTTGTGGAAGTCTAGGATTAGCAACACTTCCATCTTTATAGATGTGAGTGGTAGGCTTCCTTGTCGCCATAATTTTACATTCAATTTTTCTTGCCAACCTGAATGCCTTCTCCAATGAATCAGGTTCCCAAACGCAAACTTCATGTTGGATGTTATCTTTTAAAGTCCCTATGAAGACATGAATCCTGTGTTCCTCTGGAATATCAGTTACCCTTATATTCAATTTTTGGAAGTCCTCAATGTGCTCCGCCACTGAACCCTTTTGTTTGAGATTTATCAATTGGCTAAAGAAGGTGTTGCTCTTTGTATCCTCATAATGTGCTATCATTTCCTCCATAAAAATTGACCAAGTGACAATTTTTTTACAGGAGAAAAGCCATCGATACCATAAAAATGTGTTTTGTTCTAAATGTAAAGTTGCAATGTGTATCTTTTGTGTGTTTTTCACAATATTATTGAGATCAAAATATTGCTCCATCTGTAGTATCCATGTTGCGGGATCCTTGCCATCAAACTTCCTCATATCCATCTTTGGAATATGGTGGTTCTTCAATCCAACATTAGAGTTTATGAAATCACGATTAACATTTATTTTGTTCTCATCATGAGTTTCCTCTACTATATTTTCACCATTAGGAATCATTTCTTTTATCAACTTTGTCAAACCTTCGATGTCTACTTTTAGATCATTCTTCATGTTTTCCATGTCATCTTTCATTTTCTTCTTCCATGTCCTCTATCTTAGCTTCCACACCATCCATATTAGTTTCCACACCATCCATCTTAGCTTCCATGCATTTCTTCAAAACATCCATCTTCGCTTCCACGCCTTTCTTCAAAACTTCCATTTCATTTTTTTGTTGCTCTTTGTGAGAGAGAAGTTTGGTGTAGTTGCTCTTGTAATTTTGATAGATCATGTTGCAATTATTCATATTAATGAGTCATAATAGAGTATTCTAAGGGCTTAATGGGTGTTGAATTATTTTTAGGAGGCATTTCAGAACCCAATACTGAAATATATGCTCAATAGGTCCTTGGAATCACTTAAAACTGTTTTTTTACACAAGACTTATGCAATTCGGAAACAAATACACACCTTTTTCTTTCTTTTGAGGAGCTTGATATTGAAACTAAATTATATTTGTGATTTTATATCTTTAATATCTGAAATTTGGCCTTGCGGTAGCCCTTTGAATCCTCTTTTGAATGCCACAGGTTCGACTGGATTTGGATTCTTCAAGACAAAGTTATGTTCAATATCCCATAATGACCTAATTATGGACTGGTTCAGTAGAGTGAACTTGTATGACTTACCATGTGTCAATGTTTCCTCCTTCGGCTCTGATATTGATATAAAAGAAACTATAGTCTATTTACTTGCGGCCAAATTTTACAATATTCTAATGCGATGCTCAGAGAGAGAGTTATGAATATTTTCCCACGATCACCTCTTTGAGATGAAATTCGGGTGCCTGGAAAAGCCCTAACTTCCACATATCATATCTCTGAAACATTCCGATTCAAGCTATGAAATTTTGTGATGATGTTCCTCAGGATTTCATATTTGCACTCTAGAAATTGCAGCTTCTGAACCTTCGTAGAAAAAACGTTATAGCACTAATTCCACGATGACTTGTTTAGACGTTAGTGAAACCCTAGAATCCAAAGCTTTGATACCAAATGTTCTGAAACCAGCTCCAAAATAGATGAAAATAGATATCAACGCCTTAGAAATAAGCCACTTCGAGGGGGGAACCTCCAATACATTACATGAATGAACAATTCTTGGATGATACAATTTACAAAACCTCCTTTCTATATATAGGAGTCCATGGGGCCATAATGTAATCCTAGTGGGCCACAATGTAATCCTAGACGACCTAACAATAATAATTTAAGGGCACAATAATAACAATATGGGGGTTATAGGGGTACAAAAATAACAATAAGTGGGTTACACTAACAAAAATAAGGGACTACACTAGTAATATAGGTACCTAATAGATCAACCCCTTTATATAAGATTTATAACACTTTTAGTGGTAAATATGATAATTCGGAGGAATTGAAACATGACTAAAAATATCAGTCTCTGAAAAAATTTCAGGTGGAAGTGAAACATAAGTTGAAGTAGAAGCTTCCAATCTTATTCTTAGGGAGGAAATTCTCACTAGCCTCTTTGGATCTGACAGTGGAGAATAAATATGAGGATCTATGTGAGATATGGTGTGCTTTTGTGAGGCCAAGTTTTTTTTGTGGAATCACAAGGTGAAATATTTTAACCTGCAAACCTTTTATTCACCATCAAAAGGAAATACTAATCGTTGTCCCAGGGAAAAGATAATTCAATTTTTTCGTTACTCGGTAACGACACCAATATGATGTTGTACCTCTGTAGACAATTCTAGGTTAAGGAATTCTGTCAGAGCATCTAAAATGTTTTCTTTAATTTGGATTTTTGGACAACCAATGCTTTAAACTGTTAGACAAGTGCATACTCTTAATTATTTATGATATATTAAAAGGGTTGACTCTCCACCTTTAACATAATTTTAGCTTTAAAATTATATGTAAGGTTGAACTTAAGAAAATATATGATTAATTAAATCTTCAAACCAAGTATTTAACTAATCATATACATTTGATGCATGTAAAATCCTTTTACAACCAAACAAAATATATTTGAAGCTTAAAGGGAAGTGATAATTTAAAGATGTAGAGGAATTAATTAAAACAAGTAGTTATAATTAACTAATATCTGTAATAGATGATAACTTCATAGGGACTTTCAGATAGATTGATATTCAATCTTATCTTACCCATATTTCCCAAAAATTTCAAATATACGCGGAAATAAATAAAATGAAAACATAAATAACAACAGAAATACTCAGAGTAACACAAGTTGTTTCAAGATGAATCCATAATCCTTCTATTAATCTCATAAAACTCGGAGGATTACAATTATGCTTACTAGTTTATCAAAAGGGTTCAACCCTTATCGAGTCTTATGACAACATACTTACAGATTTTCTACTAGAACTGGTCACAAATTCCAAAAGGGAATTCATTACAAAATGGTGTTCTAATAAAATTACATAATTTTCTTAAATAAAACTCAAAATAGAAACTTTGGATAAATTTGGTTGTACATTGAAAATTTAAAGGAAATTTGTTGTTGACTGTGCATTTTTTCCAACTGCTAGATTTTGTTCTTGTGCAAAAATGGTAGGCCTTATGTTTGTTTTTATTCTATCAACTCTAGTAATTTCTACCACCTTTCTTCACTTGGGATAGAAAAAATCAACATGTTTCTAAACCTTTCATCTACCTCAGTGTAAGTTTGAAAAGTTGGCTTATTCACAAATAAATGATGAATCTTGTGTTGAATATTCAAATCAAACTGGAAGCCTTTTAGAAAAGCTTCTCCACTGATAACTCCTTTTGCCTTGGAAAACCTTGATGCATCTACAACTATCTTGCACACTTTATCCTGGTAATTCTCCATTGGAATTAATTTTCCATTAGAGTTTCTAAGAGTGGGAAGTCCTTTCTCCTGTAATAAAGAAAAAAATTTGTTGAATCTTTTAATCTGTAACTCCAACTCTTTATTGTTGTTCTCCAATTTCACCATTAAATTATTTTTAGTCAAAACTCTTTTGACTTTCATTATTGTTGTGGTTTTCTCCTGGATGTTGAGAATTTCAAGTTCTTCTCTAGTTTTAGAGTTCAACAGCCTGATGATATTTTGTGCTTTTTGTGGCCTATGCTCAATATGTTCTTTAGTATGTTCTATTGTTGTTTTGACTCTTTGCACCAATTCCTCCGAATAAAAAGTGATTTGCATAGAAGGCCATAAGTCTGTAGCAATGGCATTGATATTATGTCAAATGTTGAGTTTTGCCTCTGCCAACATTTGAATGATGTTGAACTTGTCTTCATACTTTTGAATTTGTTGCATAAGTCTAAATTTCTTCTGTAATTCTGCTAAATAGGCATTATCTGACTTTATCTTGTGTTCCTCCATTTTGGTGAGGGTTTCTAACAGTGTTTGTACCTCCTTGTTTGTCAATGTCAATTTTCCCAAGGCAGGTTAGTTTTTCTGAAGAATCTAACTCTGATACTTGTGTTGTAGTTTGCGCTGAATTTCCTACTACTGATTCTCAACTTGTTTCCCATTTCTCTTTTTCCTTTAGTAGTGTTTCCATCTATCGCTCCATTTTATGTATTTGAGAATTTTTTTCCACTACTAATGTAAAGAAATTTTCTTTTTCCACCTCAAAACTAGTGAGTTCTTTGGTTTGAGGGTGTTCTTTAGTTGGGAGTTTGAGTTGTTTTCTAAGAGCCTGAATATCCATGTTTTTACTTTTGAGTATCTCCTCTACTTCCTTGACATCACTAGGATCATATCCTAGTTTTATAACCAATTCTTCTAAATTTTTGATTCTGGTGTCTTTGGCCATAAAGTTCATATTTTCAATCTTCAACTGTGAATGCATGTTGTTCAGTGAAACTTGTAACTTTGAAGAAACAATAGCAGAACTAGTTAGAGTTGAATAAATCCTTCCTGTTTATGAAAATCTATTTGGTTTATTGTGTCAAATTTTGCAACAAGAAACAGTGAAGGAGGAATCTTGGAACATCATCCTTGATCCTAGTTGGAAAATAATCACCTAAACTAGGTGGGGCCCACCTGAGGCTATTTTTAGGTGTATGTCTATTTATATACATGGTGATCATATTTCAGAAGTTGCAAGATGCTATTTGTGGATGGTTGATCAAGTTGGAAAAATAGATGAAATTCTATTTTTAGAATATTGGGTGAAGTCTATTTATAGATCGTCGATCTAAAAATAGATGCATGTCGATTGTTATTAGCTCTTAATAATAATCGGACTCTAAACAGCAACTTATTCTCTTGGAGTACTTAATTTTAGTGCACAGATTTGGCACATCAGTGGACTGAGGGAATTACGTAATTCCCAAGGTTTATTGGAGTTCATGCATGGAGGACTTAGGTAGAACTGAAGTGGCAAAGTTATGACAGAGTTGGAAGAGTAGTTCATAGAGTTGTATTCAATTTAACTCAGTTAGAATGAGTTGAGATAGTTGTATCTAATCTAACTGAATGATACATTAGTGAGAGTGGAGTGAATTAATTAGTTAATTAATTCAAAAATAATAACTCATTAATCAACTAAACAATACAGCAGTTAACTACAGTGCATGTTAGATCGAGTGGAGACCCAGTGCAGAGATATGTGAAAGGGTGTGATAGAATATCTGTTGTGACCATAGTGATGCATGAATTGCATCTACATATACATTGGATTTTCCAATGATAATAAAATAGTCAAGGAGAGTGGGATTGCATCGAATTGGTCTTTGTAATTAGCTTGGATTACGCAGTGGAAGCAGGCTAGTAGGAGGACAAAGATTGGTGCATGGATTTGCAGATTTCTTCATGATAGTGTGTGATGATTGTATTGTACTGAGAGCTTGATGTACTAAGCTTTGTATGATATTTTTACATGATCTCCATGATACATAATATATGATAGTTGGGGTTTTCAGATTTAGGCTTTCCTGTTAAACAATTGTGTAATGTGTATTTTTATTGCTTCATGTGTTTTGCAATTGTTGATTAAATTTCCGCAAGAATTATAGTGGAAGGATTATGTATTTAGAAAGAAGATAAATATTGTTAGATCAGGAGAGTATGGATATATACATGAATATTGTATATAATTTCTACATAGTATCGGAAGCGAGGTTAATTACTAGAGATTGCAATTGTGAGCGGTGCTAAGTTTTGTCTTTGGTGGAAAAAGTGTGTTCTTTTGGAGACTGCAGTGCCGATAGTTGAGTATACATTGAAATGTCTTTCAAGGGGTTGTGGTTGGAGTATGCACTCGAGGGAAACTCTAAATATATAGCCTATAAGTATAGGATGGATGCGGTGCTTGAAGATAATGGCTTGAAGGAATTCATCGAGAGATATGTTCCTAAGCCCACTTCGGCGGATGTTGCAGTACTTGATGCATGGAAAAATAAAGTAGCAAGGGCGAGGAGGATTCTGTTGGAAGGTGTGAGAGACCATATTGTCTCAAACCTTCATGGGAAAGCCACTCCATATGCTATGTGGAAGGCTTTGACAAATCTCTTCCAAAGCAACAGCGACCAGAGGAAGTTGGCGCTGAAAGATAAGCTCAGAAAAATAAAAATGGAGAAGAATGACACTATTCTGGTATACTTGAAATTTTTTTTCCAATGCAGGGATGAGCTTGGGAGTGTAGGAGTTAGTGTTGATGATGATGAATTGGTGAGCTTGGCTCTCCTTGGGATTTGAAGAGTTGGCATAGCTACGAAGACTTTGTCAATGGACGAGAGAAACTACCAGGTTGGGAGCAACTTTGGTCGGATCTTGTGCGGGAGGAGATAAGGCGAAGTACCAGGGATGGATCTTAATCAAAGCATGATGATGAAGAGGATTGTGCTTTGGTTGCCAAGGCAAAGAAGAATAAGGGGAAGAAATTCCATTCTATATCTAAGGCCGGTGAAGATGGCAAAGAGCATGACATGTCCAAAGTGAAGTGTTTTCACTGTCACGAGTTTGGACATATTGCCACAAATTGTCCACATAAGAAGAAGAAAAATATGGCTGCTGGAGCTGCAGCTGGTGAGGCTCTTGCCTCAAAATTTGAGCTTTAATTCTCATTTATCACATGCATGGTGTCTAGTGTATTGGGATCGGGGTGGTACTTTGATAGTGGTGCTTCCTTTCACATGACGGGAGATGTGAACCTTTTCAGTGACTTCGTGGAGAAAGATCTCCAGTTGCATGTTGAGTTGGGCGATAATGGACGATATAGTGTGACTGAAATTGGTACCATTACCTTTCAGAGGGCGTCAAGTAAACTCATTATTTTACAAGATGTTGTGCATGTTCCAGGTTTAAGGAAGAATTTAATCTCAGTCGCATTGTTAGAGGATAAAGGCTATGATGTTGTCCTTAGTGAAGGAAAAGTTTTCCTTTGGCATAAAGAAACAGGGCAAGTCAAGAAGGTTGGGATTCAAGCTAAGAATCTCTATAGACTTGAAGTAGATGGGATTTCTACGGAGCTTCCTACTGTTGGGAAGTGCAAGAAAGACATGCAATTGAAGCTTGAGAGGGATTAGGATTTGCATGCAGGTAAGAGTGAACCTCGAGATGTGGAGCAGACACAAGATGAGGATCATGGAGTGGGAGGAACCACTCATGCAGATAAATTTCATTCCAAATGGGCTGAGGGAGTGCATGCAGCTATACCACCAGGTGAGAGGTGGGGCAACATGCATGAGTAGTCCCAAGAGAAGATTTCTGGGCAAGATTCATTGAGATGGTGTGGATATCATGAATTGAACTTGGCTATGAGGTGCCCATAGAGCAGAAGTAGCATGATCAGTTGGATTGATGTAGTGAGATCAAAGTGACAATGTCAGATACTGGAGCACGGTTCAGAGTTGACAGCAAGTGCAGAGTGCATGGGTGCAGAGTTCAACAGCGCAGTGGTTCCTGAAGACATGTACAGTAATTAAGCGGAAGTCAAAGACTTTGATGATATATGCATTATACTGATTGAGTTGTTTGGAGCCTTTAAGTTTCAGAAGCGTTGCAGCAATAGTTGTAGAGCAGATGCATGGAGTTGCAGGGCGCTTGCAAAGGTTGCAGGGAGAATGCATGGAGTTGCATGTCGCATGCAAAGACAGTCCTTTCTTTTTGACAGGGAGTGTTGAATTTTTCAACAAGAAACAGTGAAGGAGGCATCCTGAAACATCATCCTTGATCCTAGTTGGAAAATAATCACCTAAACTAGGTGGGGCCCACATAGGCTATCTTTAGGTGTAAGTCTATTTTTAGACCTGGTGATCATATTTCAGAAGTTGCAGGATGCTATTTGTGGATGGTTGGTCAAATTTGAAAAATATATGAAATTCTATTTTTAGAATATTGGGTGAAGTCTATTTATATATCGTCATTCTAAAAATAGATGCATGTCGATTATTATTAGCTCTTAATAATAATCAGACTCTAAACAACAAATTATTCTCCTGGAGCACTTTATTTCAGTGAAAAAATTTGTAAAATCAGTGGGCTGAAGGAATTACACAATCCTAAGGGTTTACTGGAGTTCATGCATGGAGGACTCAGTTAGAACTGAAGTGGCAAAGTTATGATAGAGTTGGAAGAGTAGTTCATGGAGTTGTATTCAGTTTAACTCAGTTAGACTCAGTTGAGCTAGTTTTATCTAATATAACTTAATGATACACTAGTGAGAGTGGAGTGAATTAATTAGTTAATTAATTCACAAATAATAACTCATTAATCAATTGAACAAATAAAACAGTCAACTACAGTGCATGTGAGATCCAGTGGATACCTAGTGTAGAGATAGGTGAAAGGGTGAGATAGACTATTTTTTGTGACCATAGTGATGCATGAACTGAATCTACATATAAATTGGAGTTGAAAATGATAAAAAAACAGTCAAGGAGAGTGGGATTGCATCAAATTGGTCTTTTTAATTAGCTTGGATTGCGCAGTGGAGGCAGGCTATCAGGAGGCAAAAATCAGTGCATGGATTTGCAGAATTCTTCTTGATAGTGTGTGATGATTGATTGTACTGAGAGCTTGATGTACTAAGCTTTGTATGAGATTGTTACATGACCTCCATGATACATAATATATGATAGTTTGGGTTTTCAGCTTCAGGGTTTCCCGTTAAACAACTGTGTTATGTGTGTTTTTATTGCTTCATGTATTTTGCAATTGTTGATTAAATTTCCACAGGAATTATAGTGGAAGGATTCTGTATTTAGAAAGAAGATAAATATTGTTAGATCAGGAGATTCCGGATATATACATGCATATTGTATACAATTTCTACAGATTGCATGAAATTTTTTAGTATCAACTAAGAATATGGAGGCCTTGTAATCTTCAACACTTTTTGGGGCTGCAACATTAGGTTCCAAAATGGCCATTTGAAAATTCCCTTTTTCTGAATCAAAAGAAGATAACAATCTATGTTGAGTGGTGTCAGTTTGCTTCCATAATTCTGAGTATGTCGAAGCTTTAAGAGATTCATTCTTTAACTTAATCTCTTTTTACCTTGCAAAAATGCTTGGTTGTGTTTGAGCTTAAGAAGTAGATGAAATAGGAGGTTCACTGGTGTCTCCTACATAAGGGGAAGAGGTAGTGGGATTTCTTGTCAAAAAAAAGGTAGTATGTTCTTGTTCATCCCTTTGTTCTAAATATTATTCATTAGTGTTGATTTCCTGAGTATTTTATTTGTTGCCAGTTTGAGTGGAGGTTTGTGGATTTTTCATTCTTCTCTTGAAAACTACAAATTATGTAGCTTGTTTCTTTGAGTCTGTGGGAGACACGCTTTCCCTCGACCTTTTACTTTATTTTTCCTTAGAAATAGGAGTATGTAGAGAAGAATGACTCACAAACTATTGTTTTTCTTCCTGCAATGTTCCTTCTGTCTATTATTCTTGGTTTACATATTTTTCTATCTCTGGTCTTGGTGTATGGGAATATGGAATGCTTTTTTGTTCAATTCTCAACTTAGATATTAATCCCAAGGGGTCATAAGACCATGTAAAACTACACTTGAAATTCATTTGTTTTAAGACTACTTCTACATCCTTTGCAACTACTTTGGTTTTTATAATGTAAGGGCCTATTTTTTATTTTAGCTTGAACTATGCCTTCTTCTTGTTAGACACAAAATGTCATTTTCCTAGCATATTCCAAAGAAAAAATCCTAACTGGTACAAAAATTGGTAATCTATAAGGAGGGAGTTCACTTCCATAAATTCAAATCTCTATATAACTTTGGTATATATACCAGTATCATAGTTTGTTTTAAAAGGTGTAGGACTTTCTTGATTTTTGGAGATATTCTTGGTAAAACATCACTGGACAATAAACATAAAAAAGTACAAAGGAAATGATCTACAAAATTTGTGTAAGTGTATTCTTCTGAATTCCTTCTAACTAGTGAAGTCCAATGGATAACTGACAAAGGGTTACCCTTTTCATCCATTTTGTGCAATTGAGATTTGAACCTATATACTTGATGATATAACATTAAGTTTACTGACACTAAATGATATTTAAAAACTCATTCAACTTTAAATTCATGAATTGTTCATGCATAAAATTAGACAAAAAATGACTATAATTAAAATATATTGAAGGCTTATGTCCAAATATGAATACTGATAACAATCCTAAGATTACTTCATCAATCATTTGATCTAGTGTAGTATCCCAATAATCTAGCCACCATGGGTATTACTTTCTTTGACATTTCCAAGAAAATTGAAACAAGATATGGAGGGTTATTTATAGGGAATTCAATGGTTTCAGGTAGAAAAGTTTAAAAATATGGGCTATCTAAATAAATTTAAGCTTATTATACAATTCAATCAGTGATTCAGGGGAACAAGGATGGAGGGAAGCTTGGGGACCTATCTGTAGGGCTTGAAAAGTACTTTGAGAGGAAATTGAAAATATAATTTCATTATTTGGAGAAAACACTGCTTTTTTACTAGGAATATATCTAAGATGGCACCAGGTAAAAAATTAAGGGAAATAATGGATTTGAGGGAAGATGAATTGAGGGAGAAGAGACTTGCATATACTCAATTCATCGCTTTGATCAAGATACTTTTTCTTTACCCTATTGTGAAGTTTGTAGAGGTTGAATTCATAATCGATCTGAGAAACTTTTAATTGAGTGTCAATTAGGGAAACTTTATCAAGGTATGGTAAAGGGGGAATCATGGGGTCTTATTCATTCATATTTCCCTTAAAATTCTTCATTTTCATTGTGAATTGAAGATAAGAAGAACATAAATAGGTTACATGAGAGGGAAATTGGATTGAATTCTTGAGAAATTACTGATAGTAATATTGTGTTTGCTTGATTGTCTTGATAATGACCTACAATAATGAATAGATCTGGAAGGAAAAATTCACAAAATCCTGTGGTAAATTTATAATGGTAATGGCGATGAAAAATAACAAAAATGTTACCATTTTTGGGAGCGGTAAGTATTAATTAGCAAATGATCAATTGGTGGGATTTTTTATTTGCTAATGGTCGGCTGATGTGAGAGGTGATGATGTGGAGGGTAGAATCGTGGAAAAGTGGTGAAAGTTAATGGTTTGGGGAGACAAGTAGAAGTGCCAACAGAAAAGTGAAGGGAAAGGTGGTTTTTCAGGGCGCGAGGGGGGGGGGGGGGGGTGTTAGCAGTAAAAAGGTTTTGGGAGAGGACCCCTCAAAGGAGCTTTGAGGGTAACATGTTGCATCAGTGGGTTTTGGTGCAACGGATTTTCAGGCCCCCACTCTTTATTAATTGTCGATAGTGCGGGGGGGCGGGGGGGGGGGGGTTCCGAAATTTTCCTCCTGCTATTCATCCGGGCAGGAGTGATATCGGTCGTAGAAAGAACAATGTTTATTCACAAAATGACAAAAACATTTTGTCATGCGAAAAATACATAACTATAGTTTAAAAATAAAACTTTAATATAATTTTTTTTGAAGTGCCATTTTTACTTACACACATATAGGGGTATTATATATATGTGTGTGTGTATTTTCAAAAAATTCATTCCTTTTTTCTCTCACTCTTTATTTTATCCCCTTTTTATTTTTTTTCTTTTCTATATATATTTTTACATTTTTTATTTTTTTTACAAAAAATAAAATGTATATGACACAAAAGAGTTACAACACACCCTTGCATGTATCACACTACTCAAGTCCACCCTTGGGAAGTCTTTTAGAAATATGTTGCATGATCTTCAAATCTCTATGTTGTAGATGGCCCAATATTCTATGCCATAACTCACTGATTCCTTGACTCTACACCTTCTCTGATTCCGTGCTCAAAGAAACACAAATTTCTACATCCAATTTGTAGAGGTTATTTACCTGAACCTCATTCTTCTTCACCTGTCTTGTTTCTATGTGACATGTTATCACTCCGTCAGATTCCCAAGGCTGAAGAAGGAATCCCAACAGAGGTAACCACAAACCAAGCTTTTGACTTGATAGCTAGCCATATCAAGCCGGAGAGGGCTCATAACCAATAGGGCTTGAGAAATTAGGGTTTTTAGGCTAGATATAGAGTGTAGGGGGTTGTTTTGAATTGATTTGGTTGGGAAAATCACTGGATGAAGAAATTAGGTCAAGGAAATCTAGGTAAGGGAAAATGAGTTAGGGTTGCAGGGATCAATGGGGCAAGGTAGGTAAAATGAAAATCACTTGAAGGGAATGATTATGAAATGGTTGTGAAACTATAAGAAGGCTAAGAGAAGCATATGAGATGTATTTTTCTCAAACAGAAGAAGATGAACAAAATATGACCAGTTACCCAAAACAAAGCATGTGCAAACATGTATTCTGATTATATAAATTGTAAAAGATCATAACATAGAAATTAAAGTGAAAATGAGCACAATACTTTGAAACATATGATACTTAAGAAGAAACTATGATAGACATTAAATACCACAAGTATCCCATGAAGTAGTTGCAACTCCTCTTTATTAGCTTGGCCAAACTGAGTATAAAGTTTCGTTGATCAACTAGAAAACATCAAATTGATTCCAACCATTTACTAGTGTGAATAAATGAGCTAAATAGATATGAAAAAAACCTTCACTCATCCTCAGGGGTCGAATCCATGAGGTGAGGAAGATATTACACAAAAATCTGAACTGATAGCTAGAGTATAGGATGGTCCAAGTGACTCATTCCTATCTCAAGTGAAATGATTCATTACACCTCATTTTCTTGATTTACCTAATATATTTACCCTAGTAAATAGTAAAAAAATGATAATTACATTTATTTTCATCATTTACATAGGTAAAATCATCATTTCCCAAGATAAAAAATCAAAACTGGAGTGAAACTCAGAAAATTTCAGAAGACTGCCAAACGTGCCATCTTCTTGTCAAACGTGTCTTTTTACTGTAAAACACACCCTCTCTGTTCAAGGCTGAATTTAGGTGCCTTCTCGATGTCCAAATTTTCTCCAAGATGGATTTTTGGGAATCCCTTCAAGTCTACTTTCCAGAACTACCTTCCTTTTGCAAAATGAAGCCCATTTACCTTGTCAAAAATCACTTCTCCCAAGACTGGTAAATGCGTAGTGACTAGGCCAAAAATGAGGTAGAAACATGGTTTTTGATGGTTTTTTTCCTTTTTCACTGACCATTTTTCCTCCAAATTCTTAGAAAATGCACAGGGTTAATGTCCTCATCATTATGAATCTACTAGTGGTGGCCATTTTCTCATTAGATTCCCCAAAAAAGAGTGCATCGTCCTAGGTGCTAAATGTTTGACACTTTGACTGCACTAAAAATATCCTCAAAAACACAGAAAATCACAAACTAGAAATTTTTTTCCAAAACTTGTCAAAATTGGTGGGAAGATGGCTTATCATGTGTTTGAGGCATGGAGTGTTACCTCAACAAGTATGTCTAGCCACCTTCTCTCCTTTTTCTTAGTCAAGGCTTCAATTTTTGCATGGGCTCGTTTGAGCTTGGCCCTTGCAATTTTGTTCCTCATGGCATAATGCTTTGCCATATTTATTTGAATGTCATTGTCCTTTTGAGCCTTGGACAAGAGCTTCTCCAAGTGCTGGGTGGCTCTATCAAACCATGCTTCTCTGTTATCATTGATTTCTATGGCAAGTTGTTCATTTAGGGTAAGTTGGTCTACTAGCTCAGCTTCCCTTTGTCTCTCTAGGGCTAGAGCTATTTTCAGCCCTCTAGTTCTAGGTCTCTGCCTTGGAGGCTGATCCTCCTCCTCATTAGGTTCACCAAACTCCTCGAATTTCTCTTCAAGAAAGGCTTTATCATTCTCTACCTCTCTTTGCACTTTGATGCATCTCACTTCATCAATGGCATGTTTGGTCTTCACATTCTGGTTCTCTTGTTTGAGAAAGTTAATGACAAACTTGGACCTACCAAGATTAGATTGGAGGTTTCAAATCTTGGCTTCCTTCTCAAGGATCATCATCAATTGTGTCCAAGTTTATAAGTTCAAAATATGCCTCTTTCTCATGGAGGCCTTCCTCTTCATGTATGTCCGCCTCTGCTATATTTTCCTTGTATTTGTGTACCTTATTTGTTGGTGAAGAAGGCATGGCCCCTCCCATAATCTGTGGATAAAACACCTGCCTATGACCTCTTTGATAGGTATGTTCCAATGTGTCCAAATCAGCCTTTTTAGGCTTGCTAATTTTACCTCTATTAGGTGACTTGATCTCAATGTGAAATGGAGATAAAGGTGGTGAGTGGATGAAGGTGACTGATCTGGTGATGACGTATAAATAGTAGGCTGAGATGGAGGTATGGATGTGGAGGGATGAGATTATGAAGATGCATTTTGGCCATGCTGAATAGGTGGGACAATGAAAATCTCATTGGATATGAAGGTGTACCATGTAATTTTTAACTGATCAAGGTGATGAAGGACTATCATATTGATGAGGGAATGATGAAAAACACCTTGAATTTGATGATCATAATCTCTCTTTTGGGAAATAAATTCCATATTCGCAATGCTTCGGTAGAGATAGTAAGGGAAATTAAGCATTTAAACTCTTGTAAGGTGCATGAGTGGCCGAATATGATAGGAGTAGAGTCCAAAAAACCTACCTTCACAAGTAAAGTACCTCATAATAATTTTCATCATAGGGACATATCTGTCTAGGAGATAAGAGAAAGGAAAAATCCTCTTTCTCTCATTCTTGTACCTTGGTTTAATATATGGCTCATAATAAAATTGATTCAAATCTCCTTTCTTGAACCATTTTTCTCCAATGTTTGGGATCTTAGTAGCAGTTGATATGATGGTAGGGGACACAGTGAAAGTAATACCAGAAAGGGTTACATGGTTGTCATGGAGGTTTGAAATGAATAATATAGACAACATATGATGGTATTGTGCCCTTTGTACTTTCTCACAGAACTCAAAACAACCTACATTCTTAAAGCATGTCACAGTGATGGGAGATGCCATGAGTTCTCTGGTATTTGCCGCTTCATGTCTGATGACTCTCCCTCATTTTTTATATGACCTTCTCTCCTATCTTTCTTCCTCCTTAATATGACTTCTATTCTCCTCTTCTGCCATAATGTTTTTGGTGTCAAACCCTATGGAAAGATGGAATGGAATGTGAGTGTATGAATTAAGGGTTGGTATGGGGGATTTGGATGAAATGGGAATATGGATTTTTAATGTGAGGTAGGTGATAGGGATCATGATTATGAGGGGTTTTAGGATAGGGGATTTAAGTTTAGGTAGGGTGTAGGGAGCCTAAGAAAATGAAAACCTAGGAATTAGGGTTTTGAAGGATATGATAGTTTAGGGAAAGGGGATATTAGTGTGGGGATTTGAGAAAGTGTTTTTGTGATATGAGAAAAGGTATATGAAGGATATGATAGTTTAGGGAAAGGGGATATCAGTGTGGGGATTTGAGAAAGTGTTTGTGTGATATGAGGAAGCATATATGAAGGCTAGGGATTGAGATTAAAGTGTAAATTAGGTTTTAATGAAAACTAGGGTTTAGAACATAGAAGGAGACACAAATTTCCCAAAGGAAAACTTCACACATCAAAATGACATTTGATAAAATGGAATGAATCAAATGTATTACTTATTGGCTTGCTAGAGGCATGAATATTTTTTGTTGAAGATTTTGAAGTGTTTTTGTGAGGTTTTGAGGTCTGGCAGAGAATTTTTGAAGCAACTCGGTGAATGCACAACACCTTTGGAAAATTCACAGCACCGTTGAGAAATACACTACACTTTCAACCAAACATGCAACGCCACTGACAAACGTGCCCTCTAACCTTGTTTTTCACAATTTCACCCTAAAAATAAAAAAAATTCGCCTTTGTTGAATTTTCTTGAGGTTGTAGGAAGCAAATGAACTTTGATTTTGATGTGTTGAGGGTTTTGATATTTGAGTAGATTTGATTTATGCTTTGAAAACCTACTTTCCTTATGTTTCTCTTTACCTTTCAAATTTTCAGACTATTGCACTTTGACTTCTTACTTTTTGTTTTGCAAGTTGATCAGTTGATGGAGTTTGACAATTCTTTCCTTCAGTTTGGCATGAGTGCTTTGAGTTGATAGATAAGGAGTCAAAATATTACATACAGAAAACATAAAATTACATAGGAAATTTAAAAATAAATTACATCTTAGTTTTCACATCAAAATGACATTTTGATATGAAAAGCATATAAAATCAAAATTTAAAATTTAAAAATATAATGTTTACATACCGATGATCTTCTGTAGATGGAAATAGAATGTCATTGCGTCCCTCTCATTTTTTTTTTGCTGACTTTATTGGGATGGAATGATGAATTTTTGGACCTTGAAAAAAAAACCCTAATAATGTAATGGGACTTTGAATAACCTGAATTCCATGGTTGAATTTAATTGAGAAAATACAAGATGAAATGAGCTTTTCATAGGTGTTATTATGCTCAACAAGACATGAAGGTGAGTCAGAAAAAGTGATTTTCTGAGGGAGAGTGAAGTTTTATTGAGTGGGGCTTCCATCAATGTTATAGCATCATTTCTCACCTTGACATGATTCATGATTGCTACATGGCTTTATGGGCACCCATTCCTACAGACTTGGACAAATTCACTTAAAAACAGTGGAAAATCCTCCATACGCGACTATGCCCGTGTTTTTCCACGTGTATACGCGAGTACAGCTAGAATTTTCCGCGTATTCCATTTTAATGATTAAAAAATATATAAAAAAATCCCTAATTTCGCGCTGGGTTGATGGTTGCTCAGGTAGTTCAACCACCCCAGCCCGTGGCCAACTGTTTCCAACTGTTGAAACTACTTGGAGGGACTATAAAAAGACCTCATGTGTATGGCCTAAGGGAGAGAGAGAAAGTATTGATATTATACTCTATTGGTTCCCTATCCAAGTCTGATTCCCCGTGCCTCCTGCACTTTCCCAGTTCATTTCAGGAAACCCTTGTTTCCTTGAGATACACATCCCTTTATATGTTATCTCGTATGCACCAGTTTGGAAGGAGTCTTAGCGAGGCAAGGGCTGGAAGGATCCGGACGACGGTCTGCGAAGGCCTTGGAAGGATCAGGTGATCTCTCCACTTACTTTTGTACGTACTATTTTATAATACAGAAGTATCATGCTGTTCCCAAAATAAACGTGTTAGTGTATGCTTTAATGTATGAATAATATTTGTTATACAAGCATTCATGATGATTTATTTAATGTTTTATATGAATCTCACTAACATATAGAGTAGAAATATACTGTACAACTTGTCCTTTGTGCTGGTTTCTTCTCGTATTTCAGGTGAAAGAGGAAGGACGGTTGCAGGGAGTTTGAACTCCACGTGGATCTACTTCAAACGTAGGACCAACGGGTAAACCTCTCGTTCTACTCGATTTCGTTTTTATGACTGTGCATGATCGTGTGAGTCTCTGTTAAGTAGTACGCCCCTGCTCTGTGGAGGTTGAATCCCAACCAACCTCTAGGGTGTTAAATCCCCGAAACAGAACTGGCGACTCCGCTGGGGATCACATTTTTGTGATTCTCCAGTTGGGTTGTTTCAGCTGTTTGGTAGGTTGCCAACAGTTTCTTCTGTCTTTTACAGTCCAGTTTGCTTTCTTGCAGTCAGTTTGAAGCTTTTATACCTTTCCCAGACTTGTACTTTTTATTTTTCACTATCTTTCTTTGTATACGCAGTTTTTCTTGCACACAGTCGCGTATACCCGCGAGTTTGTGTAGAAGGAACCGCGTATACGCGGGTTTCCCTCAACACAGACGCGTATACACGCCCGTTGCATAACTGCAAGGTCGCGTATACCTAGGCTGAATTTGAAATTTCAAGATTCTGGTGTTTTTGGTCTTTTCTGGCTGTGGAGGCCTGTGTCTGCAGAGTCTTTGTACTTACTGGAGTGTGACAGAAGTGGTTTTAAGTCTTGGTTCTCTTTCGTTTGTCCGAAAACTGATCTTTTGGCGAAGTGTTCTTGTTGGTGCTAGCACTCCTAGATTGAGTTCCAAGATCGCTTTCTGAGCGTTCTTGGCTGTTCTGCTTTACCAGAACAGAGAGCTTCTGCTCACTGACTCGCTCCTGTCTTTGTGTTGTGCTTCGCATTGCGTTCTTTGCTTTGTTTTCGAGTGGTTTTCTTGAGTTTCATAGGCTAGGGTTTTGTTGCAATTTTCGAAGATCTTTTCTTGTTTCTTTGGAGTTTTGTGTTGCAACGAATTTGCACTATTTCTCTTGGCTGTTTGATTGAGTTTTTGGTCTTCCATTGCTCTCATTGATCTTGCTATTATTAGCCTTATAAGGTTTGGGGGCATAGCTGAAGTTTATGCTTGAAATTCGGTCTCGTTTTGGCTTGGATTGGGATAGTTGTTCTTGGTTTTCTTGAAACTCTTGTTTTATAAAACTGAAAAGCCCAAAAACATTTGTTTTGCTTTTTGTTTTTTGCATATCAAAAACTCAAAAAACATTGTTTCTTGTTTTTGTTTTTGTTGTTGCCTTTTTCATTTTCGTTTGGCTTCATCTTTTGGGACTTTAGTGAAGTTTCTTGCTTCTAGTTTCCCGCTTGATTGTGAAGGGAGGTTGTCTTTTGATTTCTTCTTCTTCTTGTTGAGTATTTTGGTGTCTTATATTGAGAGTTCTTGTTTACAAGAATTAGCTTTCTGGATATCAAAAGATTAGTTGAAACTGAAAGAGCCTTTTGGGAAATTTCACCTTGTTTCAAGGGACTTTCTGCATCTTAGAAATTACATGCTAGTGGTCATTTGCATTAGGTGCATTGAATCATTTAGTTAGCTTCTTAATTTTTGTGCGTGTGAGTTTGTAATTCGAAAAGAAAAATACATTTTTAGTCTCGTAGAACTTACATAGAAATTGCTCTTCATCGAAAGACAAAGATCTGCATGTGCATGTAGTCAGGTTTTTTATTAATTTCTTTTGCGTCAGAACATCATTGGTTTCAACTCCATATCCTTATGACTTAATACAACAGCCCTTAAAATAAGCGATTAAATCTAAAATCAACTAGCAAGTTTTATTAAGTGTCAATCACCAACTAGCTAGGTTGTAGGGCCTTGGAATAGGTGAGAGGAGAGTTAACTCTCCAAGGCCGCTCAAACAAACATAGAAGTTGATTAATTGAGCGAAATCCAACTCCGTGAATTGGACTGGGAAAGCTCTCATCCGAGAGTCAAGCGCGAGGGGAAGTGAAGGTTAAGAAGAGGGATACCCCCCCTCCGATTAGCTGAATCTAACCTCAAGACCGTTCCGCCCAACTTCTGATACGGATTGGTGTCCATAGTTGCTATTCCTAGGTTCCACACAAGTGACTGCGGGGGGGAATACCCGTGGTACCTGAGGCGGACGTCGCATCACTTCCAGCAGTACTTCTGGGGGGTGCCCTTGCGAAGCTTGGGTGCTTGAGCCGGCAAAGGCTGTTGTTAGGAGGTCGGCGTAACTGCTTCTGATACCTTCGCTAGTTGTTCTGGGCCCTAATCATCCCAGACTGCTTTCGGAAGGTCCTATACTTCGCTTTCCTATATTTTGGTGTCCGGTCCTCATCACCCGGAGCGGAAATACTTGGAGGCTGTTTGCTTGTTGTTTCTCAGGGTTTTGATTTTAGTGAGTGCTCTTTGCTCCTAGCTTGCCTAGCTTTTCACTTTTCTTGAGTCTAATATAATAAATTTGTAAAAGTGGCTGATCAAGCGCCTCGACGTTCGAGGAGAGTCCGGGGGTTATCTCCCGAGAGTGCAGCCTTCTTCGAGAAGGCGTAGGAGCGATCTAGCAGGTGGTTTTCACCCTGTAGAGTCTGACGCTGTGGAGAGAGATCCTCCACTAAGGTCTGAAGGCTTCTTAGCTGATTCCGGTGTCGGTTCCGAGAGGAGCGTTTCGCTCACCTCGAGGGTATTGTTTCCTCAGGAGGAAGATTTTCAGATAGAAGATATACCTGAGCCTGCAGCTACAGGTCCATCTCCTCTTCCTCTTAATCATCCGTTTGTTATAGAGTACATCGGACCGGAGTCTGAGAGACCACCGGATCTTCCTTATCTTTCTTATCTTTCGATGGCCACGACTGGGAACGCGGCTTCTACCGTGAGTGCTGCGGGTATTCAGACCCCTGCTTCTGTCGAGGCAGGGGGCACTCTCGCTCTATCTTCGAGTGCTTCTAGCACTGCTATGTTTGGCTCTGGGTTCACCCAAGCATATGCTTCTCAATCTGGTCCCTTTGTTTCAGGGATGTCCATTGCTGGAAATCCCTCTTTTTCCTTTACCGCCGGTGCAGCTGGATCTACGCCCATGACCAACATGGCTAGTGGATCACCTTCTTTTCAGGGTTTCCCCTTTGGGACTGGGCATATTCCTAGTCCCAATCCTTCTTTAGGGTCGTTTCCTTTCACGTCCCAGACCCAAAGTTTCAATCCTTGGGCTCAGGGGCCAAGTTCGACTGCTTTTATGGGGTGGAATCCTATGTTTGCAACGTCGGGGGCAGGGAATCAGTTCATCGCGAGTCATCCAGGGAATGCTTCTTTCCTTGCATCGAGTGCTTATCAGTCTTTTTCTCCTCTATCTAATGCATGGAACCCCTACCAGGGGCTTACATCTTCAGTCAATACTTCAGCGGGGGGAACTAGTCTAGGTCTTGGTAGCTCGGCGTGGGGAGGAGGTTCTTCTCCGTTTTCTACGGGTCCTTTCTGGCAGCCTGGTGCCTCATCAAATCCAGGCTATTCTTTTCATAATGTGGGAAATCCATCCCATCAAGGATGGAATTCTCAGGCTCCGCCGCGATTACCATTTCTGGCAACGTTAAACTTGCCAGACTTGGCGAAGTTAACTAATGACCCGATTCGATATAGTCCGGGTTGGCCTTCGGTTCCAACCAAACTTCCTTCAGACATTCCTAAGTTTGAAGGTAAGAATGGTGAAGATCCGGCAGACCACGTCACCACATTCCACTTATGGTGTTCATCCAACTCTCTGATCGACGATTCGATTAGATTGAGATTATTTCAGCGCACCTTAACTGGAAACGCCGCGAAGTGGTATATAGAGCTTACTGGGGGCAGTTTCGCCACATTTGGAGAACTGGCTGTCACTTTTCTTAACCATTTTCAGTTTCCCGTCAGATATGAGGCTGGGACCGAACTCCTGGCTAATTTTAAGCAGGATGAGGCAACTCACATTTCTGATCATATTCAGGAATGGAGGAGAAGGAAGAGGCTAATTAAAGCCCATATTCCAGGTGAGTTCCTTCTCGAATGGTTTTTGAAATCGCTTCAGTCAGATATTTCAAAGGATGTATCCATGTCAGGGGTATATTCCGAGGAGCAGGCCATCTTTAGGGCCCAGCAGTTAGAGTTGATCTATTCTCAGTCTGGCATGCTTTACAAGTATTTGCCTAATGCTCCTCGCTCCAAATTGGATCTCTCGAAACCCAAACCTGGTCCGCATGGTGACGGACTTGTCGGATCGGTCAGTCGTAGTGCAGCCAGCCTGCTTTCTCAATTGCAGCAGTTGTCTTTACAATCTGCTTCTTCTGGTCAGGCTATGCCTGCTGATTCATCACCTTCCCAGTCTTTGTCCATAAATGCTGTCCAATCTTCCGAACCCAAAGGAAATCAACAATCCGATGGGAAGAAGAAGGGACGTAATAACAAGAAGAAGGGCAAGAATGGGAAGGGCAATGCAAATAAGACCAACGAGCGTGTTGGTGAAGGGCAAAAGGAGAAAAAGAAAGTTAAGTTTCCGTGCAAGCTTTGTGCCGGAGACCATCTCACGCATCTTTGCCCGAAAATTCAGGATGCTCAGCGCCTGTTATCTCAGCAGGGTTCTTCTAGTTCCCAGGCTGTGCTAACAAACCCTTTTCCCCAAGGGTAGCAATTAATTGCTGGCGCGAATCAAAATCCTGGGGCTTCCTCTGGAGGTCCTCAGGAAAGGGAAATTCCATCGAATATCTTTATGATGAGTGCTCACGTGGATGTCGCTACGAGATCCCGTGATTATGGCGGAGAGGAATCTTCGAAAGCTAAGGAAGTTCCCGATGCTACTGAGCCGCTTCACATCACGAAGCCAACTGTTGAGTCTATGCCTCGGATACCGAAGGCATCCTCTAAGCGGTCAACGATTAATCCGAACATGAGGGCTGCCCAGAACTACTCGATTGTAGAAGATCTGGCGCAGAGTCCTTGTGCTATGTCAGCTTTAGAGGTACTCCAGTCTTGTCCGGCCCAGTGCAGTGCTCTGCTCACTGCCATTGGAGCTATAGATCCGAAAAATTCTCTTCTGATTACCTTTGATATGAAGAATTTTAAGAAGAGACTTCCTCATCATATGGCCTCCCATATTAAATCATCGTACCGGAAGACTAATATCTTTCGCACGGTCGTTGATGAGGGTGCTTCTACTTGCGTGATGTCTCTCGCATGTTGGAAGACACTAGGATCTCCCAAAGCTGTTCCATCTAGCACCATTCTTACTGCATTCGATGGCCATTCTCATAGGCCCCATGGTATTGTCCCAGCTTTGCCCATCTGTGTTGGGGGCAAAATCGTTAACATAGAGGTTGAGGTAGTAGATGCAGCCTTGGACTACAACCTTCTGTTGGGGAGGAACTGGATATATGATATGGATGCCATTGCATCTTCACTATTTCGGATAGTATGTTTCCCCCACGAAGGGAGGATAGTTACGGTGGATCAACTGGACTGTCCTCCTGTAGAACTGGATGCGCCTCCTGACTCATCCGTCCCTAAGTTGGACAATACTAAGGCACCTATCGAGAATCTGGGAGTTGGAATGTATTCTTCCCTGATGGGATCTTTTGATCTTCCTCCTCCTAAGGTGTCTATCAATGCTATTTCATCCTCCAAGGCTCCCCTTCGATGAGAGTTCTTTCGAACTCATTATTTTTCGGACCCTTGGACCTTACCTTCCCCAACTTCCACTTTGGAGGAAGGGCAAGTGGGTGGAATGGCATTCCCGATTTCTGCAGCTGAGATTGCATATCAGTCTGTTGTTGACACTGCAGAGTCTGATCCAGCTCCTCTTTCGCCGGAAGAGTTGGATGGTGATGTGGCTCCGGCTTGGACGCTTACTTCTTCTTCTGCCCAGGATTGTCTAGATACAACTCTTCCATCCGAAGAGGCCATCCTGGAAGCAATGACAGGTATAGAGAGACCGTGGGATGACTTGCATCATCGGTCTTACTTCCTACCTGACTTGAGCGAAGTCGAAGCTAGTTTTCCAAGTCCTCAGTCTCTTGGACCTGTTCACCCAGTCTTGAGCCCCTTAGCACCAGCACAGGTTTATGCTGAAGGGAACATGGCCGTGATCTCTCCGACTATCCCGGTGAACATCTCCAGGAATCCCAACATTATCGAGAACGTTTTCATTGGAGCTGAATGTTCCCGTGAAGAAGTTCAAATCTATACCGAACTCTTCAAAGAGTATAGGGATGTTTTTGCTTGGTCTTATGAGGAAATGCCTGGCATAGACCCATCTATCGTCCAACATGAGATCAAGACGTATGAAAACGCTAAGCCGGTCAGGCAAAAACTTCATCCGATTAATCCTAGGAAGGCAGCAGCTATCAAAGCTGAAGTTGAAAAGCTGCTTAAGGCGGGATTCATTTTCCCAGTTCCTCTGACTGAATGGGTTTCAAACCCCGTCCCTGTTGATAAAAAGCAAGGAACAATTCGAGTGTGCATCGATTTCAGAGACCTGAATAAGGCGTGTCCTAAAGATAATTACCCCACACCCTTCATTGATCAGATTATTGATGAGTGTGCCGGTAACGAGATTTTCTCCTTCATGGACGGTTTCTCTGGTTATAATCAAATTACTATCCGTCCAGAAGATCAACATAAGACCGCATTTATTTGTCCCCGGGGTACGTTTGCATATAAGAAAATGCCTTTTGGTCTTAAAAATGCTGGAGCTACTTTTCAGCGGGCCATGTCTTACGCCTTCCACGACATCAAGAAAATCATCGAGGCATACTTAGATGATCTAGCTGCTCATTCTCGAAAGAGGATGGATCATCCAGGACACCTCCGGCAAATATTTGAGAGATGTCGTTGTTATAAAATTCGTTTGAATCCGAACAAGTGCGTTTTCGCGGTAACATCCGGTCGGTTGTTGGGATTTATCGTGTCTAGTTAAGGGATAAGGGTAGATCCCTTCAAGGTTGAGGCAATACTTCGGTTGCCTCCCCCGTCTTCAATCCGTCAACTTCAAAGTCTCCAAGGGAAGTCTAACTTTCTTCGGAGGTTTATCGTTAGCTATGCTGAGATTACAAAGGGATATATGAGACTGTTGAAGAAAGGAGTCCCTTTTCTTTGGGACGACTATGCTCAACGCTCATTCGATGCCTTGAAAAGGCATTGACCTCTGCTCCTTTACTGAGTCCACCCGATTATAGCAGAGATTTTCTTTTGTATCTGGCTACAGCAGAATCTACCATTGGTATGGTTCTGGTTCAGGAGGATGATGCTCTGGCCGAGCATGTTATTTACTACCTTAGTCGAGGACTGGTAGGACCTGAACTGCGATACACCCCGATAGAAAAATTAGCCTTAGCAGCAGTTCATGCTGTGCAGCGAATCCGGCATTATATTATTCTTCGCAAAACTTATGTCTTGGCAGCTGCCAATCCATTTAAGTTTGTCCTCAGCAGGCGAGTGATTGGGGAAAAATATAATAGATGGATTGTGATTTTACAAGAATTTGATCTAGAGTTCATGTCTGCCAAATCCAAGAAGTCATTAGTTTTTGCGGAATTGATCTCCGAGTTGCCTTGTGGAGAGGCGATGATCTATGATGAGTCCTTTCCGGACGAACACGTGTTTCTGATCTCTCCACAAGATCCTTGGTATGGGGACATCATTGTATATCTCCAGACTGCGAAGTTTCCCTCTTCTTTTTCGAAAGATGAGCGTCGTAAGCCGCGTCACTTAGCTAAAAGTTATCTGATTATTGGTGATGCTTTGTACCGTCGAGGGGTTGATTCAATCCTAAGACGCTGCTTAACTTTCGAAGAAGCTGAGGTTGTGCTCAATGATTCTCACGGTGGAGCTTGTGGGGGTCATTTATCAGGGCTTGCTACAGCCCAAAAGATTTTGCGTGCTGGCTACTTCTGGCCCTTGATTTTCAAAGATTGTATTGAATCGGTCAAGAAGTGTCATCCTTGTCAAGTGTATACTCGAAAAATGCGCGCTCATCCAGCTCCGCTTTTTCCAGTCGTTACTGTCGGACCCTTTACAAAGTGGGGTATGGATTATACTACTTGTAACCCGCCTTCGGCAAAAGGTCACAAGTACATTATCGTAGTAGTAGACTACTTCACGAAGTGGGTCGAAGCTATGCCTACTTTTGGGAACGATGGTGAGACTGCAGCTCTTTTCTTCTTCAACCAAGTCATTGCTCGTTTCGGTATACCTAGAGAGATTGTCACTGACCATGGCAGTCACTTTCAGAACAGTATGATGGCTGAGTTGGCTCTTAAATTGGGTTTCCGACAGGAGCATTCATCTCCATATTATCCTCAGGCCAATGGCCAGGTGGAAGCCGTGAATAAGTCCTTGAAGACAATTCTTCAACGGACGATTGATAAACATAGATCCAACCGGCACATTATGCTATATCCTGCACTCTGGGCATACAGGACGTCAGTGAAAACTGCAACTGGCTTTACTCCGTTTCAGTTAGTCCACGGGGTGGAATCCGTATTTCCCATTGAATGCGAGATTCCTTCCCTTAAACTGGCTGTTGAGCTTCTTCCCGACACTTCTAGTCTGGCAGAGCGGCTTCTTCATCTGGAACATCTTGATGAGCAGCGTCGAGATGCCGCCACGTTGAACGAAGCGCATAAAAACCGAGTCAAAGTCCAGTACGATAAGGCAGTTAAGCCTAGGGTCTTTTCCGAAGGTGACCTTGTTTTGGTCTATGCCCAAGAAAAAGATGCCTTGGGGGCAGAAAAGTTTAAGTCGATGTGGTATGGCCCCTATATCGTCAAAAAGGTCCTTAAGAAAGGAGCGTATACCTTGGTTGACTTTGAAGGAAATGAGTTGTCGGAGCCCCAAAATGGGCTCTATCTGAAGAAGTATTATGCCTAGGCTTTTGCCCCGGCATTTTGCTTTGTATATAGTAGTTTTTGTTTTGTACATATCTGTTTGATTTTCGATTTTTGATGAGATGGTGATGTTTTTGATCTGCTTTGGCAGGTTGTGTTGATGTCATGAGTCATTATGTTTTCGCCGATGGTGCTAGTAGACACACCCGGAACTTAGCTTCCGCGGCTTGGGTTCTACACTATCCTTCCGGTCAGCTGTTGGTATCAAGAGGGGTCTGCATTCGTCCTGCTTCCAATAACGTAGCAGAATACACTGCAGTCATTCATCTACTCTCGGAGGCAATATCTTTGGGTGTTGATTCGTTGGTAGTTTTCTTGGACTCCCAACTGGTGGTGTCGCAGTTGAACAACACTTATCGGGTACGAGATCCAGTTTTATTACGATTGTTCTTGAGGGTACGTTTGTTACAAAGGTCATTTCAATTCTTAACATTCATTCATATTCCTCGAGCTGACAATTGGTTTGCTGACTCATTGGCTAATCAAGCTTTAGATTGGCATATTAATCATTCAATACAATAAAATCTAATCATCAAAAAACATCATACATTTGATACATTTATCACATCACATCAAAATATCGCTGTATATATATCATCAGTATGTCAAAAAACTTTACAAAATTTTGGATCCATCAATGCCGTACAAAACTTGGGCTTATGCCCCATCATGTTCAGTCTCAAAAAATATACAGTCATCTAATATGTAAAAACTATCTACTCCTGAGGACCCTGCCCAGCATTTCTATAGAACATCACTACAGTGGCCACACGGCGGAACAGTCTAACCCAGTCCCGGGGTACTCCTACAACCCGTCTCTGGACGGCTTCTGGCAAGTCCTCCACAGCAGCCAGAGGGATTTGGCGGGTTAGTCCCTCCAAGTTTCTCTGCACGGCCTGGAGGGTCCTGTCAGAATCCGCTATCTCTGCTTCACCTCTGCGGCGTTTGTGACGTGCTAGGCCCTCAGGACGTACTGGTCCAACATCTGAAACATGATCATTTTTTATTTGTCAGTCATTATGAATCCAATCCAAAAACATGTTTGTTTTTCATTTTTCATACATATTTGAAAAATCCAAAAAAATCATATAAGTTAAAATTTTTGAAAAAAAAAAAACTTACCGACTGCTCCCCATGCTGCACCGGGTGGAAGTACTAGATCTGGATCTCCTCGGAAATCCATCCCGGCATAGGGGTAGTCATCTACTGCGATGATCTGTTCTCTCCACCATAAGAAGAACTCATCGTCCCAGGTAGTTCGGGGTACCTCGCTGCCCCCCAGTCTCTTCATCATGTCTGCCCAACGGGCAATTCTTGGGTCCCGAGGGCTGCTGATAGTTGAGATGACTTTAGGTCTCAAAGCTGGAACTCTCTCGAAGAAGAATGTAGTCAAAATGGTTCCATAGCCAAAGTGTTTTGTATGTGTTTTGCGAATGGAGGTCAGTTGTTGTTTCATGTTCAGTAGCAGGGCAGTGCACCAATCATACACATGAATTAAGCACTCTACAGCTATGCTCATGTGCGTCCTGGACGCCTGATGCAGTGAGGCAGATCCTGCCACTCTGCCGATGGTGAATAGGAGGATCTTTATGTGCAAGTCCCCGATATCTCTGATTGCAATCTGTGTGCCAACTTTCTTGGAATTTTCTATGCAATAGATTTGGACATAGTCCTCCACGGTTAACCCTCCCAGGGGCCTTCCGTGCAGATCCACTGGGTCTCCCCTTCTGGAGAGTCCAGTGATGAAGTATATATCTTCCACCTCTATGCGTAGTGGCATTTGATCAATGATGAAACAATCCTGATCCGGTTCCCAATAATTTACCAGCATTTCAAGCAATCTCACATTACTTTTCATATTGGGCATTTTGAAAAATTTGAATAATCCACAGTTTCGGAGGACATTTTGTGCTGCGCGATCTTCCATGACCTCTTGGTCTATTGCACTATGCTCACGTTCCCTCCATGAAATTGTCATCCTGAAAAAATTCATTAAAATTTGCATTAGAAACTCATTTTTGAAATTCGGACTTGCGCATACGCTAGTTCCGCTGTGCACAGTCGCGTATACACGCGACTTTCCTTCTTTGAACCCGCGTATGCGCAGATACGCGTTTTTTAATAAGGGTTTCCAGGTAAAAATCCACTTAATTTTAAATTTTAAACGGACAAAATGAATCAACAAGATGAATAAGGATCCTACCTGAAGTTTCGCTGAATTCCGACGGTCGGTTGTTGCTGATTTGACGAAACAAGTTTTTAGCTCCAGAGCTCTTTTCCAAATCAGCTATGCAATAATGAACCAATTGAGAGGTAATTTGTGTATTTATGGCTAAAAAATTGAAAATTTTCGCAAAAATTTCCTTGTGCTTATTTTTTCGATCTGTCTTATGCCGTATAACTCGATTGCTTGGAAGTGCCCAGTTTCGCATATTTCAGGTACATTTTGACATTTTCGAGATTTTTCCCGGTTTCTGGCCCATGTGTTCAGACTCTTCACGGCAGGTATATGATCTTCACTGGCATATAGGTTAGGGAATCACTTTCTGTTGCATCTTGCATTCTAGCCTCCATACTGATCACTTGCCTTAGGGTCGATCCCATCAGGTCATGAGTATTATACCCATTTCACTTGCCGATTTTTAAATCATGACTTGATGGTAGAGCCTTCCTTTACATGGGCTTCCTAGTTAGTTCCTCGCTATCACTTGTTGCCCATGCTGCT